>JBAIZL010000105.1:0-115000 GCA_036971475.1 Prosapia bicincta
ATATATTTGTAGTATTCACTAATAGTAATAGTTTGATTGCAATTATTTAATAAAAAATAACTCAAATAAAATCTTTCATTATTGACCTAAGTAGGAATTTACTTTAAAATTTTTTTATATCACTTGTTTTTTAAACATTAATAGAACAATCTAGAATGACGACATTTCAAAGATGATTAACGTTTATTCAGTCGTCACAGATATAACAAATACTAATATAAACACTCGTAAAGAACACGGTGAATTATTACGGCTATTAAAACTGTACAAACTCAAACATAATCTCACTTTTCAAAACAAAACTCGATAAGCTCGAGGTCACTCTATGCAGGTTGCTTTATATCTTTTTGCTATAGTACATAAAAATATATATGCAAAGTATTGTTTTGGGAAAAGAACAGTTGTGGATCATTTGGCCTCTACAGCATGGGTAGGGCGTGTTGCCTAGTCCCCAGGGATGCTGCATGATCTGTCGGGGTTTTCCTGGGAGGCTGTTTTCATCACGATCTTAGGCTGGGGCTCCACTTGACTTAGCCTATCGTGCCGTTATTTTCGTGCGTTACACGCGACAGTTTGGTGGCTCCACAGGCAACAGAATACCGTCCACAATCTGCAGTATCATCGCACGCTGCCTACCTTCACCTTATTGTGGCGGTAGTCGTGAGCCGGGACCGCCTTAGGTGCAAACGCGAAACTACAGTCTACAGCTAGTGGAGCACTCGAGACTTTATTATGCAGCGCGCAGTAAAAGGTTGTCGCTGCAGACTGACGCTAGTAGAGCCACGTCGTTTGTTCACTGTCTTCTCAAGCATCAGACTCATCAACCGCACTTTGTAGCGCGATAGATTACAGCAAGGGGAGTAACAGCCTTAGCGCTACAGTCCCCGTTATGTTTCATTTCTCCTGAATTTCCATGGAAAGAGATATGCTTGGAACGGGGGCGACCAATCCCGTTCCCTCACGCACGTTAAGGATACTAACCGCATGCGCATGTGAAAGGGAGGCAGCTCGTTAGAGGTTAGATGTTACGAAGGCTGAACGCGTCCTGGGGGCGTTTACTACAGTGTCCAGCTCAGAACAAAGAAAGAGAGTACTAAATAGTGAAGTAGAGAATCGTGAACAAAACCTCAAGGCACCGACATTTTGGACATTGGCATCAAAAGCATTCCAGCGACATCTGACCGTCGGCATAACCTAGCGCAAGAAATCGAGGTAAGAAAAGAGAATAAAATAGAGTTTCTTAAAGTAAGCTAATCCTTAGACGATTGTAGTGGCCTCCATTCTTGGTGCATGTTATTGCATTAGCGCATTAGCTACTTGAACAATCAATCGTTTATTTCACGCTGGAACACTTTATTATTATTTTGAAATGAAAACATGAAAACGACGCCTTAAAAAACGTATTGTATGGACACAGACATACAATTTCGCGTCAGTATAATTTCCGTCAGGTTAAGGTATGAGTCACCTCAAAGTGAATTAAATGAGAACATATGGTTTCATGCAACAGCTGATTTTGTGTTATAGGTTATATTGTAAAACAGTTTTAACACGTAGGTTATGTTACGTTATTTATTGTACATTGTTAAGGAAAATTGATATTATTGATTAATTTTGAACTGTTAATAAATATATTAATTTATTTAAATTTTGATAAATCTGAATACAAATAATTCAATATAACGATAGTAATAACTTATGTAATTTTAATCCAATTTTTAAAATGAAAACATTCTTAGGCGCGTCTGATAGCAAATGTTTAGGTAATTTCCCAATGCACAAGGTTGAATGTTTCTCTCAATTAAAAATTTCTGTAGACGTGCCATTAAAGGTTTTCACTTCTGTCTGCACTCCTCCGGTGCCCCAACTTAATTTTTTTTGCCCTAAGCTATCCTAATAGCTTATACTGAAGCTAATGTAAGCTATCCTAATAGCTTATACTGAAGCTAATGTAAGCTATCCTAATAGAGTATGCTGAAGCTAATGTAAGCTATCCTAATAGCTTATACTGAAGCTAATGTAAGCTATACTAATAGAGTATGCTGAAGCTAATGTAAGCTATTTTGCTTCGTTTTATAAAGAAACCTAGATTGCTTACGTGTATAAAGTTGTTGTTTTTTTTTGCTTTAATATTTGAGGCGTCAGTACCAGATTTATTGTATTTCCTTGTACCTGTAGATATTCCACATCACCAGGTAATTTTTGTTTGTAATGTTGGTACCATCTGGACCCCCGAAAGGTAAAATTTCAAGTGATTAGCATGGTTTAGGGTTTCCATTCACAGTCCGATTCACTTTTTTCCTTCCACTTTACGATCGTTTTCTTTTCTTTGTCCTTTCATTTACTTGTTTCGTGTCGGGCTCATGTAGGTCATCATCATCACCTAACTCTGAAACCAGAAAGCTTGCGGTTTTTGTTTTTAATAAAGTGTGTGAAAAATCCTCTTCAAAAGTGCGTCTTTCAAACGCAAAAAGACTTGGTTTTCTTTTAAACTTGAGTTAAATTTTGATTGTCAAAGAATTTTCAACACCGACATATTTATAATGAGTATAGTTGAAAGCGAAAGTGTCGGGGACAATTTATCCCTACGTGTTGGACAACCTGCAAACTGTTGAACAATAGCCACACCGCATGCTACACGCTTCGGCGGCGTTGAAGTAATTGTGTTCTCACGGCTTGGCTGTAATTGGCGCCATTTTAATTGGACTTTAAACAATAACGAGAGAATTGAACGAACTCTCCCACAGGCCAGGATTGTATGGTTCGGTCGTCCTTAAGGTGGATAATAATGTAAAGGAGTAGAAATGAACAGTATTTGCAAACTACGGATAAAAATATAATTTTCAAATCAGCTCATTGCAAGAGAAACAGTTTCATCGTAAATGTTTAGAGTTTGATCTGCTGTGTGGAATGACGTTCAAAGTTTTACTGAAGGTCATCATTAGTAAAACCTGTCTTTTTAAGTACTTTAAAGCAAACTTTGTAAGCCATGTAAAGCAAGTAAAACAAAACTGTTTTTGTCAAATCAATTCCTACTTGAATCAACAAATTTTATTTTAGTTTCTTTTTTATTTTCTAATTACAATCAATATAAATATGTATTTACATATCGTAGAATATAGTGGCAAAATAGAAAGCGAATTTCCTTGCAATTTTCCATTTTGCTTTTTATGTAGGCCTATGGTGTTGGACTATTTTAAAAAAATGTTTTACTATTTATACGTATACCTTTTTTTTCTTTTTCGTAGCTTACATTTCTTTTCGCTTTTCTTTCGCATTAACCGTTTGTGAAGCAAGGTTTGATAGCGTTAATCCAGTGTGTTTATTTTATTCTTTTCATTCATTTCTAATCATAGAGCGTTATTTATGATATTGTGCGGTAACCATGGCAACAATTTAAGGATATACAATGGAGGTGTCGACGACAACTAGGTGGGGGTGAAGAAAAATTCATATACATTTGTGAGGAGTTGATGTCTAGTTATGGAAAAGTTGGTTCAGTGCCAAAGCGCTAAACTCCGAAAATGTAGATACTCAGTTGGAATCTGACCTGGACTCCCCGAACTATTACAATTTAATTATTGAATAAATATTTGAAAAACTGTGTTAACGTCAATTGTCATCCACTATAGGTTGAAAAATATATATGTAAACCTAATTAGACGAATAAAAATGTATTTTATTAATGAATGAAAATTTGTACAAGATATATATTAGGAGAGGGTGAACTAATAGAAGGCTTGAAAAATGGGCACTCACGGCGCCCTTTAAACCTCTAATGGCCAGAAATATGGTTCAAGTCTTCTATAGCAATAGCAAAATGCGAAAGCCTCTAGACAGCAGGCCGATTTCTCCCCCACGCACGCACACTCACCCTTACGAACGCAGAGAATCAGGCCGTATTTCCGCTCCATTAGTCATTTAGTGGTATCTTCTAACCAGACTCTTTAGTAGGTATTAGGAATATACGACAGATGTGCCCAGCGACACTTGTGACCATGATGAAATATGCGACATTTGTGACCAAGCTACCTAAAATATACCATGGATTGGGAGACCCACATTATTTCCTGCATTAGGTATGATTCCAACTCTCCTCTGATTCCCATCACACTTTGCCCAGGCTTTGGACTGGCTAAGTGATAGAAACCAAGTTTCACCATTACTTAGAAACACAAGTCAGTTTTCTATCATTTAGGCGTGTATAAAATCAGCTATAAGGTTCATCATTTTTATATTTGTTTTTTTATATCATAGTTTAACATGTCAATTTCTTTTTTTTTTATTTTAGTTTTTTATTTGTTTGTTTTGTTAAATGAATTTCGTACTATTTACAAATATGGTCATTACTTTTATCATTATCCAGTTTGAGCTCAGTCTAATTTTTGTAAGTAGGACATAGTTAAAAGAAATGTTCTTATGTCACCATTTTGTTCATAAGTCTTGAAGTTTTGTTAATGTCCTCGTCCAGTCTTATATAAGTGGATTTTCTCCTCTTCCCTCCAAGGTTCAACTGTAGCGTCATGTATGCGCGGGCTGTATTTTCTGCTTCAGATTTCAAGCAGCTAATCAATTCTTTGATTCTAGGATTTGTTTTCCGATGGGTGTTGTTTAGTCTGTTGTTCCATCCTTCAACAGCATTAGTTGTTCTATGACGTCTGTTGTGGCAGTTCCATAGTTCAATAGGGTAGTCATCATTTTCCAGCCATGTTTCTATGAAATAATAAAAAAACTCAGTTAGTTTTGCATTTTCTGGAGCCTGAGAGTAGATCTCCAACCAACCGTCACTAACATCCTCAGGTTTAAGGAATGCAAGAGCTGCACACATTTGAATGTGAAGGCGTACTTGGTCATTGTCTTTGTAGTCGCGCGTGAGACCTACCTCCTGCACTCTTCTCCACAGACACTTCTTCATGTGGAAATAGCACCCCTTTACCACAACCAAAGGGAACACCTCTTTTAACGCTGATATCGCTGTTATTTCGAAGTCAACGTTGACTGTTCTTGGCAACCAGCTAAGTATAACTTCACGTATAATTTGAAACAGCCTAATGCATGTCTCTTTCTTTCTATTCGGCAACAGTGCAAACGCCACAGGGTATACATTTGTTTCTTCTGGCGAACTTACAAAATCGGCGTGGATTGAATATATCTGCGAAAACTGCTTGCTTGAGCTCTTGAACGATCCATCCATAAAAACTCTCTTTGGAATTTCAGTCCCTCCCTTCCCCTGTTTTCACAGAACACTAAAATTCTTTCACCAGCGTTGACATCAGCGAGAAGAAAACTGCTGCCATCTTTCATTTTCAATATCTCTTTATCAAGGATTATGTCTTCGCGTGTTTCGGGCTCTGTTTGGTTTCCTTGAGATTTGTACCGTTGACGATGGAGATCTCTCTTCGCCGCACGTTGAGATGGCATCTCCGTGACAAATTCATATCCTTTGTTGTGGAGTTCGCCTAACTCTTCATTATATATTTTCGAAATAGATGTATCTTCATCTCGAGCCCTCTTCTTCGCTTTTTGAACAGTTTTCTTCACCTCCAGCCTTGCAACATCTGGAGCTCCACATTGATGATCGGTTTCACTAAATACCTCACCGTCTCGGCTCTTGATAGCGCCAAAACACTTTTTTGAGTTTACCTTTGAACATCGCCAAGAAATCACACCATCCTCATTTTTCCGCTTGAAGTAATAGCAGTAGCCTTCGTATAGCGCGCACTCTTTACCCTTCGTTGTCGTAGAGAGCTCCATGGTAGTATAAACGTCACTGAATACACAATACGAACAGTCCGAATACTAACACCAAGACAACCAGGAATACTAATTAACACCAAGACAGCCAGGAGAAAGTGTCAAGTGACTGGGGCATTCGGCTTAGCAGCGTGTCAGGGTGAGGGTTGGGATTTCCAGTGTATCTTCCCCCCACCCCTTGAACCAATGTGGTCACAAATGTCGCTGGGCACATCTGACGCGACACCGGTATGAGTCACTTTAACGTATTAAGTACAGTGTTTTCCTTTAGCGTTTTTACAGTGTTTTTATTTCATGTTATCCCCTCATCAACAGTGGCGATAAATTGTACATTGTTTGGTATCAATCTTCTCGTAATGATGGGGGAGAATTAATTTATGCTAAACTTTCTGAGGTGTGTTGTCAAATTTAAAAAATTAGAGTTTGATAAAGAAAGCACCACTAGGTGACTAATAAACAGAGCGCCGGAAGGAATACGGCCCGCCCTAGTCCTCTGCCTTTGTATGAGTGGACTACCTGTCGTTCAAGGGCATTCGCATTTTTCTATTACTATGTCATGGATAAGAACGTAACACAACCTTATTAATATATTTACTTGTTAAATTTTACGTGGGTATTTATTATATATTCTAAGTTTGTATAAAAAAATATACAAGTCACACACTACAGTACAAAATACAATTTATTTATAACTTTTTAAATTTGTCAATTTCATTTTTATATAGGCCTAGTTATTGTAAAATTGTATTGTTAAATTTTAATAAATTAACTTAATAAATAAATATAGTCAGTATACTGTATAATTATATGTATCGTTAAAACATAATACAATCACATACGTAAATTTCCTTAGGCAGATAACATTTCCCACACAGCAATGTATTGCTAATTACTGTTATTAATTTTACTGTTTTACCAGTACAAAACAAAAAGTGACACTGCCTGTGAAGAATAGAAACAAGTTTCCTGTGCAATAATACGTCATAACTTGATTAAATCAGATATACGATATTTCACTTGTTTGAAATTACATTAAAAAATGACTTAAACATGGGTGGTACCGAACTGGTCAAAATATTTGAATGATATTTTTGTTGCTTAAGAAAGGGCCACGGCCGATGTGGTCCGATGGTTAGTAAGCAGGTAGAGGCTGGAAGTCCCGGAAAGGTTACTTGGTTACCTAAGTACGCCTTAGCCCCCCCTCCTCCACGCTCACTGCCTAAAGCCAGCCTCCTCTTGATAGTCACGGTTGGCAATAACTAGTAGGCATAAAAAGTGTAAGATATTTTCTATGTTGAGTGAGTAATAACCTAACCTAACCTAACCTAACCTAATCTAACTTGACCTGATTTAACCTAACCTAATCTAATCTAACCTAACCTAATCTATCTAATCTAACCTAACCTAATCTAATATAACCTGACCTAATATAACTTAATCTAACCTAACTAACCTAATCTAACCTAACCTAACCTAACCTTACCTAACCTAGCCTAACATAATCTAACTTAACCTAACCTAATCTAACCTAACCTAACCTAATCTAGCCTAACGTAATCTAACCTAACCTAACCTAAACTAACCTAACCTAACCTAACCTAATCTAACCTAACAATTATTTCTATAGTTTGTACATGTTGATCATGTGTGTTCCCATCGGACCTGTTCGACCTGACCCCTATGAGAACCATCGGACCATTCCACCTTCTTACTTGGGAGATTGACACAGATAGACTATTCGACTACACCCCTTAAGCTTAACCACCATGTTTGGAATTCAGTCTTCGGAATAATTCGTTTGACTTCGGAAATCTGTCGGAAAAACGTCTGAAAAGTGATATACGTATTTCTACAGTTCACTCGTAATAGAAAAGTGTTAAAGACGATGCTAAAGAAGTTAAAAACAACAAATATTTTAAGTCAGAGCAAAACCCAATCATCTGAGATTATCGGTTAACTTTGAACGACCAAGTTTGCTCGTATTCAAATGTTAGACAGGTAAATTTAATAAGTCCTAAAATATAAATCCTATTGGTTGGATTGTACGAACCAATAACCTGAAAGGTTTGAGATTGGTGTATTAAAAACTCATTTACCAAGTACATGCCGATTTAGGTTTGAAGCATACAATTCAACCCAAGGGACTCTACCAGTCAAATGGTAGGCATCTAGCGAGTCTCTACTCTCTCAAACTGTGGCTTTGGAACTGTTAGTTTACCACGGAGCTTTGAGAATCTCCCGGACAGAAAGAGTAACAAAAGACTTGATGAAATGAATGAAAAAAGTTATCCTGAACATCTTGACGCAAAATTAGCTATATGTTGTTTTCGTGTCCATGGAGTTTTAGATCCTCTCTCAAGCTCCGGCGCCTTTTGGCTGAAGAGAGCAGCTTTAGGTGGTCTTCAAGTGGGACCATTCCCAATTTCAAAACACCCGGCGTGAGTGGGAATATCGATTAGTAATATACAACTTGTAATTACCAGCTGATTTGATCCAAGACAAGATATCGGAATGCGATAAATAGGAAGAAGAAGAAAACACTACACGATTTGTATGGCTGTGACAACAGAAACCTGTTCAGATCAGCAAACCAAAGATGTGTGTAGCCTTCATGACTGCCAGCTAACCGTCGCAACGAAATAATGTTAAGATGTGTAAACACTTTTTACGCACAAAAAAATGCAAGTTATTGATGTAAATGTGACAATTTATGTCATTATTTACTAATACTCGTTAATAAGTATAGTACGAATAAGTTCTTACTTAAGTAAGTATAATATTATTAGTATAGTACAGTCATTATACTGTATTACAATTTCGAATATTTTTTTTACGTTTTTTATTTATAAGGTTAGATTAACTTTATGTTTTAGAAATAATAAATGTTAAATTAGTAATAAATAACACAAAACTTATTCTAACTATGGTAATTTTGTTTACTTTCTGTACATTCCGGTTGCAATGCAACCATCCTCACAGGTAACAAAAAACATCACACGTATCCCAAACTATAGCTTAAACTTGAAACTAATAATTTAAATAAATGAAACCTCTATAATACAAATAACTTTTTCCTTTACTTAATACCTTATGTACATTTCCATTGCATAGCAATCATCCTCAGAGGTAATTTACAATAGAAATAGGTATATTTTCCTAAGAGCATTTATCCTCTTTAGAGTTATATTTTCCTCAGAGAATTTTCATTGTAATTTACCTCTGAGGATGATTGCTATGCAATTGAAATTTACATAAAGTTTTAAATAAAGGAAAATGTTATTTGTGGTAGAGGTTTCATTTATTTAAATTAAACATTACGCCACAGTTGATTTATACAGTTAAAACTAATAGCTGGTATGTACAATATTTATAATATTGTGATTCAATTTGATTAGTTTTATCAGTTACGTTTATTTAGGATTTTAATTGTTTTATATGTTAATAATTTGGTACAACTTTTTTTGCTTTTATTTATCTGTAGATTCTCTAAAATAAAAGAAATAAAGTGCCTAAACATTTATGTTAAAGATTACTTATACGAAACATGAATGTACACGCCTGCAATTTTATACTAAAGCAATTAAAATTTGGTTTATCACGGTAAAATTTGCAGTGAAATGTTTTCGTTTCTCGGCGAGAGTAAGAGTTTAATACTTCCGACACTAATGTCACCGGCGCACGAGAAACGCCCTGGTGTAGAAATGAGCCACGCTCGGTTTTCAGTTCTGCGCATGCGCTGTCTATGTATTCCTGACTTACAAACATAACCTAACGGTATGATAGTTTTTTAGTAGTTATATTTTAGCAAGTAATATAAGTATTTACAGATAGGTAAACGTACTAATTTACCTTATCGTTTTGACCTGCCTTGGGCCAGGGCTCTTCTCATGCGCCGGTGACAGTACCTCCTCTGCCGTGACGTAGAGTCAGGCCGGTTCACAGGAGCGTTTCACTGTACAACAGTGTCATCACACTGCGAGAAAGTGATTCAGCCATCCACGCTCTTATCACGTGGGCAGCCATCTCCCTTAATACTCCTGGGTCAGAGTGACGTGTAGGAGGTAGACCAACTATTGACACTCACTGAACAGAGCCTCACGAAACATGATAACAAATCTGGCGCTACGGGAGGTTCAACGCCTGCGTAGGTTCTACCTGCCCTACCCACCAAACGAATCGGCCAAAGTATAAGCATCTTTTGAAAAGCGATTGGCTTCCTTCTAACCCCAGTCAATAACACCCACTAAACACACCGGGACCGCATCCATGAGTAGGGTATGGGGGGGGGGGAGTGGGTTTAACTTGGATGGTCTTGAAAACTTGAACATTTGAGAATCATTTTATTTTGCCACTTTGGAATCATAGAAATTTGGTAAACTGATTTGGTTAGATGATGCTCGAAAATGAGGACACGTAATTAAAGTTCTGGAATGTCGACTCGCATATATACCAAGTAAGATTCTTATTTATGAACAATAAATAATAATTTATAATGTATATTAATAAATAAATAAATATATATGTGTGTGTGTGTGTGTGTGCGCGCGCGCGCTCGCGTGTGTGTGTTATTTTAACCGCCCTTAACCAAGGAACGAATTAGGAATAACTTGGAAGAAAAAGTCATTTCCCTAACCGAATCTATATTCAAAATCCTGTAAAAAAATACTGATTTTGTTATTAAAAAACCTAAACTATAGAACCTAAATGAAAATTTACTTACTGTTTGCACATATAGAAAATAAGAATAGGAGAGAATTTTATAGAACTGCAATTTGTAAATTTTGCCTTACGAGATGTGATGGACAGAAATAAATGTAACTAATTTAGTAATAAATAGGCATTCTACTGGTTTAAAACAAAAACTATTGGAATTAGAAAACGACTTCATGTGAGATTTACGGAAGGAATGTTGTAACTGAAAGACAAAAACTCTCAAGTCAGAGGGGATTTCCATTGAAAGACAGAAGATGCGATAGTCAATACACGCGACAAAGACGCACAGGTGAAACGGGAGAGGAGGAGGGGAAGTCAAGCAACGGTAAAAACATTGAACTGCGCATGTCCACTATTGTATGAGCTCCGTTCCTACCAGTTCAAAATCTAACTTGGTTGCAGTATTATTGTTCGGTCGTTCGTTATGTGTTTTGTTTATTTCTGTTCGTTTTAATGATTTTATATTTGTTCTTTTGTTAAGTTTTATGTTGTGCATGTTCTCTAGTGAGTGTTGTTTTTAAATAGTGTTTGGTTTGGATTACCTTTTGGAGTTGAAATAAGGTTGGTAAAATTTGAATGTTTTTATAGGTTAGAAAGTTTAGTAAAAACGATTTTACCTATTTTAAATCACCAATAATGGAAATATTGTTATATGATGCTTTGTTTATAGTTTACTTACAAAGCGAACTTTTAAACCGTTATGGAATTCAATGTTAACCTAAGTTTTCGATTTCAACATAACTATTTCTCTCTAAATGTTTGTGAAATTATGTACTCCTTACAAATTGTGAAAGTGTCGAAACATGTGACTCTGCGTTAAGCGAAATAAATCTCTACCAAAAATATTCAAAGACAGGTTTCCTGGTTTTTGAGTAGAATAGACAGTTTCGACATTGGCTTTAAATTTACATAATAGATAACAGTGAGTATTTTAAACTACTGTTATAAAAAATTATTTAAATTAGTCTAAAATGTTTACACAAGGTTCTACGTTATCGGAATTTAACCTTTAACAATTGTAGGCCAATTTAGAATGTAAGACTGCTTGTGCTATGTATAGACTTGGGAGCACCGTTGGGTAAATTGATTCTAAAAGTGTTAATGCTTTTTTGTATTTTGAAACTGGTAGATAAGAGTCGTAGGTCTTTTATAGTACGTAGTAATGGGAGGGAACTACAGCCTCCGTGGCCAAATCCCTGAGGAAGACTTCTTGTCATTTCCTTGTAAGGACATGGGAAATTTCGTTATGCTTAATTATTAATATAGGTGCAACTAATTATCACACTAATATAGATGGCTATAATCACGTTATGACGTTCATCTAACCTAAATTAAGTGAATGTTATTTCATACAAGTGTTTTTAGGTTAATTTACATAACAGCTGTTTAACACGTTATTTATATTACTTTAATTATTGTACATTACTAAGTTAAATGCTGTTGAATTGAAAATTCATTAAATTTAAATAATAAATATAATTTAAAATGCCGGTAGATTTCATTTATATATTGGGCCAGTTGCTTTAGCTGTTTTTCAGGCTTGTAAGTAAAAGTTTAGAATTTCAAAAATTCGCCCCTTACAACACGGAAGAATCGTTTTAGAAGATGTAGAATTATCTTTTTATATAGCTAGAGTATGCATTTTTATGCTGAAAAAGAGTAATTGGTTAGAATACAAGGTCCCAACAAATTTTTTTAAAGATTTGAATACACTCAAAAAATACTTTCTACGTAAGAAGATAGTAATTATAAATGTCGCAAACCAGATACAGTGGTTAAAATTTGAACAAAATTAACATAACCTAAATTTATACAAGCACACGCTAACCTTTATTAAATTAGTGTTTTTATAAAACAGAACACTATTTTACACTACATTAAATTGCTATAGAGCTATTTTACAATATAACCACAAGGTAGCCGTTTAGAATAGATTTGGTTGGAAGCAAATATTAAAAACAAACATGTTTAAGACAATATCTACGTAGGCCAATAAAAAAATATTTTATTTGAATTACTTTTGTTAAATAATTACAGTTAATATAAATAAAGTAACATAACCTATGAGTTAAAACAGCTGTTCTACCACCTAACCTATAACATAAAAATCAGCTGTTTTAAGAAATGATATCACTTATTTTAAGACAAGTAGGATGAAATAGCATATTGCATAACTTGCCCCTTTTGTGAAAAGTTTTTCTCCTATATAAAACTAAAATGAATTTATTTAATTTAATTAAACTGTATTAACATCAATTGTCATGCACTACAAATTTAATAAAATGCTTTGAACTTTAGTGGATGAATAAAAAGGTTTTTTTATAAACGATTGAAATTTTGAACATGATAAATAAATATATATAATTAAGGTGTGAACTAATAGGGGAAATTGAATTATTCAAAACCGAAGAAATAAACTATAACAATAAGTTTAGGATTAGATCAATATTGTTTGAATAACTTATTTAAAAAGTACGGAACAATTCCAACACATACGAACACGTGTTTTAACTATCGGCCACACTATACAATTAGCACGTGAGACTGAAGTTGTGACAGGTGTTTTAGGGAAAGAGGTAACATTTTTAACCCTTTCTGGACCTTAATACCGTTTACAAAAACAACTTTTTAGAAAGGATTGAGTTGGATGAAGATGTATAATTGGAGGCAGACACTCTTGAAAGTCTTGCGTTTACTTAGTCCGTATCCCAATACAATTATAAAAATGCAATAAAAAGCTTAAACTAAACAGTCAAAAACATGACTTGCAAATTTCAAAGTGGTGAATATAAAATTTTCCTGTCATTTAACTTCGATTGATAGATTCGTCACACGTAACCGAACAAAGTTTAGTAAGGGACAAACATTATTGGAAAACAATTTAGTTAATCACTGACCTAAGTTCACGGCTAATCAGTGCTAGATTTGTTAGACCTATTTAAGGAATGCGGAGTCATATGTGCCTCGCACCGGCCCAAAGAAACCGGTTTAGTGACGTAATAGTCTGCGTGTTTCTGCATTGTAGAGGTGGAGGAGCGTTTGCAAATTAATACTAGGTGGTATGTGTTTCTTCGTTGTGTTTCTTGCCAAAGAAGTTAAAATTTTAACGCGTATCCCTCAACAATACGTAATGTAGGGAACTACGTAAATGAACTGAAGTTCAGATCTGCCTGTAGTTAGTTCACCGACATGCTAAAAGCTCATTGAACTGCAACGCGTCATCGTACGAGATCGTGTCATCTTTCACTCCGTTCACACAGATTTCCAGCTGATGGATGTAGGTTTTGGAATTTCCGGTGTTAGATTTCTAGCGATCAGGTTTAACGAGAAGGAAAAAGCGTAACCTAAAAGTGATTAACCAATTCAGTGCAGGACCCAAGAGTTAGCTCCAGTTCTTTTCGACAAGATGAAAAACTGTTTTATGTTGTTGCCATCAGTGCCAGTATAGAAATTTCTTACATAGTTAATTTTCTTCGGTTTTATCTTAGCTTTTAAAAATTGAAGTTCTTTTCTGGGAATTTTGTGAAAAGTAGTAAGCAGTTCTAAAACAGGACAGCATTACGAAGTTGTGATATTTGTCCTTCTAAAATAAAAATAAGAATGAAAGTTTAGTTTTTCAATTCCTTGTATTAGCTCACACCCACCTTATGCATAATCTTGTACTAACTATCAATGAATAAAATACTAATTTTACACACTACTAATACGTAATTGCTTACTTGCTGACGCGTTTCAAAACGATCGTTTCTTTTTTAAAGCTAACCTTCTACGAAAAAGAAACGATCGTTTTGAAACGCGTCAGCAAGTAAGCAATTACGTATTCACTTAGTTAAGTAGTGTAAAATTAGTTTAATCAGTGAATTCAAGATGATTACATCAACAAACTTGGATAAAATACGTTTTTGTTCATCAAATCACGTTCAAATTCATTGTTTTAAGACCAGTAGTGGATGACAATTGAAGTTATTACAGATTTTCAAATATTTATTCACTAATTAAATTTTAAAAAGGTTATGTCTCGGTCGGATTTTAACTGAATGACTCCATGTTTGAAATCCAGCACTTTGTCACTAAGCCAACTTTCCACAACTAGAAATCAATTATTTAAAGAAGTGGGCCTATATAAAGTTATAAGATGAAAGATCCTTGTAATAATGAAGCATCATAAGAGGTGGATATATAAAGAGAAATTATAGACCTCCATTAGCATTATAATACAGCGAATAAATAGTAATTAACAAAATAATAGTACAACACAATGTAAAGGGAGGAAAATAGAAAATTTCAGTTAGAAATTAGCTTTCTGTTTTGCAACTTAACACTGTGATTCTGTCACATGTATATACATATTTATATTAATTGTAATTTTAAATTCAAAGCAACTAAAATTTAAAAAAAAGTGTTACCCTCAGTAGCAGTTGACTTACATTTTTTTTTTCCATATTACTCTTTTAGTTTTGTATTTAAACTATTTTATCTTTTCCAGCTACTATATATGATCGATAGAATATCATGCGAAAAGTCCCACGACAACGATTTACCGTTGTTGTCGCTCCCTTATTTTATTTTATACCTGAATCACCCGTTATATTTTGGGAGGGGAGGTGTTTTTAGAAAGTAGGGACAAAGGAGAAATTTATGATTTATTTTTGGAGCCTAAACATTTGACTGGTCATAAATCAAGGACTAAAATTAGCTGTTTGAGAAAAGTCTTGCCAATGTGTAATGAATTCCTAGAAAGCTCTTCAGATTGTTGTTTATTCAGTGCCAGCCTTTGAAATAATTATTTAATCCTATAGTATGCTTGTAAAATAATTTAAAAAAGATTGTTTCCAGTAATAAAACGTTTTAGGTCCTACTTTAAAATCGCCTAGATAATTAACATGTCATAAAGCTAGGTTTTTGTAAAGGTTTAGAAAATAAATATCTTCAAAATAAAAATTTTGTGAACGCTAAAAATATGTTTCGATTAATTTATTTATAAATTTGTAAACGAAGAGTAAACAAATACACTGTTATAAATAATTCCTGAATCTACAGTTGCGTCATACTAAGATCTTATTTTACAAGTCTTATTCCCAGACTTTTGTCGCTTTGTTTTGGCCCCACTGTAGAGTTACGAAAAAATATAAAAACCCAATTTTTTAGTAGAAGTAACGTTATTTGGTATTATATGAAACTTAAAACGCCATCAACGTTTCAATTTTGCGGAAATAAATTCAGTAGTAGTGTTCTTGTTGTAGCATGGACCAATTACAGTTTTATTTTGGGTTTTCGGGCAACAATCAAAAGTGGTGTAATTGCGACAGAGAGACGGAAAGACGATTAGTTCGCCTCTTTGCTTTGTGGAAGAGATAAATCTACCTCAAAGAACCGATTCTGAACACTTCTACATGACTCACACACATATGAATCTTTACGATGACGTAATCAGGACGATGATAATACTTTCCCCCATCCCTTTCCCCAAACGGTAGTTTATCGGGAAGATACTTCTTTGTAACCCCGATCTATAAGCCTTATGATGACGTAACCAAAACAATAATACTTATTAACCTATCCTTTTCCATCCCTTTCCTCAAGGCCAGTCTCAAGGAAACGACCTTTTACACTCGTGCCCCATGAACTTCCCCATCTCCTACAACACATTATGATAACGTAAGCTAGATAATTATACTTTTATTAACCTATCATTTTCCATCCCTTTCTTTACTAGGCTGTGGCCCCCAATACGTAGGCCAATCTCAAGGGAACGTCATTTTACACTCGTGCCCCATGAACCTCCCCATCTCCCACAACACATTATGATAACGTAAGCAAGATAATTATACTTTTATTAACCTATCATTTTCCATCCCTTTCTTTACTAGGCTGTGGCCCCCAATACGTAGGCCAATCTCAAGGGAACGTCATTTTACACTCGTGCCCCTTGAACCTCCCCATCTCTCACAACACCTTATGATAACGTAAGCAAGATAATTATACTTTTATTAACCTATTATTTTCCATCCCTTTCTTTACTAGGCTGTGGCCCCCAATACGTAGGCCAATCTCAAGGGAACGTCATTTTACACTCGTGCCCCATGAACCTCCCCATCTCCCACAACAGCTTATGATAACGTAAGCAAGATAATTATACTTTTATTAACCTATTATTTTCCATCCCTTTCTTTACTAGGCTGTGGCCCCCAATACGTAGGCCAATCTCAAGGGAACGTCATTTTACACTCGTGCCCCATGAACCTCCCCATCTCCCACAACAGCTTATGATAACGTAAGCTAGATAATTATACTTTTATTAACCTATCATTTTCCATCCCTTTCTTTACTAGGCTGTGGCCCCCAATACGTAGGCCAATCTCAAGGGAACGTCATTTTACACTCGTGCCCCATGAACCTCCCCATCTCCCACAACACATTATGATAACGTAAGCAAGATAATTATACTTTTATTAACCTATCATTTTCCATCCCTTTCTTTACTAGGCTGTGGCCCCCAATACGTAGGCCAATCTCAAGGGAACGTCATTTTACACTTGTGCCCCTTGAACCTCCCCATCTCTCACAACACCTTATGATAACGTAAGCAAGATAATTATACTTTTATTAACCTATTATTTTCCATCCCTTTCTTTACTAGGCTGTGGCCCCCAATACGTAGGCCAATCTCAAGGGAACGTCATTTTACACTCGTGCCCCATGAACCTCCCCATCTCCCACAACAGCTTATGATAACGTAAGCAAGATAATTATACTTTTATTAACCTATTATTTTCCATCCCTTTCTTTACTAGGCTGTGGCCCCCAATACGTAGGCCAATCTCAAGGGAACGTCATTTTACACTCGTGCCCCATGAACCTCCCCATCTCCCACAACAGCTTATGATAACGTAAGCAAGATAATTATACTTTTATTAACCTATTATTTTCCATCCCTTTCTTTACTAGGCTGTGGCCTCCAATACGTAGGCCAATCTCAAGGGAACGTCATTTTACACTCGTGCCCCATGAACCTCCCCATCTCCCACAACACCTTATGATAACGTAAGCAAGATAATTATACTTTTATTAACCTATTATTTTCCATCCCTTTCTTTACTAGGCTGTGGCCCCCAATACGTAGGCCAATCTCAAGGGAACGTCATTTTACACTCGTGCCCCATGAACCTCCCCATCTCCCACAACACATTATGATAACGTAAGCTAGATAATTATACTTTTATTAACCTATCCTTTTCCAGAATACACGAAAGATGCGTATAACGAAATATGCGTAGCTACACCAGGAATATTGCGAAAGAGGCGTACAGGATAAGGTTTTGACAGATATGAAGGAAAGGCGTGATGACGTCAGAACATTGTGACCGGCGAAAAATGCGTACAACATTTAGGCGTTCACGGATGTTTTAAAATCATTGAGCTACATAAATGAGTTTACCTGTGAGCTAAACACATTCGCTTAGTATCTCGGGGACGGAGATCCTTTAAAACTGTATTTATTAAATCTGATTTCCATCACACTTTTCCAGGCTTTGGACAAAATGATGAAGATATGTTGCGTGCCATCATATCATTTTGGTTTTGTAATTTTTTTTATTTTACGGATTTTTTCATTTTAATCTATATTACAACCCAGCTAATTTATTTGATCTAACCATCTGATTTCTTGGGTCTAATCTAATCCAATTTTTGAATGTAAGAAAGAGTAGATCTTAAACAAGACATTAGATTCCAGTTTCTGGGTATTTTTGTACTGTTTTTTTTTTTAAATTCCTTCGTCCGGCTTAATATATTTTATTTTTCTTCTCTTTCATTTTAAGTGTAATTCCAGTCTCAAGTACATAGGAGTCAAAGTCTCATCCTCTTTCGATTGAATCAAACTTATCACCACGACAGTTAAAGCCAAAGTGACCACTGACAGAGTGGAAACAGTTTTTTGATCCATTTTGACTGGGAAAATCCAAAACCTTGAAAGTTATTAGCAATTAATTTATGGGTAGATGACCTGGGTTGACAACTGGAGTCTGGTTTGTACGCTTTTTTCGCTTTTCAAATTTACGACTTACCCTCGTCAATTGTTATTGTGTCCTCATGTACGCATATTTCGCCGTACGCATTTTTCGTGCCACCGCTTTTCCATCCCTTTCCTTAATAGGCTGTACTCCTGCCCAATATATAGGCCAAACTCAAGGAAACTACCTTTTACACTTGTGGCCCATGAATCTCCAGATCTCCCACATCAGTGATTCCTTATGATGACGTAAGCAAGATAATATTTTATCAACCTATTGTATCCTATCCCTTTCCTTTAAGCGAGTACTGACTCGCTCCCTTTTCTGATTACAAGTGGGAGATTCACGTCTCTTGCCACACGTTCCCACATCTTTAACATGCCGTGCTCCTGACCTTAAAACACTAAATATTCGTCCTAATGAAACTGATTTCCGTTTATAAATAGTTCAGGCTCGACGTCTAAAATAGATTCAGTTCAGTTTCAATGCTAAATGTGTTGGCACCGAACGCGTGGGAATCGAGCCAGGTCTATATAACTGGAACTGTTTGATTAAGTGTGACTTGGAAATGGTGCTTTCTCTTTTAATTAAGCTTATGTTTGTTTAATTAGTGCAAATACTACTGTTTTCGAAACGTTAATGTCGTTAAAGTATGTAACGATGTACGTTGTTTATTATGGTAATAGATAAGTCTAATTGAAATCTATTCTTATAATCGATTGGGAAGAAATATAGTAATTTGTGAAATACGACCTGAATAAACTTCTCAGTGTAAGCAAAAGGCTTACAGCAAAAGTGTTCCTAGTCACACAAGCCATGATTCAGATCTTCCTAATGCTTGTAACTCAATAATTCTACTTCATTCTTAAATGTTTTAAAAGTAACGTTGTAAATTGAGTTTGCCAATTCTTACATTGGAGTGCATTTGGTGCAGAGCTTTAAATATTAGAAATAAACTAAAAACGTTGTGTTGGGCTACTGGGCCGAATGCTTGTCAACACTATCGTCAGTTATGGATTTGTAAATTTCATGAAAGTGGGTTTACAGGTTTGCCAACACAATATCTCCCACTCTTGTTCTTCCTATGGGTTGCTTACTCATTCAAAAAGTCTCTCCTCATCATGGATTTAATACCAACAAGTTTAATTTGCATTTTCAGTCTAGATTATTCACACTAAAAAGGAATTTACCGGTTGAATCCAGATATATAGACTGCTGCGGGGTGTGGTTCTTTCGAAGTATCATACGACAAGCGAGTAACATAGAAGATAGTTGTGTTAACAGGATCGTCGTGCTGACGATATGGCAACGTCGCGACAGTGGTTCTCCTTCCTTGCCGTCTTTCAAATACATTACTTATTTTAATTCAACTGCAGTACTCCAATATAGTGCAAATCAGGCTTAGTGAAGCAAATCATCAGTACGCATGCGCACTGTAATATAGGCGCAACAACATTCGTTCCTTCCGAGCAATAGGTCTATATGTAAATATATACTACAATTATTTTGAGAACTAAGCCTTATTCAAAATTATTTGAGGTACTCTAGTTACCTTCAATAGCAAGGTGGAAGTTGGAAGTTTTTGGCTTGAAGTATTCTTGTTGAAGATGTTAACAAACATCAAGAGTATTAAAAAGCACATAGCTAAGAAGACTTACAGAGAAATGTTTTCAAAAGATCTTATGTTAAAGAAATTATGTGGTGAAATTACTGTGTTAAAGATAAAGAACTGAACACAGTAATAATAAATGTTTCATTTTTTTTGTTAAAACTTCATTTTTTAAATAATTAAAACAATGTCTATTTCTAAAAATAATTTTAAAATATGACAAATTACACATCTAACTGTCAGTTGGATTCAAACATACAAAGAAATAAGGAATATAAACACAAATTTTCTAAAGTCAATTTCTACTTAGGTCAATAAACAAAAATTTTATTTTAGTTACTTTTTATTAAATAATTACAATTAATATAAATAAAGTAACATAACCTATGCGTTGAAACAGCTGTTCTATGACATAACCTACAACATAAAGTCAGCTGTACAATGAAATCATATGTTTACACTTATTTTAAACCAAATGGGATGAAATAACTATATTGGATACCTTGCCCCTATTGTGAAATGTTTTCTCCCATATAAAACTAAAATAGTTCATTATTAAATTTAATTCATGCATCAATCATTGAAAAAAAACTGTATTAACATCAAGTGTCATCTACAAGTTTAAAAAATGTATTTGAACCTGTGTGGATGAATAAAAGTATTTGATTAACGACTGAAAATTTGAACAAATTATATACAAGGAGAGTGGGAACTAGTGGAAGGGTGTAGTACTTTAAAATTGTTTACAATAATTAGAATTTTGTTTCTGTATTCTGTTTTTAATTTGTCCAACTGAGTTTCCGATAAAACGCTCTGATGACCATCGCTATTTGTCGCCTACAAAGTAGGTTTTAATATATTATAAACTTCAACTAATACCTGTTTCTTGTGAGATGTAGAAACATGTAAATAATCAATGACCGCATTGATATCACTGGGCATCATCAAGCCCTGCTTGACCCCCTTGACCTATCCGAAACCATGGCAACGGATAAACAACAAACACGAATGATGTTATAATGTCAAAATATACGTCCCTTGCAACGATTTTATTAACGATGTTTAAAATATAAATGATTTTATAGCCACCTCGCAATATTACGTCTAACAATATGTAATTTTCCTTATCCCCACTTGTGCATTGACAGCATTAAGTTGCTTAATTAGTTCCTTTGTGCGATTTGATACCAAACCTACGGGCGGTATTGTTATGGGAGCTACAATTTATACGGTTTCATATTTGATTGTGTTTTGAGATTATATTCGTATTTTTTCAATTTTTAATCACTATGGTTTGCTAAATTTAATATGACTTTTTTCTTGTTTAGAATGTACGAGTATTTTTAAGTCTCTTATGTAAAAATATGCCGAAGTTTGAACAATAGTTGTCAATTACTTAATATCTAAACCACACAGTAGTTTAAAAATAACTAAACAATAAACGGTACTTCGTATTATACGGAGGCCACTATTTCTAGAGTTTATTTTGCAGGGGACTTTAGAATACTAAATATTTGTATAGCACAGGCTTTATTTGACTAATGTGAAAATTATTTATCATTATGATGATCGCTTCTTGTTTTTTCCCTCCAAAAAAGCGAGAATTGGTCACTCCCAACCGCTACATATATATTCCGGGGGCACCTCCATGCCTCTTGTTCCTCTATTTAGCACTTCCCCACATCCGATTCATAATGTAACAGGAAAGTAATAGTAACATATTTATGATAACCTAACCTAATAATAGTGGCCTCCATATAATACGAATCCATTAAACTTATTGAACCAAAACATACCCAAAACCTTCAATGTGAATCCGTCTGGAGATGAAAGCAATGTTAATGAAATACAGTTTTTTAGACTCAAATAATGTATCTACTCATCTTCACTTCTGTTAGGAATATTTTTATATATTCGACATATTTTTATATATTTTTTATATTTTCTGCCTTTCCTAACAAAAATAATATATTTTTCTTTGTTGACGCGTTTCGGAATAATTTCATTTTCAAAACGTAAATAATAAGGTCTACTTAAATAGAGTACTATTAAAGTTTTGAAAATCGGAGTTATTCCGAAACGCGCAAACAAGGAAAGAATCGTAACGTTAGGAAAGGGAGAAAATGTACACAAATATATACCTACTAAATATTGTCACTATTTTTTATTTCTATTGGTTTGCCCAAGTAGCAGACAAATACATTTTTTCACCCTTAATTGAAAATACGTTTATTTCGGGTCAGCGGTTAAGAACACTAAACTCCAATTTTGTTTCTTACAGCACCAGGTGATCATTAGGTTTACACTAATCTCCTATTCTACCTACCCTTCTTCTTATAAGGAGACGTGACGGTGGTATCTAGGGACCCGATAGAGAGTACGTCTGCTTCTGCTAAGTGACTGTGAACCTCTTGTTCACCAATTACCACATTTGGTTTATTGCAAGGTAAAACATCTGCATCCGTCATGCAATGTTACGGCAGTGATTTTACACCCCTAACGTAATCGTTTATATTATTCAAAATTACCAGATAGTGGGAAAATTTCGGTTTGCTTAGTGTTGCAAGGAGGTCTACTTCGTGTATGTGCCTTATAGAGGAAACTATTAATAAATACACACAAACCTCTTAACCACAAACCTTCTTTTTACCCTTATGTACATTTCAGTTACCAAGTAACCATCCAGAGGGATTATATACAAATACTGTATGTATGAGTCTTAGTATGTTATCCTTCTGAGGATGGTTACTTGATAACTGAAATGTACTTGAGGGTAAAATAAAGAAAGTTTAACAATAAATTAAGTTAAATTCAATCGCAGTATATTTTCAATAAATAGTAGAGGAAACTACTTTATGGAGTGCAGAGGAGAGACTTTTTGAACGCATTGTACATAGTCAAAGTGACGGTTTTATTATATCGAATGTAGATTAGATGTCGTTAGTTTAAAGGACGGTTTCATATAATGGGTTAATTTTAGGAATTCTGTAAATTAAAATATAATTCATTCAAAACAAAAGATCTGTTGTGACCGAAATAGACCTAACGGCTTGGAGAAATTCGCAACGACGGAGTAGATGAACTGATTAATTGCTTTGTTCCGGGCTTCGTTACAGACGATTCGAAGGTCTTTGCCTAACCTTTCCGGCTATAGTTCTATAATCGGTCACTAATAGCTGGCGGCCGAAAGACTGGTTTTCAAACAGGTTCTTCGTAAATTACCAATCGCATGCAGGTTAGCGGACTGTGTAACTGATTCGATCAGTTTTGCCAACCTTTCGGCAGCAATTTAATTTCAAGTGAGGAAGAGTTTTTAAAAGGAATCGTCACGCTATACATTTTGGTTTATTCAGAGGAGCTGGGTTTTAGTGTTACGAGAAAGATTTGTACACTATAGACACTCAAGCGCACAGATGAGGAGTACAGCAGTCAACATATTCACAGATGAAAAGCGCGCAGAAATTATAAAATGTGCTATTGTAATTAAGATATTTAGAAATAAAGTATGCATGACTATAACATTAGAATAATAATAGGGCGACTATAATTTTCTTAAAACTGCTACCTATTGTAATAGCAGAGGAGGAAGATTATTTGGATCTGTTCTGGCAGGGAGTATTGAAGTCTATAGGCAAAGCTCGAACTAGGGATGGTCGACATTTTCTGTCACGGTGACTTGTCACTGATATTCGTTTTTCGCTGGTGATACCAGTGACAAAATATGGAAAATGCCAGTTCCAGTGACAATGTATCGATCGGAAGTTGCATCTGATGTGATTGGGCAAAATGTCGCTGTCACTGGATGAAATGGCTGTAATTGGTTGATTTATCGCTGTTACTGGATCTGCTTCACCACTCGGCTCACGGCGCCGTTTATAGTGCAGTGTCGTTGGAGGACTGAAGGAGAGAGGGGGGAGTTATCTCTGTTGTGATTGGGCAAAATGTCGCTGTCGCGATTGAAAAGTTACTGATATATTACTATGGCTGCCATTGGTTGATTTGTCGCTGTCACTGGTTCTACTATTTACTTCGTGTAAGGGTGGTCGATTTGTGTCAGGTTTCAAGATAGTGACAGTGTTGGGTACAGAAGACGCTATTTCGCACTCTGTAGTTTGTTCTTAATTTCGTAGGAGTTTATTTTTAAATAAAACGAGCCTCCCAAAAAATAAAGAAGCGAGGTGTGGTATCATTTTACCAGTGTGGTATGCCTGCCTATTATTGGACCATACAAAGCAGTCTCAGTATCCCGAGTCACCGGTAAAAGTCACTGATCCAAACCTGGCGCTGTAACTAAAATCACCGATCCGTTAAAGTCACTGGATCGACCATCCCTATCCGAGAGGTCTATTCCCTTTTAAATAATAAACACTTATATTTTAATATATTTATTCTATGCTTCTTAGGTTATTGAAATTTAAAATTAATATTTTTCAAACAAATAATTTTACGTTGAGCATAATTTGATATTTTTTAAAGATTTTGACTAAATAACTCACCACAAAGTAATATGACGTTATGAAATTCTTTAAGATATAAAAATTATCTAACCTAAAAGTCGTGTTAATGTCGATTTCTCTAAACTAGCTCTAATAATGTGTGAAGACACGATATCTTTTATATTACCAAAAATAATTTTAAATATGGCGTAGACGTTTTCAATTTTACCTAAGGTTAAGTTAGGTTAAAGTGGTTTTCGGGATACCTAACAGAGAAGCGGGTAGTCGCCTCTGTTTGACTACGGTTGACAGAAACTCTACTTTAACTAAGCACCCTGCTCTCGTAAAGCCATAAATCTTCTTATTGAAATTAACACGGTTTCATTTCGACCATTCTTTAGTCCTAGTTGAATGAATGAAAAATGTAGTCAATACATTTATATAAAGTTAAAAATTACTGATTATAAATATTAATTGAACAAATTTAATTAATCCTGGTTCTAAAAATGTTTCAGTCGAGCCTAAAGAAGGCTTAATTGAAAAATTGGAATACAAATGTAACATTCATAATCATTTTAACGAATTCGGCGTAGTAAGATTTATTGAGGTATAAACTAACATTCTAATTAACTGATAATTAGTACAGGATGGTTACATATTAACCTAATAATCTACAATGCAGACAGTAACATACACTACGGACAATAAAAACAGCTGTTTTATGTAGTCATCCATTACAGCATAATTTATTGAACATACGTTGGCATATTTATTGTTAAATCTCTCTAAAAAAATGATGACACGAAACGAGGGGTTTCCCCATCCCAGAGGCCGTCAGACGAGCCAAAAGGGAGTTTCACTTTAACAACAAATAAAGTCGATTGTTGTAATAATCTTGAATTCACTGGTTATTAAAGGGTTGTTTTATAACTAAGGGAAAATACTTGAGTAATTTACTGACGTGTAACAATAAAAATAAGCACATCGCGGGTTTTTTTCAATTCCTTCTATTAGTTCACACTCTCCTATATATATATATATATATATATATATATATATATATATATATATCTTGATGAAATTTTTAATCATTAATCAAATACTTTTTTCATCCACCCACGGTCAAGTACATTTTTTAAAACTTGTAGTGGATGGCACTTATGTTAATACATGTTTTTCAAATATTAATTCATTAATACATTTTAATAATTAATTAATTTTATTTTTATATGGGAGAAAAGTTTTCACAAAACGTGTAAGGGATGTAATATAGTTATTTCGTTCCTTTTGACCTAAAATAAGTGATAACATATGATTTCATAAAACAGTTGATTTTATGTTATAGGTTATGTGGTAGAACAGCTGTTTTTAACGCTTAGGTTATGTTACTTTATTAATAATAATTAATATTATTATTATAATTAATTATATTATTAATAATTAATTATTTAATAAAAAGTAACTAAAGCTGATTTTATTTTACAGGTTAAGTAGTACAACAGCTGTTTTAACGCATAGGCTATATTACTTTATCTATATTAATTATAATTATTTAATAAAAAGTAACTAAAATAAAACTTTTCTTTGTTGATCCAAGTAGGAATTTACTTTAAAAAATTTGTTTATATTACTTGCTTTTATTAAGCTTTTAAAAAATGTAGATTTTATAGAAATACATTTTTCTAAACAAATTCTCTAAAAGGGTTCTAATGATTGTATCAAATTTAACATTTTCTGATAGAAGAAAATTAAAATTCCTGCACAGTGTTAAAGCACTGGCCCAATTGCGTTATCTTTCGTGTGTCAATAAAGTTAGTTGACAAGATAATCGCCCCGTGAAGTCTTGCAGTGAGCCGAATTCCATTTAGAAATTGGATCTAATTTCTCCATAACTCAAGGCTGGGAGTGTTGAACTGTTATTGATTATTGCTTACTGCCCCAATGCCACTTATTTTATTACAATATTCTGCACCTAATTATTTTGTTTTAGCATATCTTAATGTAGATATATACGTTCTGTTAGCCCGCGTCGTGGATTTTATTTTTTCACAGTATTAGTATATTCATTTTAGTTTAATAAGTTGGTTATTTATTGCTCAAGGATTGCGAGTAGGCGTGTAGAAATAAAAGACGCTCTAGATCTATACCTATATCTTCCAAATTAGGCCTAAACAGATTTACGTCTACTTTATTTCTCTTTCTTGATTTTTACATCATATCCCAACATTTTACTTCAAAAAACAAATAAAAACACACACAAAACTCACAAATTAATCATTTATTTACTCAAACGCGTTTCAATGACCAAGTCATCATCATCAGTGAGTGTTACTACTACAAACTCTAACTTACAACTGTAACTCTAACTACTAACTAGCTGTAAGTTAGAGTTTGTAGTAGTAACACTCACTGATGATGATGTCTTGGCATTGAAACGCGTATGAGTAAATAAATGCTTAATTTGTGAGTTTTGTGTGTGTTTTTATTTGTTTTCAACATAACCTCACAAGCTAAGCTCAAAGAATATTTGTTTATCTTACTTCAACCTGTATACGGCAATAGTTTTGTACATCTCCAATATTGTACAAAAGTTTATACTAAAACTTATAACACTATTGGTCGACATATCAAGCAGCCGTTTTGTTTTTATTGTGATAAATTACTGCCAGATAGATCATATAAGACGAAAGGCTTGTTACAGAAAATTCCCACACGTAGCAAGGTTATAAAAGTATTTCCCGCTGACGAGGTGACTGGTTTATGTAGTAACTACAGGTCTGTTATTTCAGCGTCTATTTGTATTAAATGCAAGGTAACTATTTGAAAAGATAAGAGCAACAGTTCGAGTGTATAAGGCATGTTTTAATTTCCAAAATTTTTCAATTTTAACAGTTTTAATTTTGGATGGAGGTAAGAAGCTCATAGGAGGTGAAGTAGAGACTCATATACTCAAGGAAATGGAGTGGTATCTTGGCTCACGTATGCTGCCACGGCCTATCTTATATTTTACTTATTCCGCCTTTATATTTCTTTTGCCTTTCCCTATCCGATGTACAGGTCTGTGAGTTGTTAAATTTTAGAGGTTTCTGTACAAACGGGGGGGAGGGGAAATATCGATGTTTGCATCGCATGCTGCATACCTGAAAACCATTTGAAAATTCATCAACTCACCTTTACATCCTGACGACAAATTTATTTTATTTTATTTATACAGATTATTTTATCATGTTTTCATCTTACGCTATAATATTACAATGTCATTGAAGATAATGACGTCTATGATAATTAGTTTTATGTTATTTCTATTTTATAAATCCAATTTTCTTCTAATATTTCTTAGTTATAGAATCCGTGATTTGTTTTTCCAATGTTATTTATTTATTTGTTCATTAATTTACGGGTTCTAAGGCTTATAATTACGTGGTTTCGTGTTTATTTCATTTTATTTTTACTATTTAATTTGTTCATTATTTATTGTCTGTGGTTATATTTGGACATTTATGTTAATTTCTATATTTATTTTGAATTGTTTTTCCACATTTCTTGTATTTATTTCTTATTATTGAATTTTCCCAAATATTTTTATAATTTAGCTTGTACAAAATTTATTTTTACATTAATATTTAGGCTGTAAGCTGTGCTTATCTTTGACCATTGCTCGGGCACAGTGACGTAGCCAGGACGATGTTTGAGGGGCCAGGGGGGTGGAACCCTCCCAGGGAAATTTTAGACATTTTTATCTCAAGAAATCATATTTTATGCTATTTTGCAGCTGTTTTACTAAAAACCTAGCACTGTTTTATAGGCTAATATTTTTGTGCTAAAATTAATTGGTTTGGAGGGGGTACGTGCCCCTTTTACCCCCTGGCTATGCGCCTGCTCAGGCATATTATTCCTTCAGTTACTATTTCTGTCCTACGTATTTCAACATCGCATAGTTTTGGCCTTACTTTATAAAAATAATTTTAAAAAGTAATAATATTTTAAAAAATTTAATGATACTTTTATTTTTGTTCAAATTGGAAAACAGCGCTTGGCCGTCTCAGTGAAAACCTTTTTCGTAAAGTGGGGAGTGTTAGGATGTGAGACGAATAAAATGTTTTCGTTACAAAGATCGAACATTATTTAAAAGTATTTTTGTAAAGTTGTAGATAAACAACGCGACGTCAAGGAATAGCATGCAACGACAACGCTAAGCTTTGTTACTATACTACGTGACAAGAAAGCAAAGATATTCTAGTGACGTGTCTCTACCGACGTCCCAGTACATCTAATTAAGAGCCAGATGTAACGTGACCTGTTCTCAACCTGTGTTGAAAGCCTAATTGTAATAATTAACAGTTCAGAGATCAACGGATTAACCAATCAGACCGATCGGACATTAATGGTGCGTTGTGACGTCATGGCAAATTTACTTGGTTCAAGTATATCGGATAAGAGGGGATTATTTACACGTCCCAAACATGAGTCGCTTTAGTCTCGTAAGTCTGGGCCTATTATCTTCTTCAGAAGATATTATATTTAAGGGTACACAATGCCTAAATGTTGTGCATGCACTGTAGCAGTGGACGTTTCGGTCCGATGGTCGAAATATTTCAATGATATTTTTACTGCTTAAGAAAGGGTCACTGTCGAAGTGGTCCGATGGTTAGCAACCAGGTAAAGGCAGGAAGGGGGAGCAAATTTTTTTATTAGTACATCTCAGTACTCCACCCTTTACACTCAATGCCATAAGCCAGTTCTCATCTTGATAGTCACAGTGGGCATTACTAGTGAGCAGAAAAAGTGTACGGGGTGTTGAATGAGTAATAACCTAAACTAACCCTACCCAACCTAACCTAACCATTGTTTTTATAGTTTGTTTATGTTCTTCATGTGTTCCCGTCGGACCAGTTTGAGCTGACACCCCCCCCACGCGAACCATCGGACCAGTTCGACCACCCTACTAAAAGGAATAACGCAGATGTGACGAATTCGACTACACCCGATGCTTCTACCTTACAGGGTGGAGGATAGGAATGTTTTTATTGCACCGGAAAAGAACATGATTACTTCTAGTAAACAATTCGAGCAGTGCATTTCCAGTACCGGGAAACGGTTCCTTCGTCCTGCCTTTCTCCTTCCCTATTCCATTTCCTACGTGAGGATGAATTGTTACATACATCTTTACGAACTGTTTAGTTTAATAGTTGAACAGCATTATATTAAACACAGTACAGTTGATAAAAGAAGAGTTGTGTCTGGTATAGTGCTTCTGCCTTCTCCTTTTTTTAAAAAATGAAACTATAATTCGATTGATATTTTTGTGAATAAATGAAATAAGTTTTCATTTTCAAGTACATAATAGGTGCCTGACTTTTAGGTCAAGCGGTGTGAGGTCGGTTGACGCGGTATTGTAAGGGTCGGTCTTCCGAAAGTCTGAGGGCACAGCTCAATTTCCAAACTTTACAGACTATAAAAAGAGGAAAACTCCCAATTTTGGAAAAATAGCAGAATTTGTGTCATGTTTTTTAATTTATTCTGCCTTTAATATTACTTTTATTTACAACACGGTAGTACAATAACCCTACGCTTTACCTAGTAACTAATTGTTTGCAGTATTACGAGGTAAAGTACTGTACATGGAGCTCTATAGTGCACTCTAAGTGTTTTATAAAACCTAAACTGTAGCTTCATATTTAATACAATGTGTTTGACTATCCGAACAGCCTCAAGTCCCAATTAGTTCGGATAATCGACTCTCTACGGGTTTACTACAGAAATTGCCGGCTTTAGCGTAGAAAGTGACCATTGTTTATTTTTCAGACATATTTTTATAGTGATCATTGTATGTACTCGTTTGCAGTGCACTTTCCTACGCCAATTAGTTTTCACACGCAGGTAGGAAGCTTTCGTTGTTTTCTAACCTTAAAACAAGACTTTTCTCGGTTAATTAAGAGAAAGTTAGACAACCCGTGCAGTTGCAGCCTTCACTTGCCGTTGCCCACGCCCACTCGTTAGTACGTGAGGCCGCCGCCAGTGCAGACGTTTGTACAGTATGTTTTCCATATGGAAAATAAAACCTTACTTTAAAATTGTTTTTGGTTTAAATAATTGCGGTTGTTTTGCGAGTCAGGTACAACTATTTATTTATACAGGCAACGTTTCAGCGTCATCAGTGCTTATTCATCCTGGACACTTTTAAAAAAATAGCGCCGCGACATAACCTTAGTATATTTTTGAAAACAGAGCATATACGCTTTTATTAACTCACAACACCTTTGTCCATGCGGACTAGCGATACACTCGAGAATGCTTGAATGTGCGTCCTGAGAATAGACCAAGGAGGAACAATGCCTGAATACGACAACGTAGTCGTTATTGAAACGTTTCTTGTGTAAATAAATAGTTGTACCTGACTCGCAAGTCAACCGCATTTATTTAAACACTAATATCTGTGAGTGTAAACATGATTAAAACATGTTTTTGATTGAATAGATCGACTGAACACTAATTGATGGTAAAATTTAAAAAAAAACGTTTTTTACGTCATTAAATCAAGCTTACAACAGTAAAACAATGATAGATGGCCTCATAGAATGTTATAGGAGTTGTAATTTTCTTAGAAGGTAATTTTAACTTGTTTGTTTGCTTTTTGGGGGGTTGTTTGTTCATTACAATAGTGTATAATTTCGAATCAGGTGAATTTCTAATTTCCGTTTACTTTGCCTCACTTTTGTTCTTTAGCATAACCTGGACGCTTTTATTCGTTCTGATTCTTTTTCAGAAGCGATCTAAGTTCCTAGATATCTTCCTAAGAGTTTCCAGTGCTTGCAAGTCAATACCTACTCTGTGAAAAGGTTTCATCTTCAAGAAAGTCGGTTTATACTCCTATTAACCACCGTAGTCGCTGAAACTACCCTGGTTGTTTAAACTAGTGTTTAGAAAGATTATGCATGCAATCATTTATTTTTTACTTTTAGTGAAAAGAAATTAAGTAAATGCAGTTTGATCTATATAGGTTTTTTATTTTTGCTTAGAGAATCAGGAGGTGTAATATATTTTTAAAGGAATTTAATTTTTTAAAAGTGAATATATAAAATGTACATCATGTTCTTTTATAAATTTCTTTTTTCAAATAGTACTTTTCAAATGTCCCCACCTATATACCAGGCTGTAGTAGCGACATTAGCGCTACAAGTAGAGAAATCTGTAATCCTCACTTCGCGAAGGGCTGTATTAGATGTGTAAATTTTGTATTACTGCGGATTAACTAGCATTAAACAAAGTTTAAAGCCTGGCATTAAACAAAGATCAGGCTTTTAAACACATGTTTATAGTGTGCAGAGTGTGTTATATATGCAGGGCAACCTCGTTGGCCCAGTAACTAGAATAATTCGATAGCCCTAGTTGGTTTCGATCCCTTTAGAACTTGTAATAATCAATGACACCTGCAAAACGCGAATAATGTCGACTCCCGATAAACAGACTTTTTCATTGTTTAAACCACATTCTGTATTACTAGGTTTTTGCTTTACGGAACTTTTAGAAGTCGAAATTAAGGACAAGGTTTTGCAAGTGTTATAATCTCCCTACCGCCAGTTCCATGGTGTCGTTATATCCTTGCCTCAGTAATGATTTTATCTACCTTTATCCATCTTCTTCTTATAAAAAAAATACAGGGGTGCTTCCAGGCATACCACCGTTCCACGTGATGCTTCTACTAATTGTTGTTATACTCCACTAAGCATGTTTATATTCACGAATCATTCCTATCCTTTGACGATACCTGACTGATTGTCTGAACACAACAATCCATTGTTTAAAAATATTGTTTACTTTTAAAAAAACATCTTTATGCATCCACGCTTATGGGGACCAGGTATTTATTTCTTAACATTAAGTATACACTAGAGAATTAACTTTTGTATACTTATTTTGTATACTAATTTGTATACTTATATGTAGAATAATTATACTAGGCACGGGCACTTAAAAATACACCTACATACGTTTACGCCAATAGTTCAAACCCTTTCTGAAGAAATGTTTGTTTTACAACAGATGTTTGGTTCCAGCATTGAGAGCTACCTAACATCTTTTGTTTTCGTCATGTACCCAAAGACTTATGCAATACATTTACATTTTATATTCTTGCAATAGTCACCAAAATATTTTTTTAAAATTTTCGGTAGACATTCCTTTACGACTCCAATAGAGAGTAAGTCTAGTTTAGGCATCCGTGGTATCATATCTCTCCTGTATCCTGTACCAGATTATTTTATTGGTAGTACTGAACCGGTCCAATAATCTAATGATGGTCAAAATATTGCAATGAAATTTTTGTTGAATAAGAAAGGGTCAAGGTCGAAGTGGTCTGATGATTAGTATGCAGTTAGAGGCAATAAATCCCGGAAGGGTTTCCTAAGTACCCCTACACTTACTGCCACAAGTCTGTTCTCATCTGGATAACTCAGCAGGAAACGTGTACGATGTTTTATCTCGAGTGAGTAATAACCCAACCTAACCTAACTTAACCTAACATTAATCTGTTCCTGTTGAACAAGTGTGTCCCGTCGTACCAGTTCTAACTGAGCCCAACGCGAACCATTGGACCAGTTCCACCTCCTTACTTGGGCGATTAACACAGACCGGACGAATTCGATATCCCTACCTTATAGGTACCTATATTCACAAACCTTTCTTACCCTTCTTAGCCAACAACCTCTTGCTGGCTGTTTCTCCTTAAAACTTCAACAGAACTTTAATTTTAAAAGGTTAAGCCTAATCGTTTCATTTTGACGTAATCGTCGTCACACTAGAATTGGACGCATTTCAGAGTTTCAATACGCCGTTATTTCGAATACCGGTTGGGAATGGGTAATTAGGTTAGCGATTGAGTGGTTGCCATGGTAACCAGACCGAAAGGCCTTGACAAGTGAATACACATGTGGCTTCTTGATAAGTCACACTCAGTTATAGCCTATAACTAATCGGTTGATTTTAAATGCGACTGACTAGATTTGTTTGGAAAGCGTTTTATTGTGGTTTTTATTGATAGAGCTAGTTACTCTATACGTTTCTAATAGTTTTTAACTTAATAAAAAAGTTGAGAATGGTTGTTCATTTATTTGATTTTTACAGTGCAGAGAAACAATGTTTTTTTGTGTGGTGGCATAACGTATTAACCAACTCAAATTTAGTAGTTATCGACTTACTAGGCGTATTTTGCTTTACTTTATCCAACGCCCGTTCTTCAATCTCGAGCGTCCCAGTACTGATTCATGACGTCATCAGGCGATTACGTTAAACCTGACAGTCCCGTGGGCATTCACTGTCCATTCTTGCAAGACTGCGCAACGGGATGATTCCATTAGCAGTGAGGCCAATGTGGTGGACATGGACTCGATTGCAGTCATCCCCTATGTCCACAACCTCATTTCTTTCCAGATATCCTGGGATTGATACCACGGTAGCAAGGCGTTCCTACTGCGGTGGAGATGGACTCGTAGGTAGTTATGCCCTGTAGCTTAGGGGAAGAGCACCATAGCCCTACGTCTTTCCAGGTATCCTGAGATTGGCCCCACGGTAACAAACCCCTCCTAATGCAGTGGAGATAGACTCGAAAGTAACCATGCCCTGTAGCGAAGGGGAAGAGGACCATGGCTTCACTTCTTTCTAAATATCCTGGGATTGCTGCCAAATCCTGAGATTTGTTAACGGTAACAAGGCCCTTCGACTGCAGTGGAGATGAACTCGCAGGTAGTCATGCCCTGTAGCTTAGGGGAAGAGGACCATGGCCCTACTTCTTTCTAGATATCCTGGGATTGCTGCCAAATCCTGAGATTTGTTAACGGTAACAAGGCCCTTCGACTGCAGTGGAGATGGACTCGCAGGTAGTCCTGCCCTGTAGCTTAGGGGAAGAGGACCATGGCCCTACTTCTTTCTAAATATCCTGGGATTGCTGCCAAATCCTGAGATTTGTTAACGGTAACAAGGCCCTTCGACTGCAGTGGAGATAGACTCGAAAGTAACCATGCCCTGTAGCTTAGGGGAAGAGGACCATGGCCCTACTTCTTTCTAGATATCCTGGGATTGCTGCCAAATCCTGAGATTGGTTCACGGTAACAAGGCCCTTCGACTGCAGTGGAGATGGACTCGCAGGTAGTCATGCCCTGTAGCTTAGGGGAAGAGCACCATAGCCCTACGTCTTTCCAGGTATCCTGAGATTGGCCCCACGGTAACAAACCCCTCCTAATGCAGTGGAGATAGACTCGAAAGTAACCATGCCCTGTAGCGAAGGGGAAGAGGACCATGGCTTCACTTCTTTCTAAATATCCTGGGATTGCTGCCGAATCCTGAGATTTGTTAACGGTAACAAGGCCCTTCGACTGCAGTGGAGATGAACTCGCAAGTAGTCATGCCCTGTAGCTTAGGGGAAGAGGACCATGGCCCTACTTCTTTCTAGATATCCTGGGATTGCTGCCAAATCCTGAGATTGGTTCACGGTAACAAGGCCCTTCGACTGCAGTGGAGATGGACTCGCAGGTAGTCCTGCCCTGTAGCTTAGGGGAAGAGGACCATGGCCCTACTTCTTTCTAGATATCCTGGGATTGCTGCCAAATCCTGAGATTGGTTCACGGTAACAAGGCCCTTCGACTGCAGTGGAGATAGACTCGAAAGTAACCATGCCCTGTAGCTAAGGGGAAGAGGACCATGGCTTCACTTCTTTCTAAATATCCTGGGATTGCTGCCGAATCCTGAGATTTGTTAACGGTAACAAGGCCCTTCGACTGCAGTGGAGATGAACTCGCAGGTAGTCATGCCCTGTAGCTTAGGGGAAGAGGACCATGGCCCTACTTCTTTCTAGATATCCTGGGATTGCTGCCAAATCCTGAGATTGGTTCACGGTAACAAGGCCCTTCGACTGCAGTGGAGATGGACTCGCAGGTAGTCATGCCCTGTAGCTTAGGGGAAGAGCACCATAGCCCTACGTCTTTCCAGGTATCCTGAGATTGGCCCCACGGTAACAAACCCCTCCTAATGCAGTGGAGATAGACTCGAAAGTAACCATGCCCTGTAGCGAAGGGGAAGAGGACCATGGCTTCACTTCTTTCTAAATATCCTGGGATTGCTGCCGAATCCTGAGATTTGTTAACGGTAACAAGGCCCTTCGACTGCAGTGGAGATGAACTCGCAGGTAGTCATGCCCTGTAGCTTAGGGGAAGAGGACCATGGCCCTACTTCTTTCTAGATATCCTGGGATTGCTGCCAAATCCTGAGATTGGTTCACGGTAACAAGGCCCTTCGACTGCAGTGGAGATGGACTCGCAGGTAGTCATGCCCTGTAGCTTAGGGGAAGAGGACCATGGCCCTACTTCTTTCTAGATATCCTGGGATTGCTGCCAAATCCTGAGATTTGTTAACGGTAACAAGGCCCTTCGACTGCAGTGGAGATGAACTCGAAGGTAGTCATGCCCTGTAGCTTAGGGGAAGAGGACCATGGCCCTACTTCTTTCTAGATATCCTGGGATTGCTGCCAAATCCTGAGATTGGTTCACGGTAACAAGGCCCTTCGACTGCAGTGGAGATGGACTCGCAGGTAGTCATGCCCTGTAGCTTAGGGGAAGAGCACCATAGCCCTACGTCTTTCCAGGTATCCTGAGATTGGCCCCACGGTAACAAACCCCTCCTAATGCAGTGGAGATAGACTCGAAAGTAACCATGCCCTGTAGCGAAGGGGAAGAGGACCATGGCTTCACTTCTTTCTAAATATCCTGGGATTGCTGCCGAATCCTGAGATTTGTTAACGGTAACAAGGCCCTTCGACTGCAGTGGAGATGAACTCGCAGGTAGTCATGCCCTGTAGCTTAGGGGAAGAGGACCATGGCCCTACTTCTTTCTAGATATCCTGGGATTGCTGCCAAATCCTGAGATTGGTTCACGGTAACAAGGCCCTTCGACTGCAGTGGAGATGGACTCGCAGGTAGTCCTGCCCTGTAGCTTAGGGGAAGAGGACCATGGCCCTACTTCTTTCTAGATATCCTGGGATTGCTGCCAAATCCTGAGATTGGTTCACGGTAACAAGGCCCTTCGACTGCAGTGGAGATAGACTCGAAAGTAACCATGCCCTGTAGCTAAGGGGAAGAGGACCATGGCTTCACTTCTTTCTAAATATCCTGGGATTGCTGCCGAATCCTGAGATTTGTTAACGGTAACAAGGCCCTTCGACTGCAGTGGAGATGAACTCGCAGGTAGTCATGCCCTGTAGCTTAGGGGAAGAGGACCATGGCCCTACTTCTTTCTAGATATCCTGGGATTGCTGCCAAATCCTGAGATTGGTTCACGGTAACAAGGCCCTTCGACTGCAGTGGAGATGGACTCGCAGGTAGTCATGCCCTGTAGCTTAGGGGAAGAGCACCATAGCCCTACGTCTTTCCAGGTATCCTGAGATTGGCCCCACGGTAACAAACCCCTCCTAATGCAGTGGAGATAGACTCGAAAGTAACCATGCCCTGTAGCGAAGGGGAAGAGGACCATGGCTTCACTTCTTTCTAAATATCCTGGGATTGCTGCCGAATCCTGAGATTTGTTAACGGTAACAAGGCCCTTCGACTGCAGTGGAGATGAACTCGCAGGTAGTCATGCCCTGTAGCTTAGGGGAAGAGGACCATGGCCCTACTTCTTTCTAGATATCCTGGGATTGCTGCCAAATCCTGAGATTGGTTCACGGTAACAAGGCCCTTCGACTGCAGTGGAGATGGACTCGCAGGTAGTCATGCCCTGTAGCTTAGGGGAAGAGGACCATGGCCCTACTTCTTTCTAGATATCCTGGGATTGCTGCCAAATCCTCTGATTTGTTAACGGTAACAAGGCCCTTCGACTGCAGTGGAGATGAACTCGCAGGTAGTCATGCCCTGTAGCTTAGGGGAAGAGGACCATGGCCCTACTTCTTTCTAGATATCCTGGGATTGCTGCCAAATCCTGAGATTGGTTCACGGTAACAAGGCCCTTCGACTGCAGTGGAGATGGACTCGCAGGTAGTCATGCCCTGTAGCTTAGGGGAAGAGCACCATAGCCCTACGTCTTTCCAGGTATCCTGAGATTGGCCCCACGGTAACAAACCCCTCCTAATGCAGTGGAGATAGACTCGAAAGTAACCATGCCCTGTAGCGAAGGGGAAGAGGACCATGGCTTCACTTCTTTCTAAATATCCTGGGATTGCTGCCGAATCCTGAGATTTGTTAACGGTAACAAGGCCCTTCGACTGCAGTGGAGATGAACTCGCAGGTAGTCATGCCCTGTAGCTTAGGGGAAGAGGACCATGGCCCTACTTCTTTCTAGATATCCTGGGATTGCTGCCAAATCCTGAGATTGGTTCACGGTAACAAGGCCCTTCGACTGCAGTGGAGATGGACTCGCAGGTAGTCCTGCCCTGTAGCTTAGGGGAAGAGGACCATGGCCCTACTTCTTTCTAGATATCCTGGGATTGCTGCCAAATCCTGAGATTGGTTCACGGTAACAAGGCCCTTCGACTGCAGTGGAGATAGACTCGAAAGTAACCATGCCCTGTAGCTAAGGGGAAGAGGACCATGGCTTCACTTCTTTCTAAATATCCTGGGATTGCTGCCGAATCCTGAGATTTGTTAACGGTAACAAGGCTCTTCGACTGCAGTGGAGATGGACTCGCAGGTAGTCATGCCCTGTAGCTTAGGGGAAGAGGACCATGGCCCTACTTCTTTCTAGATATCCTGGGATTGCTGCCAAATCCTGAGATTGTTTCACGGTAACAAGGCCCTTCGACTGCAGTGGAGATGGACTCGCAGGTAGTCATGCCCTGTAGCTAACAACGGGAAGATGACCACGGCTTCACTTCTTTCCAGATATCCTGGAATTTGTCCCACGATAGCAAAGCCCTCCCACTTTTTGCCTCAGATCTTGAAAGTTCTTCGTGTGATGTTGGTAACTGTATGATTTATCAGATTCTTGGTTCTACTTAGAGTGAATAGAATATCAGGTTGGGCTCCTTGCTTTACCCTACAGCCGAATCTTTCATTGTCAGGAATCCCCACATGGTTGAGTACAGATTGTATGGTTACCATCCTCTGGCTGAGAAGAGTTCTGCCAGTCTAGCACGGCTCTCAGTCAGTAGGGGCATTGCTGCCAAGTGGTCCACTCTCCCCGGGTCTAGATTGTTGGCCAGCAGTTGTCTAGAAGCTTGGAAGGCCGCGCACATCCTCCCACTGTCAATGTGTTTCCAAATAGATGACAAAACCATCCCACTCCTATTCCTCTAGTTTTAGGCAAGTTTGAACCGTCGATAACTAGCTAAAAGTAATCGACTTTGCAGAAAGAAGTTACACCTGCTGATATAGAAAGTCCGCACAAATTTGGGGTTGTCGTAATTCTCTCTTTTATAAAAGTGCTCTCTAATGCTCATTGTTCTGTTTTATAAAAAAACCCGAAACCTTATAGTTTTATGTGTGTTGAAAGTGAGATTAGATGTTTAATTTTCTAAATTTTCAGCTTTGGAAGCGCCAGCATTAAGTTTTATTATTTCCCCCGTATTCCTGACGACTTTCTCCATTGCCAGGTGCATTTGTTTTGTAAGTACAATTACGTCTAGAATGTATATAATTAATGTATAAAATGCCACAAGAGACCTAAATAAATATTTTATAACAAATGAGAGGAAAGCTGTCTGCTGTTTTGCACCTAACTACACGCGATGTTTACAGTTCCTTTATGTATCGAACCAAGTCCGGTTCGGTATGTTTTTTCCACATCGATGGCATTTGGTTAACATAAACATTTGACATTATATTTGTGTACCGTTTTAATATAAACATTGGCATAATTAAAAATATTTAATAAATATCAATCTTTTATTTTAAAAATATAAACAGCAAACACGAGTAGTACACAGTTGTAAAAGTAAACTTAAATAACTAAATAATTTTATTTACATCCAGTCAGCTGTTATTAAAATTGTTACCCTATATTTCTGCTCAAAGTAATCTCGTTGTATCGTTCCTTGACAAGCGAATCATTGCACTGCTTCAAAGCCTCCTGTATTCCACCGATACTCTAACTACTGGAATCTACTCTGCGTAGGCTACTCTGTTTGACCTTGGCAGACCGGAAAAGAGGCTGGAACCGATCGCTTGGTTCTGGCTTTGCCAAACGCTTGTAAAAACTCATTACAGCCAGCTTGAAAACCCCGACGGTAGCACTGGTAGTACAAAGGACAGTTTTTTATGTATCCAACGCTATGACTTGCTGGCAAACGATGAAACTGCTGCAGAAAATACAAGAGGAATAGAATTAGCACTGGAACTCAGTTGAATTTAAATGAATAAAATGTATTTCTGAATCTGAAATATCACTTTCGTCACAGTGAAACGCTACTTCCGTCACAGTACAACACTATTTCCGTCACAGTGAAACACCATTTCCGTCACAGTGAAACACCACTTTCGTCATAGTGAAACACCACTGTGAGGAGTCTCTGGATTTGTCCCCTTTGTTCTTGATTCTTTGAGACCATGTTTATAATCTACTAATATGAAATAATGAATTATGATAAAATAACTTATCGATTAAGATTTGTTCAACGAAGAACTGATGTGGCATGCTTCTGCACGAAATATTTAATAATTTCTTCAGAGTTAGTAGGCTATGGAGGGAAGGGGCTTATTGTTTATTTGCTTGTTAGAACATAAACCTCTTAAAGTGATTCTGAGGGATTAGCGGTAAAAAGCTGACTGAGTTGTGGTAGACTATTAGCGATCCCAAAGTCAGGGCTCAGGCTATATCTGTTCCAGGCAATCTTTTTTTTGTATACTTTGTGTGATAGATGATAGAGATACGAATCAGTTGTCATATTAAGGAAACTATGGTACCCACGCAAGCCATGATTTCCACTTCTTATACCAGCAATATCATGGTAATATACATTTCCTGTTGTTATTAATGTCAGGCGATGATAACGAAAAATGGCGTTTTTCTTTCCAAAGGCAGAAAAGGGTTTGAAACATGCGGGGGGGGGGGTATAAAGGAAATCGTTTTATAAATGGAACTATTTAGAAAGAGAGAGACTAAATTACTCGGGAGAGGAAACTTGCTAAACAGGAATAATGTTCCGCTAAAAGCGACCATAACTCGCGAGTCAATAACTACCAATATTCTGGCTACCATGACATAAATATGTCTCCTCCTTAGTTCTAACTACATTCCATAAACCATCATCTTTTCCCTGAGTGAAGGTGTAACCGGCATCTGCCTATGACTCCGATAAAGAGAAGGTTTACCTCAGGTATGCGCTCTGCACAAGTGATGATTTCATGCTTATTGTGTATTCAGGCCAGAGCATTCCATGTTTCTAACCTCTATATTTTATTTCCAATATCATCATTCATAACCCACAAAAATAGTCTTATTGATTGATCTCATTAAAACAAATCAAGTAATATAAACAAATATATTTAAACGTCAATATCTACTTTGGTGAACAAAAAAATTATAATAGTTACTTTTTATTAAATAATTACAATTAATATAAACAAAGTAACATAACATATCCGTTAAAACAGCTGTTCTATCACATAACCTATAGCATAAAATCAACTGTTTTACGAAGTCATATGCTATCAGATATTTTAAGTCAAATGGGACGAAATAACTATAATGCATATCTTGCCTCTTTTGTGGAAAGTTTTTCTGGCATATAAAACTAAATTTAATTAATTAATTAATATATGAAAAACTGCATTAACATCAAGTGTCATCCACTACAAGTTTAATAAAATGTATTTGAACTTGAGATAATAAGTAAAAAATATTATAATAATGACTGAAAATTTGCACAAGTTATATATTAGGGAGTATAAATTAATAGGTTTTGGAAGAGTAAATCTTAGTTAACAATTTTTCTTTTTTTACATTTATTTTCAATGGAATCTTTTATTTAATTTAGGAGCAGTCATTTCCACCACTTGCCCATCAGGTGCATCTGCTTCAAAACATGTTTGCTCGGTTCTCACGGATAAGAACTTAGCTTTAAGGTTAAGGTAATGCATACATAAACAGCTGTTTAAAATGCAGTAGGCAGTGCAACAAAGAGGTTTGTTTATTCTAGTCAGCTGATCTCTTTGGGAATTCAGCTGCCGTATATAGAGCACGACGACAGCGTAATGAGGCTCTTTTGTAGCTCTTACATGGGGGAGAATAAGGTTAATTTTCTAGCATTGTACGAGGACAAACGTTTTCCAAACTCGTGGCAATAAGGCTGAAATATTTGTGAAACTTTTGAAAGGAATTGGCGTATGCAGTAGCAAATTTTAGGTTGTGGCGTAGGCAAGGGAAGAGTCCGGGAATCAAACAAAAAAAACAATTTATTGTTTTTCTATTTATGAGATATTTTTGTTATATGTCTTTGTTAGGAGTAAGACTTATTTAGCTGAAAAATGTATCAAACCAGCAAGAAATGCTGTAACAATTACATTTCCCTAACTCTTTGCTGTAGTAAACAAATATTCTAAATAAAGCATCACAGACTGGAGTCATATTGCAGGACATTTTCGGGTTGCATAGACAGGCTTTTTGAAATATGTAACGGGTCAGCCCTTTTTCCTGGGGTAACTTTTACCTTTATTAAAAATGTGTGTTAATTACTAATTAACAAATTAATTAATTACTTGCCCTGGGCTCTAGTTCTAACGTCATAACTCAGGCAATTACTGTCTGTCTATGACGCTCTTCTATCTTGAAGGTAGAACTAGGTTACTTGTGAAATAAGAATTGGAAGTTTTAAAATACAAAATTAGACAATTTATTAATCAATGACAAATTTCAATAGAACAAAAGACAGCAATGTGTCGAGTAATTTACTTTTAATTACTGCTAATTATTCCATACATTTTAACTACTTATTAATCTTTAAAATTTATAAATATCGAGAAGGTAGTAACTTAAGTTTTCCGATTAAATTTTTAGAAATGAATATTCAAAGGACAATTTCTACCGTTCATGTGTTAACCGTTTATCATTTATAATTCTCAAGTTAGTTAATATTAATTAAAACAACCTCTCACCACAAATTCAACAAATTTTATTTTAACCTTATGTACATTTCGACTACAAAGTAATCATCTTCAGAGGTATTTTTACAAATAACTAGAGTTATTTGTAAAAATACCTCTGAAGATGATTACTTTGTAGTCGAAATGTACATAAGGTTAAAATAAAATTTGTTGAATTTGTGGTGAGAGGTTGTTTTAATTAATATAAACATTTACGCCACAGTTGCTTTAAGTTAGTTAACATTAAAATACATTTTCTTTATTATTATCTAAAACGTACCTGGTTGTGCACATTACTTGTAAAACACTTTAACACATATTAAACATTGCACATCGATTTTGTACACTAATAACTGCACATCGCTCCTGGAATCAGCACTCTTAAACAAAAATGATATAAACTTGTATTTATTTGAAACACATAAATAATCGCTTTTGATTTCTTCTTTAGTTGCGTTTATAAAATTTGGTACCGGCCTTGACATCTTAAATTTTGAATACTGGAAGCTTATAAATTTCTAAGTTATCTCCGAAAGTGCCATCACGCCCGTCTCGTTCAAAGACATCTCGAGAAGTGGGGTCGTTGCAAGGACGCGCTAACTGAAATTTCCCACCCTTACTTATTATTTTGAATTTTCTGATTGGTTCAGAAGTATCGCCTCATGCTTACGTCACATGGCGTGAGGTGGTTAATTACCTTTAAGTTACTAACTCGTACGATATTTTTCTATTTCGCCCGCTAGGTGCGCTTACTACCTACGCTAGCTTCACAATGTGCACCAATGAAACAAAAATTTTCTTTTATATTGGGACGATATAATTATTAAATAAAAATTAAATATAGGCCTATAAATGAATTTATATGTAACACCTTATTTTTAAGAGTGTTACAAGTACATCAATCAGGCGGTCGGTCAAAAATGCTGTGTTGCAACAAGAGCGAGAGGCGAGTCATGGGCATGTGATAGAATGACAGCCTGATGCTTGAACTAGGCAACACTGTGCGCTCTGGGTTGCCAATTTGTGCTCAGGGGTAAGAGACTTTCGACTATACCTCGCGAGGCCGGTTTCATTATGGCAACAGCGCTAAACAAACCACCAGCCCGATTTCGTGCAGTGGTCTTTAACTGTTTGATCACGCTCCAAAACGCTACGAAAATGCACTTTTGTATTATTTGCCCTACAATAAAAATATTGGCAGAAACCCAATACCACAAAAATGATCTAAAATAACTAATATTACAAGTCACCTAAGATTAAACCCTTTGATTTCGATGACCATGTTATCACTTTTGTCATGATAAATCATCATTTTTTGTGGTATTTTGGCTTATGGTAATATTTTATTGTAACATATTGCAATATATTGTACCACTGTGCTTTTGATATTGTATATTATTTGCCCTAACTCAAACATAAATTAGGCATTTAGTGCATCAACCTTTTGTGTTTTATGAAAACGAAATTCCGTATTTGGGATACTTTCGTAAATTCCGACCAGCATTGTATTGGGATTAATAATTAAATTAAGTATAGACAGATTTTAGTTTGAAAGCACCAAATTTCATCATAGTTTTCCAATGGTAAAATATTTTTTTTTCCAGATGTTGAATTTTTTTAATTATTCGGAAGACTACCCATGACCCGTGTCGGAGCCCCTCTCCCCCGAAATGTTTCTATGGCTACGTTACTGACTAACGGTTCCAGGGGGTGGCTCAAAAGGTATGTCCTCCACGACAGTCCTAATGTACACGAGATGCAATGACATATGTCAAAATAAATTGTCTTTAAAGGTTTATTTACTTGTGAAATTGAAGAGATTGGAAGACAGTTTTGTTCTTTGAATCTCACACATAATCGAAGTTAAATTTAATTAATTAATATTTTTAATTTAAGATCCTAGCTTCAAATTTTTTTAGTAACCAACTCTCAACTTTCTTATAGTTATTTTACTATTTTATTAATGAAATGTCCAAGCTTTTAATTAATGTTTCCGGGGGGGGGGGGTGAGATTAATGATACCTCCTTTTATTACATTGGGTTATTCATAACCGCTTAGAACCCTCTCGGTAGGTTTGTTATACAATGATGTGCCTCCCCAGGATAATTTTCTGGATCCATCTCTGAATTTAGTTGCTGTAACTCTTCATTAGGTATTATAAAATTACTTGTCTATTACATTTATCGAGCTACTTTTATTTAAACTATTCATTACTTTTATTGTTTTAAATTTTAATAATTTTTAAAATTAAAGTGACCATTAAGGTATGGCGGGACTAAGTGTGTGTGTGAGTGGCAAAGGTGTTTCGATTTGTCGGAAATGAATCCAATATGGCGGAGGCGGACTAAAACGTTCGACCGTTACTTGCAGTGGCAGTAAAATACAAGCAAGCAATCAGCCGTAACGACGTAACCTGCATGACGTCATACTGTAAACAATCAACACTTATTAGCAATAGCGATTCGTTATCGTCTATAGCCAGGCATAGCTTTAGCTTCCACGGTTAGATTTTCGCCTAGTTTTACACGTTCGATTTGTTATCGATTTTCGCAATCTTATAAGTGTCGACTATACGATGGAATGTATGTTTGGATGTAGCTGTCGTAAACAAGCTCTACGATCCTTGGCAGGCTTAACTAATCGTCAACTGGATTCTATCACTTCTTCACGTAGCTCCTCCCACTTTATACGTGGCTGGAGTATCCCTTTAGTCTTACTTTATTTGGATCTACCAAGAACAGACTTTTCATAATCTATGTGTTATAGAGATCTCTTAGTTTCACATCATTACAGACTTTTTACTCTTTCTGCGTGAGATCTACTCCGCTCCATCTCGATCAAACAGCATCAGAATTTTCACTCCACTATCCCTCTGTTGCTATATCGTCCCTTTAGTCTCACTCTATCTGAATCAACCAACTATATGGACATTTCCACATCCTTTTTCTGCGCGCAGTGACGTCATCATAGTGTTACAGCATTTGATTCATCGAAGTACAGTCTCGTCACACACCTTTCTCGCTTTATACACTGGGCGTCCTCTTAATCTTACTCCATCTGAATCAACCAACAGCCTTTTCACACTCAATCCTATTTCTGCGCGCACTGACGTGCTTTTAGTATTACAGCCTTTGTATCATTTAAGTATAATTTTGTCACACATCATTCTCGTTGGCTAAAGTGCTATAATCATTTCTAAATACAACTCAATCATTTTCAACACTTTTGTACAAAGGTACAGCATACAAATCACTGCGATTGAATATCTCTATGTAGTTGTTTTAACCTTAATTTTGTTCCTTTCTGTTTCGACAAGTGTAAATAGTATTGTGATTGTTTTTTTTCTTATATTTTTATATTTGTAAAGAATAATTTGTAACTGGTGATAAATAAATGCTGTCATCTTTGGTTTTTCTTAAAAATTTTTTTTGATCCAGAACAGAAAAGATTTATGTCTCTATACCGAAATATTACTTACTCGTCTTATAGTACGAGTCTCTTCCAAATACTCCCAAAAGCCACGCAAGTCTAGATCTCGGAGCAGAAAGATTTTTTAAATCGTTTATATGTGTGGACTTAATTTCTACATTCATACGCGATGCGTGTTCTCCCGCCAGTCTCGAGGACGTATTCCACATAAGCTACGTATTTGCATGTACTTCTGATACAAACACAAACAATGCGTTCAGAGCAATAGACGGTGACGTGGCGGCGAACGGGTTTCTCTTTTAGCCCGCACAACAATCAGACCATGTCTGCGCAGGCGCATATCATTGGAAAGTGGACTTACGATATCTGATATCAAGAGCGTCGTGATCAAGATAAATTCGACAGAGTGAGAGGGACGGTTAGCTTTCTCTCTCTCGAGCCCATTCTCAGACGACAATAAACTATTGTAAAAAAGCGTGAGACGATATTGACCACGTTTTTAGTGAACAATTCAGGCTTTAGAAATAAACTCTCACGCAAACCTTTACATGTTTAGTGTCCTATTTGTTACAAATATAATGATGTATTATTAAAATTAGTACTATATATTTGTATTGGATATCCTGATTTTCAAGAAGTAAATGAGTAAGGGGTGACAACTCTCCACTCCCTTATTTGAGACCTTGCGAACCCAGTTAAGAGACCATGCCATATTTTTCCCTATTGCCAATACCACTGACCATATAGCATTATGTCTGTAGGTTTTCCGTAGCAGGGTACCATTTTAACCTTTCTGTAGTCCTACCTAACTCTATCTACTCTTTCTAAGAGATGTAACGGGTAGACGTTGGTAAAGAGTAGGTTAGACACCATTAAACACTTACCATGCACAAATGGATAACATCACAATAATAGACAAACTATGTCACAATATAGAAAAACAAAATACCAAAAACACTACAGTAAGGGAAAACAAATTTATCACAATACTATATATAAACAGAACATCAGATAAAATATCTAAAACCCCCCCCAAAAAACAGGATAGAATTTAAAACTAATAACAAACTGCAAAACAAAATACAACACAACACCAACAACAAAATCAAAGAGGATGTACAACCAATCAAACATAAAACCGAAGCGGCTTTCGCCAATCATCTAAATGAAACAGGGCACACATATACAGACATTAACCATAACCTATAAATCTTGCACATCAACAAAAAACGACCACATCTCAACACACTAGAACAATATGAAATTTACAAACACACAGAAACACAAAATACATATTAAACGAACTGACCCAATACAAATCACACATACTCTTCGATACTATTGAAAACCTGTTTTTAAAACCGTCACCGCTTAACCTAACAACTTCAAGCGGAACATTTGCCACTGATAAAGTTCGCCGCGGAGCGGTCGAAAACGTTCTGTATCAGTAAGTTTTAACAAATCTACACAAAAATAAATTTCGTATAGTCGTAAATTAATGTAACGATATTAATTAAGTTTTACCGAACGTAATGGACTACAAAATCCAAAGAGTAGGTCTTTTTCAGGCACGTGCGGCAACAAAACACTTGTAGTTTCATCTCCCTTCCAGGGGTTTTATTATATGTACCTACCTTAATTCTTTTCTAACATTGTTAGGCGTCTTAAACTACAAAAGACAAATAACACCTTAAATAATTTAACTTATATTGAACTGTTGATCATCGAGTCAAAGATATTTATTTTAATAACGCAACGTTTCGGCAACTAATTCATTGCCCTTGTCAAGTCTGTTGTGATGTAAAATATACTCTTTACATTTAACATGCAAATGTTTAATGTGAGGAGGTATAGTGCGTGAGGTTTAACGGTGTCCCTCGTTCTGCTCTAGCATTTGGCTACTAGCCTAACTGAAAACATTATACAATACATATATCGTCTCTTTCGTAATCGCGTCTCTTTCCTTCCAGAAGCAGAGCAACACATGTAAAGATCATGTCTACATCAAACTATTACAGTATTATCATTTAGTTAATTAAAGTTGTTTACACTTTAAACACGACACTGATGTTTTCTGAAGTGTTGGGTACCCGCACTGCAGCCCAGTCCACCCTAGCGATCTCAAGGTCAGTGACACGGTTAAACCTCACGCACTTTTTTCGTATATTGTTAAGTACATCTATAACTAGGAGGAAGTTCTGAGTGAAGTGTAGAAGGTATGGTGTTTTACCTCCTCGCATTACACATTTGCATGTTAAATACAAGGGCTTTGTTTTTATAGCACTTGAGGCTTGCTAAGCGCAATTAACTAGATGCCGAAATATTAAGTTATTAAAATAAATATCTTTGAATCGATAGATCAACCATTAAATCATTTACTTATTACTGAATTCGAGTGCTTAAACGAGCATGAATTATTAACTTATGTTGATTAAACGCAGAATCCAACACTTTTGGAATCCATACGCCACGGATATTGATAACATTTCCGGAATAAAGTCTTTCAGGACGGCAAACGGTTCAACATTTTAATAACATCGTAAAACATGAGGGCAATCAATATTTACAAACTTACGTTGTGATTTATAAGCCTGCAACCAACTCTGTCCAATTTGTATGGTTAAACAAAGCCAGTGCCCTATTTTATGGATGTGGTTGGCGGTAGGCCAATGAAAAGCGATTCAAGGATGAAAACATTTCTAAGGAATCATCGATTTTCTATGTAATAAAGCCACACTTCTGTAGAACAATGCCAAAGCAGTTTCATTAAACTGGAAATAAGAGCCCAATGTGTGGGTAGAGGCACGTCTAGAACAACCCTAATACGTCACCGGTTTTATATCGCAAGTACACGCAATACTGGAATCACGTAATGTAAACAAGCCTTAAAACTTCAGACATGGTGTTTGTTTAAATCTGACAAGATGGAAATCCTTCTAAGACCCTAACACTTTCGTCTTTAATAGCTAGCCGTATCGTTCCACTGTGCTACCCTTGAGAAAATATCCCTGAGTGGAAGGCAAATCCTTCAACCCTATTGAGGGCAGGTCTACTGTACCTCCCCTAAACCTAGTACCAAGGCATTTAGGAACCGACGCTACAAAAATATTCCTATCTATTGAATATTATTATTATTACTATTCAATTAGAGATCATGTATCACCTGACTTGACACTCAGTTTTTAAAATATTCTTCTCTTTTGATTATTATTATTATTATTATTCAGTTATAGATCGTGTATCAGCTGACTTGACACTCAGTTTTTAAAATATTCTTCTCTTTTGATTCTTCTTCTTCTTCAGTTATAGATCGTGTATCAACTGACTTGACACTCAGTTTTTAGAATATTCTTCTCTTTTGATTCTTTTTCTTAGTTATAGATCTTGTATCAACTGACTATGATACTCAGTGTTAAAAATATTCTTATCTTTTGATTATTATTATTATTATTATTCAGTTATAGATCGTGTATCAGCTGACTTGACACTCAGTTTTTATAACATTCTTCTCTTTTGATTCTTCTTCTTCAGTTATAGATCGTCTATCAGCTGACTTGACACTCAGTTTCTAGAATATTCTTCTCTTTTGATTCTTTTTCTTAGTTATAGATCTTGTATCAACTGACTATGATACTCAGTGTTAAAAATATTCTTATCTTTTGATTATTATTATTATTATTATTCAGTTATAGATCGTGTATCAGCTGACTTGACACTCAGTTTTTATAACATTCTTCTCTTTTGATTCTTCTTCTTCAGTTATAGATCGTGTATCAGCTGACTTGACACTCAGTTTTTAAAATATTCTTCTCTTTTGATTCTTCTTCTTCTTCAGTTATAGATCGTGTATCAACTGACTTGACACTCAGTTTTTAGAATATTCTTCTCTTTTGATTCTTTTTCTTAGTTATAGATCTTGTATCAACTGACTATGATACTCAGTGTTAAAAATATTCTTATCTTTTGATTATTATTATTATTATTATTCAGTTATAGATCGTGTATCAGCTGACTTGACACTCAGTTTTTATAACATTCTTCTCTTTTGATTCTTCTTCTTCAGTTATAGATCGTCTATCAGCTGACTTGACACTCAGTTTTTATAACATTCTTCTCTTTTGATTCTTCTTCTTCAGTTATAGATCGTGTATCAACTGACTTGACACTCAGTTTTTAGAATATTCTTCTCTTTTGATTCTTTTTCTTAGTTATAGATCTTGTATCAACTGACTATGATACTCAGTGTTAAAAATATTCTTATCTTTTGATTATTATTATTATTATTATTCAGTTATAGATCGTGTATCAGCTAACTTGACACTCAGTTTTTAAAATATTCTTCTCTTTTGATTATTATTATTATTATTATTCAGTTATAGATCGTGTATCAGCTGACTTTATACTCAGTTTTTAAAATATTCTTCTCTTTTGATTATTATTATTATTATTATTATTATTCAGTTATAGATCGTGTATCAGCTGACTTTATACTCAGTTTTTAAAACATTCTTCTCTTTTGATTCCTCTTCTTCTTCAGTTATAGATCGTTTATCAGCTGACTTTGTACTCAGTTTTTAGAATATTCTTCTCTTTTGATTCTTTTTCTTAGTTATGGATCTTGTATCAACTGACTATGATACTCAGTTTTAAAAATATTCTTATCTTTTGATTATTATTATTATTATTATTATTCAGTTATAGATCGTGTATCAGCTAACTTGACACTCAGTTTTTAAAACATTTTTCTCTTTTGATTCTTCTTCTTCAGTTATAGATCATGTACCAGCTGACTTGACACTCAGTTTTAAAAACATTTTTCTCTTTTGATTCTTCTTCTTCAGTTATAGATCATGTACCAGCTGACTTGACACTCAGTTTTTAGAATATTCTTCTCTTTTGATCCTTTTTCTTAGTTATAGATCTTGTATCAACTGACTATGATACTCAGTGTTAAAAATATTCTTATCTTTTGATTATTATTATTATTATTATTCAGTTATAGATCGTGTATCAGCTAACTTGACACTCAGTTTTTAAAACATTTTTCTCTTTTGATTCTTCTTCTTCAGTTATAGATCATGTACCAGCTGACTTGACACTCAGTTTTAAAAACATTTTTCTCTTTTGATTCTTCTTCTTCAGTTATAGATCATGTACCAGCTGACTTGACACTCAGTTTTTAGAATATTCTTCTCTTTTGATCCTTTTTCTTAGTTATAGATCTTGTATCAACTGACTATGATACTCAGTGTTAAAAATATTCTTATCTTTTGATTATTATTATTATTATTATTCAGTTATAGATCGTGTATCAGCTCACTTTATACTCAGTTTTTAAAACATTTTTCTCTTTTGATTCTTCTTCTTCAGTTATAGATCATGTACCAGCTGACTTGACACTCAGTTTTAAAAACATTTTTCTCTTTTGATTCTTCTTCTTCAGTTATAGATCATGTACCAGCTGACTTGACACTCAGTTTTTAGAATATTCTTCTCTTTTGATCCTTTTTCTTAGTTATAGATCTTGTATCAACTGACTATGATACTCAGTGTTAAAAATATTCTTATCTTTTGATTATTATTATTATTATTATTCAGTTATAGATCGTGTATCAGCTAACTTGACACTCAGTTTTTAAAACATTTTTCTCTTTTGATTCTTCTTCTTCAGTTATAGATCATGTACCAGCTGACTTGACACTCAGTTTTAAAAACATTTTTCTCTTTTGATTCTTCTTCTTCAGTTATAGATCATGTACCAGCTGACTTGACACTCAGTTTTTAGAATATTCTTCTCTTTTGATCCTTTTTCTTAGTTATAGATCTTGTATCACCTGACTTGACACTCAGTTTTTAAAACATTCTTCTCTTTTGATTCTTCTTCTTCAGTTATAGATCGTGTATCAGCTGACTTGACACTCAGTTTTTAGAATATTCTTCTCTTTTGATTCTTTTTCTTAGTTATAGATCTTGTATCAACTGACTATGATACTCAGTTTTAAAAATATTCTTATCTTTTGATTATTATTATTATTATTATTCAGTTATAGATCGTGTATCAGCTAACTTGACACTCAGTTTTTAAAACATTTTTCTCTTTTGATTCTTCTTCTTCAGTTATAGATCGTGTACCATCTGACTTGACACTCAGTTTCTAGAATATTCTTCTCTTTTGATTCTTTTTCTTAGTTATAGATCTTGTATCAACTGACTATGATACTCAGTGTTAAAAATATTCTTATCTTTTGATTATTATTATTATTATTATTCAGTTATAGATCGTGTATCAGCTGACTTGACACTCAGTTTTTAGAATATTCTTCTCTTTTGATTCTTTTCCTTAGTTATAGATCTTGTATCAACTTACTATGATACTCAGTTTTAAAAATATTCTTATCTTTTGATTATTATTATTATTATTCAGTTATAGATCGTGTATCAGCTAACTTGACACTCAGTTTTTAAAACATTTTTCTCTTTTGATTCTTCTCCTTCAGTTATAGATCGTGTACCATCTGACTTGACACTCAGTTTCTAGAATATTCTTCTCTTTTGATTATTTTTCTTCAGTTATAGATCGTGCACCAGCTGACTTGACACTCAGATTTTAGAATATTCTTCTCTTTTGATTCTTCTTCTTCAGTTATAGATCGTGTATCAGCTGACTTGACACTCAGATTTTAAAATATTCTTCTCTTTAGATAACGATTCTTGTTCTATAAGAGTTCACGTAGGTAAGATGCAGGTCATGTGATGAGCAAAGTAGTTCAAGGTCAAACGACTAACGAAACCATATTAAACAGTTAGACGCGGTATTGAAATGTCAAACAAACTCATCACAGATATTTTCTATGGCTTCTAAACACGCGTCTTCTATTCGACGTCATTCCGTGCCAACAAACTTCAGTAGAATCAGGTGTAGCGGCTAGACACCGCCTTGCAATGCCTTTGTGACTGAGGTAGAGATGTCTAATTATCCATCTATAAGTCTCTGACAAGGAGAGCATAAAACCTTGCTAATGTCTGCCACACGCAATAACAGCCGACATTGTACTATTCTACTTTATATAGCAGTACTCATTGTTTACGCTTTAATACACCCAAAGGGTGTCTGACTAGCAGACACTACCACGTAACCTCGATAGAAAGTAGTTTTGTCTCAGGATGTCTACCCTGCCTATACGATCATGCCAGAATCATTATATACATTTCCTAATCCTACCTTGGTCCCACTTAGCCTTATCTCCCTATTCTTACTTCCTTATAACTCCAAAAGAGAGTAAGTCTTCTCTAGTTAGGCGGCCTTTCACACGGAATCCTTCTCTATGTTCCAGAAAAGGCGCATTACTCTTCTACTTTATTAAACTCTTTTATTCGTAAAGCATTGCCCTTTATATACGGTGGTTGTCATTGTTTGGCAGCTGTAAAGTCATAAATAAAAAAGAATTAGAGATTTAGTTTTAACAAACACAAATAGAATACCAATTATTGTATAAAAATAATAATAATAATAAAATGGTTTTGATAACGTTGGAATACTTTGGAGACGGGTAGAGCTATCTTTTTCAGCTATTCGGGTATATTTAAGGAAAATAAAGCAATTATTAACACAAAGTCTCTTATATATTTTCAGATTTCTAACAGGGAAAACATTTCTCCTAACGCCAAAAGGAATATACATTTAATCGTAGAAAATTAACAAGTAAACAAATAAAAAACTGTTGGTGAAACAAAATTGGTACACCAGGATATCTGTAAAGAAACAGATGTTGGTGAACCATAATATCTCAAGAGACAAAATGTTGGTACATCAGGATATCTGATATAGACTGTCACAGAAAAAAAAACTGATGTTGGCGAACTAAGATATCTGAAGAGATATATATGTTGGTACACCAGGATATCCGAAAGGAAACAATGTTGGTATCCTGGTGAAAGGAACTATAATATCCCAAGAGACAAATTTGTTGGTACACCTGGATATCTGAAATTGATCTTTGTGAACCAAAATATCTGAAAAGAAAAGAATATCTCAAGAGACAAAATGTTGGTACACCAAGATATCTGCATATAAACCGATGTTGGTAAACCAACATATCTGAAAAGAAAAAAAATATCTCACGAGAAAAACGTTGGTACACCAAGATATCTGCAGATAAACCGATGTTGGTAAACCAACATATCTGAAAAGAAAAAAATATCTCACGAGACAACATGTTGGTACACCAAGATATCTGTAGATAAACCGATGTTGGTAAACCAACATATCTGAAAAGAAAAAAAATATCTCACGAGACAAAATGTTGGTACACCAAGATATCTGCATATAAACCGATGTTGGTAAACCAACATATCTGAAAAGAAAAAAATATCTCACGAGACAAAATGTTGGTACACCAAGATATCTGCATATAAACCGATGTTGGTAAACCAACATATCTGAAAAGAAAAAAATATCTCACGAGACAAAATATTGGTACACCAAGATATCTGCAGATAAACCGATGTTGGTAAACCAACATATCTGAAAAAAATATCTCAAGAGACAAAATGTTGGTACACCAAGATATCTGCATATAAACCGATGTTGGTAAACCAACATATCTGAAAAAAAAAATATCTCACGAGACAAAATCTTGGTACACCAAGATATCTGCATATAAACCGATGTTGGTAAACCAACATATCTGAAAAGAAAAGAATATCTCAAGAGGCAAAATGTTGGTACACCAGGATATTTGCAGGTAAACCGATGTTGGTAAACCAAGATATAGGAAAAGAAACAAAAATTGGTGAAGCAGTCATTTATTTTCACATACTGACGTAGCCTAAGGCGTTACTTTCATATTATTGGCGCTTCTGAGGATCGATCCCGTGAGCTTTCGACCAGTAGTAATGTGCTCTACATTTTAGATGCCACATTCCCAAATTTTGTTTGTGTTTAATTTGTGTGTTTTAGTATTGTCCTTGTGAGATAGATCAGTAGATGAGACAAAAGTACTGCGCATCTCTTCTCTGCGCAGACGGTTATAGCAAAATATATTTGTACAGCGAAAATTCAGAGCAAATGCACGAAATAACAACAGCTTTGACCTAATTTTTCTCTTACACATTAAAAACTAAGGTTAAGTTCAAACATAATATTATTAAATTAATTTTAAAAGTTTTTGCAAACATCGAGGTTAATTGTTTTAACATTAGGATGCGTAAAGAGTGTCATAAACTTAGATAAAACTATGAGTGTATTACCAAGCATCGCCCTCCTGCACAAACATATCCCGATCTGATCTGTCAAACCCGATCTCACTAGAATTCCCCCGCAAAGTTGTCGCTAACAAGCAATATAAGGCGATGACGCAGCACGTCAAACAAGCCCGACATCTGTAAAACCTACAAGTGTCGGTTTAATGGTTACTCAACCGACTTTTGTGGGTCTTCTCGCACACTCAGCTGTCATTCGTAATGACAGAGGATCAATGTAAGTAAGGGGCTGATGTAATATCGTCATAGATTTAGGGATTTTAAGGGTATAAACCGATTAGGTGGGGAAAGAGCTTTTAATGATTTGACGGGCAAATGATGTTGATCGTATTATCGTCATGGCTGAACGCTTCGAGGAAAGGTTATAAACACGGAGACAGTTCGCTAGGTGATAAGAGCGCCACACAAGCGATTAAAGTGAAACGCATAGTAGCTAATCTATTTCTCCCAGGAGGGCACGTGGCCCCCAAAAATTACTTTTATCAAAAAAATATTACCTATTAGACAAATTTATTCTACTCCACCAATACTAGGAAGCAAAACTAGTATCAACAGTAATATGTATTATTATAATTAGAAAATGCATTTTATAGCCCAGTTTTTATTTTAGCAAAACAGCTTCCCGGGACCCAATAGTCGTGTAATTTTAATTGCCAACTATAAAAACAGCATAAAATATGATTTCTACAGATAAAACGTTCAACATTCCCCCCCCCCCGGTCGTACACCCCCCAACATATCTTCCTGGCTACGCCCCTGATATCTGCCTCTGGAAGATATGTATTACTTCCGGTCAAAGACTTCCGGATGCAACCAGGGACTAGACAACGCTTGGGATGAGTTGAAGGATTTAGAATTGTACCAGGATTGTACTTAGGATGTTGACTGTTAATCTATTAGCTAGAATTGTAAACACTACGATTCCCATCACACTTTATCCTGGCGTTGGGCTAAGTGAATGAAATATACCTTTTTATATTGAAATCGCACTGTCGTCGGAGGATTTGATACGAGAAAACGATTTGAAAACGAGAAGTAATTGTATTAATTTTGAAATAGCATTTAGAACAACTAATTGACACAAATAATCCTCTATGGGCCGTGGACAGTGCGTTCAAATAATTTTTAGAACTAATAACCATAGAAGAAATATTAAATTAGTCTTTTACCTGTTGTGAGTCGTCATTAGGACTGTGAGTTACCTCTCTCTGGTTTCCTCGGGAAGATAGCATGCCGCCGGATATTCTCCTTTGGTCACCAGGAAGACGTGTCTTCTCTCGACTACTCTCTCTATAAGACTCTACTCGACGACTCACTTTTATTCAATTCAAAACTATACCGGAAAAATCAACCTTTGCCCGCACAGCTGTATTGCTATCGGTCAGCGGTCGGTCTTTCGTGGTGACAGAACCGTTTGCTCTCAGAGCTATTTGGCGGTAATATAAAAGGACGTTAACGACCTTGGCGGTAATATAAAAGGACGTTAACGACCTTGGCGGTAATATAAAAGGACGTTAACGACCTTGGCGGTAATATAAAAAAAACGTTACAATATCGTTTAGGCTTGTTTAAAACCAGGTAAAAGAGTATAAATTTTTGTATCTTTTTTCCTTTGCCTCGTATTTATTATTTTTCATATTTATAATCACCCTACTCTAACCTAACCTATTTTTTCGTGGAGTTCAGTGAGTCGGAAGGGTAGTAGACTACCTCCCCCACCCGTCAAATGGCCACTTATGACCCTGGCAGTTTTTGTCGCGATCTGCTAGAATTGACCACTGCGAGTGAACTTAAGTCTAGGTGCGAGGAAAAATGTTATTTATAAATTCCTTAAATAGTACCTGTTGCATAAATAGGTCGCTTCTTTCATCTTATTATTGATTCTTAAATGAATCGATTTAATCTCCAAATTTTTCAGTTCTGTGTCAATTTATTCTACAGCGTAAGGGTTCTTTTACAATTAATTTCCATATTGCTTTCAGCGACACCTGGTAGTGACAAATCCTACTACTTACATTGATTAAATAGAAGTATTAAAATTTTGGTAGTGTAAAACTGACAAGCTTACATTAAATGAAAATTATATTATTTTGAAAAACAATATCATTAGAAAGACAAATTGGTACAATCCTACCGATAAACAAGTTTTTGTAAAATAACATTTGAAAATAAGGATACAAAATTGAAATTAAAAAAGGAACAAAGTGTATTGGGTTTGCGTTAACATTTCCAAACGGGAAACTGTTGACGCTTCCTCCCCCGGGGATTCACTCACTATTGTCTATCCATTGTTTACACGGGCGAATGTAAACAACGCTACTGAAACAACAGACCGGAAGTTAAGAGCAGGTCTTTACAAGTCTACAATTTACAGTGGTTAAATGTAAACCCATTCTCGCCGCAGCCAGTGAAAACGTTTGCTTTACATAAGTTAGGTACTCTTGAGAGCATATACCACGTTTGGTTGAAGTGGTGTTATGTTTGGGGGTTTTATTTTTGAACGAAAAAACTTCCTTCGACTATAATTAATTTATCTGTTGTCCTTTGAACCTGTTTTTTTCTTTTTTTTCTATTTTATGATTGTTATCTTTCCTTTTTTACTTTGTTCCGGTTTTCTTTTCTTTTATTCCACTTTGCATCTGTTTTCTTTTATCGTTTGCCTATTTTCTTTCCTTTTATCTACTTCATTCCTGTTTTTATATTTCTTTTATCCACTTTACGCCTGTTTTCTTTCCTTTTTTCCTCCTTGCACCTATTTTATTTCCTGTTTTCCACTTTGCAATTATTATCTTTCCATTTTACATATGTTTTTTCCAATTTTTGCTGATTTTTATTCATTTTGCCGACTTCGCTTCTGATTTCATTCCTTTTTTCCACTTCACGAATGTTTTCTTTTCTGTTTCCCACTTTACGCTAATTTTCTTTCTATTTTCCACCTGTTTCTTTTCCAGTTTGCACGTGATTTTTTCCACTTTGTATGCACATGTTCTCTCGTCACATCAAAATTAAAAAACCTTAAACCGTCTGTATGCTTTTGAGTAGTGGATAGTCACCTCCCAGCTAGTTCCCTCGCACACATGACGGTATAACCTTTTCCTTCTACACCAGAGGACCATTATGCTCCTCCGTAGGCCACCTGTTCTATACACTATTCGATATAGTAATTGTCTTTAAAAAGGCTTTGTTTATGTTACTTGTTAAATCGCAATTAAGTTATAGTTTCATTGAAAAGAGAATAACGAATAAATTTAAACTGCCAAACAGGAAACTTTTTTTTATCAAGAAATCAACTTGATATAATTTGAACTAATATTTACATTAATAAAAGTATACAGTTGATTTTTTGGTAAAATTGTTTCGGGTTTGTTATCATTTTTCTTTATTATACATTTCCCTTTTAACAATAAAATACAATTCTATTGATATTCTCGGGAATAAATAAATGTGAATACGTTTTTATATTACTCGTATGTACATGTTAATTTAATTTTCTCAAAGTCTTACTTCTTTTTTATATCTTGTAGCAGAAATGATGAAGTATAATTTGTATATATTCCAGCACCAAAAGTAAGAGCGCATTTCTTTTTCCTTTAGAATTGGCAACTAGTATGAACTATACAGAACATCCTGTGCTTAGTAACTAAACTATCCGCATGCAATACTATATAGTTCTTCGAAATGGCCGGCGGATGGAGAAAGTGACGTCATTTTCCGTCACGAATGCAATTATTTTTCCAGTTATTTATAACTCTACACAAAAGGACTAAAACCATTGCAAAACTATCCCATCTTGAGATTGCTTATTTTCGTGTCGAGCATGACTCGACGTCGTGCCTTGCTCAGCTGACATTTAGAAATCAGCTGCTCAAATCATATGCTTTACTATTTGTTGTGAGATAGAGTAATGGGCTGTATCGTACGAATGGCTGTGGATCACACGACGTTTAGTCCATATAAGTTTGGTGTAGCTGTATATATGATTTTAATGGATTACTAAAAGTAGTTTTTACTGTACGTTGTGATATAGTGAAGGGGAAATCATAGCTAGTATTTAGTATCTATAAGATACTCTTCAGTAATTTGTTGATAAAAATAATCAAAAGACTCCATGAGAGTAAATCTCGTCAGTAAGTTGAAAACGGGAATGTTATGTAACTATTGTTTTACTTAGGGTTAAATAGCTTAATATGTGATCTATTCTTTTTCCTCACACTCTCCTCATATATATCTTGTACAAACTTTCAATCCTTAATAAAGTACGTTTTTGTTCATCCAGTCAAGTTCAAGTACCTATAGTGGATGACAATTCATGTTAATACAGTTCTGTAAAATATTTATTCAATAATTAAATTATAAAATTTGTGGGGTCCAGCCGGATTCGAACTGAGAACCTTCATGTTCAAGATCTCGCCTTGACATTACGCCAACTTTTCAATCCCTAGAAATATTTCTCAAAGTTGTGTACGAATTTTTCCCCCCCATCTGCTTATTGCCGAAACCTCCATTGTACGACCTTAAACTGTTGCCATGGTTACCACACACTATCATAAATAGTGCTCTAGGATAATTAAATTAAACTTTTCTTTGTTAAACTCACTAAGAATTTATTTTATTATTTTTTTTATATTACTTTATTTACTTAATTAGAGCTTAGTTAGTGAGACTGTTCACAAAAATACTATGGGAGTAGCGAAGCACTGAGGAAATCAGCATCGTCGCCGAAACTAGTTTGTTGTGTTTGTTTATTAAAAACTAACTTTTTGTGAGATTTTGATTTCACGATTTTGTCTTTTACCTTTGTTTATATTACTTGTTTCATATTGTCCTCGATTTTAAAGTATGTTTGTCCTATGACACCGACATGTACAGTAGTAGATCTATTTAAAGCATGCTACCTTGCTCACGAGATGCGTTAATTTTCTCCTTGAAGTAATGATTGTTCCTCACATCCGAAACCAGGTTACTATATCGTTACGCTCATTCTCTCTCTCTCTTTCTATACCTTCATTCTTCTTCCCTTCCTTTCTCCCAATACCTGTCCTTCTCTCTATTTCTCTTTCCCCTCCCTTCTACTTCTCCCTCTCTCCTCCACTCCCCTATATGACTCTCCGTTTCCCTCCTATTCCTTCCATTTCTCGTTCCCCGCCTTTTCAACCCCTCTCTCTCCCTCATTTGTGTTTTTTTCTCCTTCTACCTCTTCCCCTTTATCCCTCCCCCTCTCTCTCCATTGAAGAATATGTGTAGAAATATTCATAGGAGTAGTAAACGAATATAGATTTCGACTTTGTTAAAGCAAACAAAACATAGGCCTACAACATTAAAACCATCTATAATGTTCTCCATCCAGTTAACGTTAAATTAAATAAAGGTTTTAGTAATTCTTTTAAATAACATAATTTTTTAAACGAAATTTCCACATAACGAACTTATTATATGAGCTGCTGTAAGTTGATTTGAGTATATTAACCCTTAGTTAATGCCTATGAACTTCTTCAGTTTCTTCTGTCCGCCTTGTTCTTCGGTCTTTCATAAGGGTTGTGCGTCGACAATAGTTTATATCCTTGAAAAATCCGAAGACAATTCCGACACGTTCCATTGATTCCAGTTTCTGAACATCAGTATCTAACTTGGGATTGCTTTCCAGATAATTGATCAATTTTTTTCACGATGTGGGGAAGGTTCTGTTTCCAAGGGAATGACATATTCATCCACCACTAAAGGGACTAAGTGCCAAGAAGGGATATCCTATGCATAAATTCTGTATTTCCAATATTTTGTTACAAAGATTTTCGTAGCTTTAATTTACAATTACAAAGTTTTACAATTAAATTTTTATTGTACTGCACATAGCGACATGCTTGAAAGTTATTACATTTTAAGAAATGTTTTACTCTTCAATTAGTTATATTTAACTTCTATTATTATCCACTATTCCTTCTATTAGTTCACACTCTCCATTTATATATCTTGTTCTAATTTTCAATCGTTAATAAAATACTTTTTATCCATACACTCAAGTTGAAATACATTTTTTTAAACTCTGTAGTATATGACACATCATGTTAATACAGTGTTTTCAAATATTAATTCATTAATTTAATTTAAGAACAAAATAATTTTAGTTTTATATAGAAGAAAAAATTTCAAAAAAGGGGCAAGGTATGCAATATAGTTATTTCGTCCCATATGATTTAAAAGTTTGAATAACCTTTCAAAAATGTTTGTTGAAAGCTGTTTTTATTTAAAGAGCTGTTTTAAACCAGGAAATTTGTCAAATTTTGTCAATGATAGGCTGTTAATTTGTTTTAAACGTGACACATTTGCATGTGTGAAACAGGCGTGAAATTTTCCATGATAACGGGGAGACAGTTCTTTTCACCCCGTTTGTGAGCATGTGTACTTCAGGTAGAGTCTGCCCACTTAGTGCTGTAATTTATTCCTGTTTTCAACAATTTAAGATCTTCATATCTTTTCCTTAGTTCTATTTAATCCCACCTACCCTGCTTTGTCCTTCTTATAAGGGGGTGTAAAATGTATACACCTCTTTATGGCCCTGGTAGACGGTAGGCGCCAGGTTAGCGCCCCTGAAAATGGAATGCTATCATTTTTAACCTATCCCTCAGTAATAGAGGATAATTTACGTCTATCTTTCCATATATGTCTTCTTACAAGAGCTTAGCTGGTGAACAACTCGTTTTACAAATCATTCCACTAAAGACTAGCAGGGCACTGCAGATTTCTGGGGCTCAGGCTACATCTACTTCGTTGTGCTCAAGGTTTTTCTACGGTCAGCGCACTGTCTTAAAGGCCACGGTACATTCCAATATCCGGGGTTCAGGGTACATCTGATTTGTTGTGTTTAAGGTTATTCTTTAGTCAGCGCGCTGTATTAAAAGGTACTGCATATCCCAATATTCGGGGCTTAGGCTACATCTGATTTGTTGTGCTTAAGGTTTTACTACAGTCTGCGCGCTGCCTTGTAAGACACTATAGAAGCGTATTGTATAACTTTGTATTTGAAAAACCCATCTAATGGGAAAAACCATTGCAGAAAACATTTACGTGCTACTGGCGTTTTCTGACGTAACATTGTCCATTCTAACGTAACCGCGTAACACTTAGTTAATAATCGCTATACGTCATGAACAATATACTCAGTTTTCGAAGCGAATCGATTAGAGTGCGATAAGGAAACGTGGTATCTGTGATTTAAATACGTCCTTCCATGGTTGATGAATAATTATGGATTTGGTTTTCCTGGCTGGTTAGAACAAACTGGTTAATAATTAACAGTTTAACTTCGTAGTAGAATATCGACTGATCACTACTTACTACAGCTTCTTTCTTTGTCTTCGCATAAATCACCCACAGATTTCGCAATGAAGGATTTATTGGAAAAATTAAACTCTTGAATATTGTTTTTCTTATTTACTCATTTGTGCAATTTTATTAACAGTTGTTTTGTTTTATTAATTATCAGTACGAGAATTTTTTATTATTACTATTATCAGCTATTCGTAGCCAATTCAACATTGTACTGACGGTTTTTAAATATTTCCATCTAAATTAGAAATTTATTAAAGTACAGAAAAATGTAAATGAAAAGAACCCCCAATCTCTCACTATTCAAAAGTATAAATATAAAAAAAGAATAATATATGAAGAAGAAAATTAAGCATACCGACAGCCTAAATAATATATGAGGCAGGGCATAGGAACAACAGCATTAAAAATAAACATTTACTATAGAAAAAAGATGGGAACATTCCGAAACGCGTCAACTTTAATGTTGAAGAAGCCAAGGATAGTTTTTTCAGTAGGCTATTAATACTGTGAACATTCTAACAGTAAAAACAAAATAATAATTTTTAAATTATAATTTTTTCATTAAACTTTTCTAATATGTCGTCTTTATAAATATAATAAATAATATATATAAATAAAATATCTTGGATCAGTTATTTACTGTAGTTTCTGGATATACTCTTCTATTTTGGCTTTCCCCTGGAACTAAACGACTTCTCTCTTCCCTTTCCTGTCCCTACAATCTCCTTCTCCTCTCAAAGACCTCTCTCCAATGACGCACCTAATATAGCTCTTACATTCTAAGAATCAACCTTTTTTGGTTTCTTTAAGGATAGGGTCAAGGTTTCTTTGCTAAATGTGTTCAACCATACGGAGGGGCTTTTGTAGTAATAATTCTCGTAATTTCGTTATTTCTGATCTCATAGCTTTTTGTCACCTTTAAGTACAATCTGTTCCCTCTGACCCTAATCTTGATCTTTTTATTTTGTGAACAACTCCGTACAAGACTACTGCTTTCTACTACAAAGGAACATTTTTTGGAAAATTACAAACAGGATTATTGTTTATTTCGACACAGGAAATTCTTTGCTGGTTATAGAAAGGTTTGGTTGTATCTAAAAGAGGAAAAATTAATTTTATTAATGTAAGCTAACCGGTTGCTGAATGGAATTTTAGAGTTGGGGAACTTACTTTTCATAACCATACCTACCGTTCATGTATCCCCGGATAAATTGGTGCGATATTTTAAAATAGCTGCAAGCTATATTAATTTAATATGGTATACATTTCTATAGTTGGTTGTGTAAATATACAAACTGTCTGATCTTTTGTATATTTTGTTTTATAAAGAAACGAACATATACAGCTCCGTGTGTTTGTAAATTGAGGTTATGTTTGTTTATTTGTTACCACAATCTCCGGAACTATAATAGAAAACGGCTTTATTCTTTAGAGTGCAATTTAAAGTAACAATGTGAAAACGAAAATATGTGGTGTTGTGCAGCCTTTGTCAAGTGCCTTATAAATGTCTGCTTGAATTTATATTCTAACAAGAAATAAATATTTCATATCGGCATTTCTCTTTTCACTTGAAGCTAAACAATAATTAAGTTTAAAATAAATTGTACTCAACCGCGCGCGCACGCACGCACTCTCCCCCCCCCCACACTACTCTGTCGCCTATACGGACAGTATAGTAGCATTTACGATGTGTTAAATAGAATACAATAAATAATTACTTGAAGTTTATTATTCAAGACGTTCCAACGCCGCTAGACATGCAACCATGCATTCTGTAGCAATGTCTGCTGTGAATAGGCCTTGGCACTGTTGCTGTACAGTTGTCACCATTGTCTGTTCTCCCCCGTGTAGGTTGACTTTGTATTGTTCCTTTCTTTCTCCCAGTGTGTGGGATTAGTGTAACAGGTTTTGTAATTGCGAAAACCCAATCTCCGCTGTTTCACTGTTTATTTTATGTTTCATTTTGGGTGGGTTTTTATTTCCATTTCTTCAATCTTCTTTTACAATTCTTCTATTAGTTCTCTCTCTCTCTCTCTCTCTCTCTCTCTCTCTCTCTATATATATATATATATATATATATATATATATATATATATATATATATATATATATATATATATATATATTATTTATCCATTTAAGCTAAAATACATTTTTAAAACTTGTAGTGGATGGCAATTGTTGTTAATACAGTTTTTTCTAGTAATAATTCATTAATTAAATTTAAAGACTTCATTTTAGTTTTATTTTGGAGAAAAACTTTTCACAATAATGGCAAGGTATGCAATATAGTTATTTTGTCATATTTGGCTTAAAATAAGTAATAACATATGATTTCATAAAACAGCTGATTTTATGTTATACGACATGTAGGTAGAACAGCTATTATAAATCATAGGTTAGCAATGGCATAGGTTATGTAAAGCACGATTTATTTATATTAATTGTAATTATTTAATAAAAAATATATAAAATGTTTTTTTTGTTGTTGTTACCTGAGTAGGAATTGACTTAAAATTGTTTTAATAATACTTGTTTTGTGCTACAATGTTTTTGCTTGTATGTCCTATGTCAAGCAACACATACGTGAGTGCAACTGGTAGACATATCCGTATGGCACCGTTAGAGAGTAGGTCTACGTAGGCCAGTTTGCTTTCTTGTATTTCCTAGTGTTCGTACTTTAATGCAATTATTCACATTTCTTACACTATCTTTCATATTCAGTAAGGCATATTGAAATTGACCTCTAATTATTTGGAATAATTTACTGTGATTAAATAATTATAACTAATACTCAAAAACCTCTCATCACAATATAGTCTAACATTAAGTCATGCCTCTGAGAATGGTTACTTGGTAACCGAAACTTACGCCAGGTTAAAATTAAAATATTTGTGAATATATTTTATGTATTATTTATTTAAATTGACCACTCAACTTACAATGGCAGTGCTGTTCACGATTATCATATGTATTTGACAAAGAGTATAGGATTAGCTCTAGGATTAGTGATACTAAGCAGTTGGACTTTGACAAAGAGGAGGGTCTAAAGTGGGTCAATGTTCACAATGACCTTCGTAAGCTGGAAGTAGAATAAAGCAAGTGGATGACAGCACTTTATAAGTTAGGCTAGCTGAGGTTGCCAAGGTCAGCCTGTTGCGTCTGTTGTGCCAACAAGCCACGACTAGATCCACTAATGATCCAGCAGGCAAAGGCGTTCATACCAATCTTAGGAAATGGGGTTTTATTGGATTCCTTCGCGGATATATGACGCTGATCTCTTCCGGTCAAGTTTGGTACTGATATTTATAAAACTGATTGAAAGATTGTTTTACTCGTGTCAGTCTCTACGCAGGTTCTAAAGTTTTAAGCCAGGGGTTCTCAAACTGGGGGGCATAGACGGTTTTCAGGAGGCGTTTATATGTGCACTGGAAACTGCCTACAGACGAGAGGTGTGCGCCCACAATTAGGTGTACCAGCGGGTACATGTGCGGTGTACATGTGACATGTACGGACTGAACTACGTCATTGTTTCTTGTAGAATGTTTAGTCTTAATATTTCTTTGTTACAGTATTAGGTTAGGGTCGTTGTGCTCAAGGATAGGTTCTCTTTGTACCTATCTCTGAAGCATAAATCAAAGTCTACATTATATAGCAATTTTAACAACTTTATTGTGAAACATATATATATATATATATATATATATATATATATATATATATATTTGTAGATTATGCAACACTGTTTTCTTGTATACACTTATCACTTTCACTTATGTACTTAAACAAGAATCTTACTTGGTATTTATGCGAGTACTTTCAAAGACTGGTTAGTGTCTCCATCCTCGGGCACACTGTTGCATAAATACCAAGTAAGATTCTTGTTTAAGTACATAAGTGAAAGTGGTATATATATATATATATAGTAATATAGTATAGTATGATATATATTATAAACATTATATTTTTACTTACGTTATGCATTCTTAACAATTTCTTAACCTATATGTTGTCCTCATGACAGTGTTATGAAGGGGACCGTATATTAAGAACGATTGAGAAACCCAGTTCTAAAGTAAAATAAGACCATACATTAAAATAACACAACCTGGTCCTCATTTTAAAGTAGTTTTTAAAAGCGTGTCAGCATCTGTATGTTAGTAAGCGTCACGGCTTAGCTTTGAGTTTCATCATTCACAAACGCGATAGTTTGCGTACATCCATGATTTAAGTCCAGCACAAAATATAGCATTGTTCAAGTATATATTTGCATTGTTTAGCTTTAAAGAAAGCTATAACACAATTAGAGCTTAGCTAGTGAGAAATCTTCCATACGGTAAACGCTAAACGAGTTGACGCAAAACCTTAGTACACATTAGTTCAATATTTCATACTAGTTTCAGCCTTGATGTCGCCTTCCTCAGTGATTTGTGAACACTAATATATTTCAAAAACTATATAAATATAAATTATCCAGACACTTTACATAAAAAACAAACATAAAGAAAGATAAAACATTCAAAAGTAAAACAACATAAACACCTTGACCTACAGAACACAAAACTCCTTGCTCAGGAGAGTTATCTATTTTACACTTCTATTTTCCCGAACCGTCCAATTTAACAAGAATGTGAATTGTCCAAGTTTCGAATAATGTTATAAAAACATTGGCTCTATAAAGTACTGCTTTCACGCTATCAGACCAGTCACTGAGGAAGGCTGCCGTCGCCGAAACTAGTTTGTATTAATAAACTCGTATGTAGTGATATTTTGAGTAAACTCTTTTAAATTTTACCTTTGTATATAGAATGCGGTTACAAATTTTTTATGATATTCATTACATATGATCGTAATGTACTATATCTTTCTATACATTGGACTTATCTCGCGCCGCAACGAAACGGTTGCATTACGGGTAATTCTGTTGTTTCCATGTGACAATAGAATGTACAGCTGTTCAATCTGTGGCAAGTAACAATGATACTGGCAACAGTTAGAGCGTGAGAGATAGCCTTCTCTCTAGTGAAAGTGAAAGCGACAGTGGGCCGTATATAGAACAGCTGGGTAGTGGTGAGGCTCGACGGTTCGCCAAAGTAAAATCAACAAGGTTTGGCAAATATTAATATACGTTTATTTATTTCTATTTTAAAGCTATTTACGGCCTGTAGGGATGTAAGAGGGGTAACGTGAATAGTATTTACAATTCATATAAGGGCATGGATAGTGTTTGTACGCCTGGCAAGGTAACATAAACAGTGTTTGTACGTCTGGCAAGGTAACATAAACAGTGTTTGTACGCCTGGCAAGGTAACATAAACAGTGTTGTCAGTTATTAATATGCGTTACTTAAAGGTATTTGCCCAGTAGGAATGTAGAAGGGTAATTGTGAATAATATTTACTTGAAGTAGGGGGCATAAAACCCTCCAGGGGCTAGATGGGAGATGACCTGTATGGTTAAAGTGAGAAACTATTGGAAGTAGGGACATGAAACCCTCCAGGGGCTAGATGGGAGATGACCTGTATGGTTAAAGTGAGAACTATTGGAAGTAGGGACATGAAACCCTCCAGGGGCTAGATGAGAGGTGAACTGAATGCTTAAAGTGAGAACTATAGGAAGTAGGGACATGAAACCCTCCCGGAGTTAGATGGGAGGTGAACTGTATGCTTAAAGTGAGAACTATTGGAAGTAGGGACATGAAACCCTCCAGGGGCTAGATGGGAGGTGAACTGTATGCTTAAAGTGAGAACTATTGGAAATAGGGACATGAAACCCTCCAGGGGCTAGATGGGAGGTGAACTGTATGCTTAAAGTGAGAACTATTGGAAGTAGGGACATGACGCCCTCCAGGGGCTAGATGAGAGGTGAACTGTATGCTTAAAGTGAGAACTATTGGGAGTAGGGACATGAAGCCCTCCAGGGGCTAGATGGGAGGTGAACTGTATGCTTAAAGTGAGAACTATTGAAAATAGGTACATGAAGCCCTCCAGGGGCTAGATGGGAGGTGAAATGTATGCTTAAAGTGAGAACTATTGGAAGTAGGGACATGAAGCCCTCCAGGGGCTAGATGGGAGGTGAACTGTATGCTTAAAGTGAGAACTATTGGAAGTAGGGACATGAAACCCTCCAGGGGCTAGATGGGAGGTGAACTGTATGCTTAAAGTGAGAACTATTGGAAGTAGGGACATGAAACCCTCCAGGAGCTAGATGGGAGGTGAACTGTATGCTTAAAGTGAGAACTATAGGAAGTAGGGACATGAAAGTGAAAACTATTGGAAGTAGGGACATGAAGCCCTCCAGGGGCTAGATGGGAGGTGAACTGTATGCTTAAAGTGAGAACTATTGGAAGTAGGGACATGAAGCCCTCCAGGGGCTAGATGGGAGGTGAACTGTATGCTTAAAGTGAGAACTATTGGAAGTAGGGACATGAAGCCCTCCAGGGGCTAGATGGGAGGTGAACTGTATGCTTAAAGTGAGAACTATTGGAAGTAGGGACATGAAGCCCTCCAGGGGCTAGATGGGAGGTGAACTGTATGCTTAAAGTAAGAACTATTGCATTCTTTAAATGGACCTTCTTCGATACCATGGAAGACGTGTCTCTCGCTTACATTTACCTAAGTATAGAAACATGGGATGGAGGAGGAATTAGGAATTAATGTTCTTAACGTAAGACGACACAATTCTTTAGGACCTTCTTATTAAAAGAGCCCCGTTAATGCTTGGCATACAGTTCGGATACCTCACTCGCAAAAATATTTCTGAAGATGTTAAATTAATCGGAGATAATGCAATATAGTTCGAAATCTTGTTGCTGTTCATGACGAGCTGGTTGTTAATTACGTATTACACTTTTGCTATTACTTGCGACCAGGCTTTTTGTACGAGGCTGAAGAAGTCGTAAGACGAAAACGTTTCCTCCAAGTGAAAGTTAACAATTTATCAACCTTTAGTTAACAAATGTCTGGTCGCAAGTAATAGCAAAAGTGTAATAAGCAATATAGTTGTTTGCATTTTTAGGTCTTTCAAGCTTATAATAGTCTTAGAGGTCGAATTGTCCTCGCGTTCAATAATTCTCTCTTCTTGTTTGACCAGACCTACCAGCGGTATTATACCGCTATCTCATTTCTGTTTATACCTACATATCCTGGGCATTAGTGTCCTTACTGAGTGGGACAAGCCGCGCCCACGATACAACACTTCTCCCAGTGTAGAGGTCTCCTTCTCCAAGTACCTCAAGTTTTGGAACAGATATTGCCCTTTTCCCCAGTATCACAGGATCCCTCATCTCACAGTAAAAAAGTCTTCCTCCTGAAGTACCAAATGTTTTATCTTTCTTACTATACTGCACATATTTTAATCTTCTATTAATAAAGGTTTTCCTATCTCCCAGTTCTAGAGGTAGCATTCATCTTCTAGTACCAGAAGGTTTTTTGTACCCTATTGATAGAGATTTTTTTATCTTCCATTACCAGAGGTCACCTTCATCTCCTAGTACCAGACGTTTTTGTAATCGCCAACTAATAGGAATTTTCCTACCTCCCAGTACCAGAGGCCACATTCATCTTCTAGCACCAGAAGGTTTTTGTATCTCCTATTGATAGAGATTTTTTTATCTCCCAATATCAGAGGTCAACCTCATCTCCTAGTAACTGTGATTCTCCTATCTTCCAAGATCAGAGATTTCCCCTCCTTTTTAGTACAATCGGAGCTTTCTCCAAGTACCAGACGTTTGTTTCTATCATGTATTTGTACCTATTAACAATGATACGTTTAATCGAGTCTTCCAACGATAAAGCGTATAACGTCTTAGTACTTTAATAATTCTCTGTAGTTTAACGTTTCACTACAAGATAGCGCAGACATCGAAAACCTATGCTTATCATTTTATACTTCGTTCATGTAAACACGGAATCCTGGATAGCAACAGTCTTTAGATGTGATATTAGGCCCCACTTAAAATGAACAGTGATCTGCTTGCGCAAACGTTTAGAGTTTCTTCAAATAGCCCTATACATTATATTTCAAAGTAAATTACTACATAGAAGAGAGCCTAATGTTATTTTTGTGTCAGATTGAATCATGCTAACGTCAAACAATGTATTTGTGACAAAAGTCCAATACAATATTTCCCATACAATAGGTTCCCGTCCAAAGACACCACAATTACATTATAAACTCTTGCGATAGGTATGCCCTACTTTTATCTAGTATAGATTTATGACATGTAAATAATGCTACTTGTGTTTCTTGGCCGGTACAGAAGGAAGTAGAGTTACATCATGGAAATAAAACACCGGCGTTCTGAGGCGTTTACGAGCAGTGGTAAAAGTGTTTAGCCCATGATAATACAATGCACGCTTCTAAACCTCACTCAGTACAGTGCTTGCATCAGACCATCACGTTAGATAAATACATAGAACTCCTTTGTGAGTGTTTACATCTGACTAGCAAAGAACGCAATTGTCTGTCACACCTTAAAGGGACGTAAAGATGCTACGTCGGCGGAATGTCTCATAGCGTTGTTGCTTTGCTGACGCGTCTGTTTGTCTATAGTGTTTCATTTAGTCGATAGATAGACAGTACTATTTGCTTTTGTACGTTTAAAGTTAATTTTGTTTTGTCTGTACATTTTGTTTTGCATGTGTGTGTGTCGCAAGTGAACGTGTGTGAGTCTAGCTCTCAAGGTCTAACGGGATGGGTTTATGCCCGCTTAGGACCAAATCCCGAGTTTTAGGGTTCGGTCCTTATGGATAAGGCCCGATTGCGCTACCTGGACCGAACTAATTAGACGGGGTGTTGAAGGTGCGGAAAACCTGGCCGTTTGGAAGGTTATGTTGGTCCCGAGCACAGAGCACTTAAGAGTAGTCGTCTAGTGAAATAGCTATAGGGAGATGTGAAGCCGAATTCGCCATCTTGGTAGGGAAAATCTCTCCAATATCGCGCCGTGCAGCGCACAAAATTTAATAAAAACTCACTTAAATCAAGGTTTAACGCACTTATAGTGGGAATTAAATTTTGTAACTTGGCAGGTATAAGCAGCATGATTCCCTCATTCAGAATATTAAACCATAAAGGTCATATTTTGTTTAAAAGAACGTTAAAAAATTAGATTAATTAAGAGATGTACTTTAACAAACATAAAAAAGTTAGTAAACGACAATTTTTCGTATTTGTTGGTTAAAAACTTTTAGTAAGCGTAAAAGTTTGAGATAATTAATTAGATATTATTATTCTTTTTATTTCATGTTGGTAGGATTTAGAAATCAATGGATTCTTTGTAATAAAAGCTAAAATCTAATTATCAAATGTAAATTAATGGTTGGTCAGAAATGACCAGTTTTAAATGTTGGTAGGACCTTTGGTTTGCTGCTAGTAAAGTGGTAAAGTGAAAAATTTTTAAACGCTGCGCGTCACATTTTCGCCGAGTACAGCAGGCCTATACTCGTACGTAGATTGCGGCTTTTGTTCCTGTATGCATATATTTTTAAGTATTTCTTCATTAAAATAATTTTAACTTATGTAGATAATTACATCTTTACATACAATTTAAAATGTATTTAACTAGATAATTTGAAGGTTCTCTATTATTATTAAAAATAGAACATTTTATCTTTTGTATTAATGTGAGAGAGTTTGTGTCAGCTACCAGGTACCATTTGTTTGTAGTAACTTACCATGTTCTATAATTTTGTGATAGGAATATTACATGAAAAAAAAACTACTGAAACAATAAAGAATAATTGGATTTGCTTTTTCCATACAATGTTATCCACATCAATGAGCATATAGCCTATGTGCGATGAGAAATAATACAACTTACTAAGTGCACAGTTATTTCTTATTGTCCTAAAAACAACACAGTTTTGCACAAATTATTTCTTATTTTCATGCCGTGCATTTTCTCGTTAAATAATTTTGCGTAGTGTTTAAGTCTTATATTGAAGTATTTAAAACATATTACTTTTATCAACAGCACATAATGATTGTCCTCCAAATCTTGATTTACAAAATGATCACTTGAAAAAAATCTTCTTCATTTAAGCTTCTCCAATGAGGAGTTGATCCATTTATACTATCTACAGGACTTTTATTAACATGTAGGTTGAAATATATTGAGTTATCTACACAGCTACATTTCCTGAGTTACCCTCGTGAATTTCAGTGTGTAACAAAATTCTTTTAATAGTTCCGGCGAACTGTTTAGCCGTGGGATTATTTTACATCCTCCACGATTCCTGATGTAGTCAAATAGTCTCTCAATGTGGTCTTTGGCATGTTTTTAGTATACCAGACCAGGTTTTAGTCTGCGTAGAACTAAATCACAAATGAAATAACACAATAATTATAAAATACGCTACAACCACATCGTACACATTGCTTCAAATACGTACAGCACAACAAAACACGCATTGAACATCGAAAAAAAAGAGCTTGACCACAGATCACTTATGTGAGCTTGATTTGACGCTCGGGACTTCAAGGTACTGGGTCGGAAAGTGGAGGGGGGATTTTTGATAAAAATATAAAATCCCATTTCTGTCCTACGTTAATATTGTTGAATATTTAACAACAAAAGATAATCATTGATGCTGAATTGTATGCGTCAATAGTAGGGACTTATATAAACTAATAGTAAGAACTTGGGCGCATTTGTGGGGTAGTTTCTATTTAAAATAAATACATTTCATTTTGATTGTAAAGTAAAAATATATAAAGGAAATTATTACAAGAACATCATAGGGTACATAATACATATTGCAACGATACATTACGATTTTCATATAAAATGTTGTGTTCAAGAGGTTTTATTTATTTAAAATTAAAAAAAAAAATAATATTATGTATAACAGAGTTTAGTGTCGGGAAGAGACTTTCACTTTCTCCATCGAAACGTTGGCCGTCTGCGGTTTTATCGAAGCGCGGAAATAACAGCAAAAACGCTGCCTCAAATGAAAGTTATTTTTTTAACGTAAATTTTTTAAGTGATCTTTGCCGCCATTTTTAAAAGTGATTTTGTGGTATTAAAATCTCCGTGGTGTTAGTTTTTAAAATATTCATGTACTTGCAGAACGAAGATACGTGTTTTATCTAGATAGTTCGGGCCGGTACTCTGCATTGTGCCTTGTAAACAACGGGTGGTGACAGGTGTTTCCTGGAGCAAAGAGAAAGAGAGAACAGGCTTGCATTGTGACAGGTTGTGACCGTTAGAGTAACGGTCGTTTTTAAATTTTACCTGCACAACACTTACGTTTTAGCTCTATTGTCGATGTGGAATGGAAAAGTACGTCAACCCTTGAAATTTACTCTCCTTTATTTATGGGGAACAGAGCTACGTAGGGATTTTTGCAAAACCTCGGGGTTTTTTTGAACTTTCAACGAAAAACGTCTGAGTGTTTTCACTGATTTTTGTATTCTCTAAATCTTCATGAAATTCTGTTTCATAACCCTCAGTTGTCAAGCTTTTATATATTTTTTTATAACAGTAGATAAAAGAAATAGAATTAAATGTAACTCAAACACTTGTCCTTTCAATTAGCTAACAACTATATAGAATATACGTTTTATACATCAACTATGAAATAAACCTTTTATACATCAAAATACACACAAGTAAGGCTCGCAACACAGTTTTTGTACAGTTACCAATATAACCTGTATATTGTATAACCAATATAAAAATAATTACAAACTATTCTAAAATCAGCTGATTTCATTGAGAGCACATGCTCTTATTAGATGAATATTGGGCATATGTTACCCTTTTTGGCTAGAGTATTCGCTCAAACATTTATAGTTTATTTTAGGGAAAACATAACCCTGGTATTTGATTTCTGTAAAAAGAAGATAGAGGCTTATTAAACTTCAAAATTTTGAACTAAAACGTTTTTAGTCGTGCCTGATACTTTTTAGAATGTAGGTACTCTTGGTTCACATCATTCTTTTAGTTAGCCATTCTCTCTCTCTATACCTCCATATTTCTTCCCTCTCTCTCATTCTCTACCTCCCCCCTCTCCCTCCCTCTCTCTCTCTCTCCCTCCCTCTCTCTCTCTGCCTCTCTCTCTCTCTCTCTCTCTCTCTCTCTCGCACACACACTCTGGACGCGTATGTAGAGCCTAAGTATACATACATACATACATATATATATATATATATATATATATATATATATATATTTATATATATATATATATATATATATATATATATATATATATATATATATCGCAATATGTATTTTTGTGTATTAATAAAGAACTAAGTTAAAATACAAATACAAGAATTATAATTGAATTTACAATTCAAAGATTTTCGTTGGCTAGCAGTACCAACATCATCAGGAATATTAAACAATTCAATTAATTGAATTGTAAATTCAATTATAATTCTTGTATTTGTATTTTGACTTAGTTCTTTATATATATATATATATATATATATATATATATATATATATATATATATATATATATATATCAAATAACATAGGTTATTCAAATACAAGAATATTTATTAATTTATATTCATTATGAATATAAATATAGAATAAATAAATAAATATATATATATATATATATATATATACATATATATAATATATACGTATATATGTATACATATACGAATAAAAATATTTGAAATAGGCCTACAAGAATTGTTTCTAATTTATGTATTAAATTAAAATTTATAAAATTAAATTGTAAAAAATTTCTTATGTCACTTATTTTTTCTAAAGATGGTAAGACATTAAATAGTGAAAAACTTTGAAAAATATGTAAGTTAAAAACAATTGTTGTATTCGAAAACTTATCATCATAGTTTATTACATATTAAACTTAGCAACACCGTGTTATTGCATCCATACACTTTGATCTACAAGAATCTTACTTGATATATATGCGAGTCGATTTCCTAGAGCTATTAATCGCGTGCTCTCATTTTCGAGCTTTTCTAAGTCTTCTAGAAAGCTCGAAAATGAGAGCACTTAATTAATAGTTCTTGAAGACGACTCTCAAATATACCAAGTAAAACTCTTGTTTAATTACATCTAAAATGTAAGTAATACACACACACACACACACACACACACACACACACACACACACACACACACACACACACACACACACACACACACACACACACACACACACACACACACACACACACACACACACACACACACACACACACACCACACACACACACACACACACACACACACACACACACACACACACACACACACACACACACACACACACACACACACACACACACACACACACACACACACACAAATGTATATGTAAATAAATTCACTGCAGTTATCCTTGAAGCTTCCACTTCTGTCTTTCATTCACGCGGCGTACAGCCAACAATGTAAGATGGTGTTTACAAGAAAAGATTTTCTCCTGCTCTTGAAGCGTGGCCATGGGAATCTGCGAGACCTTGAGCTGTTGCTATCGCCGCTTTATCTGTATTTATATGCAAACGTGTTCATCCAGTACACAATGCTCAAGGCCGCCCGCTGTACTTCTCGCTCGTTACAACGTATTGTCGAGCTTTCCCAAAGTTGCAACATCTTATTTAGGCACTTGTTTGTCAGGCAAAGACGTTCATAACTTGTTTAGGATTTTTGTTTTAGAAAATGTCGAATGTTTCGACAAGAGAAACTCACGTAGAACCGGAACCTTTAATGTTTAGTTCTCAGGAACGAAATATAAAGTTCAAATGATTCCTGTCTGGACATATTATTCTTCAAGGTTCTTAACCTGATCCAACACTTATCATTCTACGTATCTGTGGTGTTCTAAATTCAATTAGAAACCGTCCTGTACTCCTCCATGGGCTGCTCATACAACCTAAATGTTCTTCCATCCAAACTTCCCTCCTTTGTTCTTCCTATTTTGGCCGACTGACTTTCACTTGAGCTGCGTCCAGGGCTCAGGCTAGATCTCCTCAGCTCTAAACCGGCCTTTACCAGAGGGGAAATCATTAAGATGTTGTTAGTTTCTTATTCCTACGTTTATCTTCACATCTCTTTATGATGTCGCAGTCTCTCCATTTTTCCGTCTTAATTGTACTGCAGTTCTGAATGTTAACCGCCTTCGTGGGATCCCAGTTACTTTGTAGTATCCGCCTTTATGGTACCTAAGTCTCTGAATGGTACCCGCTTTCATGTTACCGCAGTATCTTTATCGTACCCGTTTTCATAGTACCCCAGCCTCTAATTGGTACCCGGCTTCATGGTATCTCAGTCTCTTCATGGTACTCCCCCTATCATGGTATCCGCCTTCATGCTACCTAAGTCTCTAAATGGTTTCCGTCTTCATGGTACCCCAGTCTCTTATTGGTACCCGCCTTCATGGTACCGCGGTCTGATAATGGTACCCGCCTTCATGATATCCCAGTCTCTTCATCTCTTCATGGTACCCCACATCATCACCTCATCATGGTACCTGCCTTCATGGTACTTAAGTCTCTGAATGGTTTCCGTCTTCATAGTACTCCAGTCTCTTAATGGTACCGGCCTTCATGGTACCGCGGTTTCTTAAAGGTACTCCACCTATCATGTTACCCGCCTTCATGGTACCTAAGTCTCTAAATAGTTTTCGTCTTCATGGTATCCCAGTCTCTTATTGCAACCCGCCTTCATGGTGCCGTGGTCTCTTAATGGTACCCGCCTTCATGGTATCCTAGTCTCTTCATCTCTTCATGGTGCCCCACCTCATCATGATCCTTAAGTTCTCATGGTACTTCATAATACTCTTAATAATACTTGCCTTCATGATACCGCGGTCTCTTAATGGTACCCGCCTTCATGGTAAAGACTATCCATATATTTTCAATCTATATTTTAATCGAAATATTAATGAGAAGTTTTCAACTTCATAAACACAGTTCTAGCTTTTATTTCTTTGTCATTATCGGCTTTATTGTTAACAATAAAATTAAACAATACACCTCCCACAAAGCTTACATTACAATACTTTATTTAAGTTTAATATACAGCTAGAATTTTTAGTAGCAATAACAATATAACCTAGTAATTATTATATTTTGTTTAATACAAAATTAATGTAATTTCATAAAAAGTTGTTATTGTTTTTGTCTTAATTTGTGTTTCAAAAGCTTAGGACTGTTATACTCATTGTTTACTACTTATGTATGGATGTTTGTATTGCCTAAGTAAAAGAACAGTTCCATAAAAATCAAAAACAAATAGAATAATTTTTTTTGGTTTCTAACAAAAGCAAAAAGTAAGGTTGCCACCCCTGAAGTCAAATCCTGTTCCTACCCTCTTGGTGATCTGTTACGTTCAGAGTATGTACTGACTTACGCAATCACTGATTTCAGAAAATTCAGTATATTTGAAATTCTGAATTTCTTTTAAAATCAAATGACGGTTGTTTTAACAAGTAAAGAATGATTATTCAATAGGACGACTTTTCTACGACTAATTTGCTGTCCTTTTCAAGTGATTAAGAAACTAATGGCCTAAAGAAAGACATTGAAAAGTCCCTGTCAATATTCAGGGACATTGACTGTTAATATTCAACGTATTGACAGGGACATTGTCGATGTCCTTTCTTAACTCTTTTTCCTTAACAATGTCCAATAATTAATGTAACATAACCTACGTGTTAAAACAGTTGTTTTACAACGTAACGTATAACAAAAAGACAGCTGTTATATGAATTCATACTTTCTCATTTAATTCTTTTCAAGATGAGAGATAACATGACATGACGGGAATTACACTGTCGTGAAATTGTATGTTTAAATTGATCCAATACGTTTTAGTACGCGTCGCTATAAAAGATTTTGCTTCAATAAATTCATGTTATTCTTTGTTATGAAATGTCTACTTAATCTTTGGTTGTATGCATGTGTGTTGAGAATGTTAAGCCTAACCTCAAACTTTCCACGGCCTTAATTTCCCACGGACATTTGCCTGACCTACATGGGCGTAAACGCTACCTATCGGACCATCTACAAAGTTCAAACGAAAGTGAACGTTCAGTTTATGAAGCTGAGGCGCTCTCGAGAACCGGTTCGGTCCTTTCCGGCCTTGCAGCGCGTTCTAATTCTGTCTCACACTTTATAAATAGGAAGGAAGTTCTTGTGACCGACTCTAAGCCGGAAGTTGATGCCTGACTGGATCTATTGCAATGGTTTCCATGTTTTGTAATTAGATACAAGAACATAATTTTACGCTTCCAACAAGAACTACTTGTGAAATATAAATAAAAAGATAATATTTTTACTATGAGGTGAATTAAGAAATTCCAGTGATTTTTGGATGAATTTTTGTATATTTAAATTTATTTCCAACATTTTGCCCATACTAGAAGCTCCCTTTTACAAATACATATAACATTATATTTATTATTATTCTATACGTAATGCATGTAACTAATAACCAAGGAAACACTTATGCATAGTAATTCTTAGAGAGAACAGCAACAACAAATAAGAAAAGATTGAAGAGAGCAGACAAGTCTTAGGTTGTTCAAACTCAGTATGTGGGGATAACCACCTCAGGATGAGAAACCACTTGGGGCATCGACGAAGACATAAGAAGAAAGGTGAGTGTAGATTGATGACCTAAACAGAAACATGAAGCTTCGAAATGTGAATTGAGATAAAGGATGGGTGCAAATGAGGTTCTGCCAAAAATGGCCGTCGCAATTAGACGTACCACACCAAACTCGTCGTCTCACTTTTGACTTCACACCAAACGAGTCTTCTCTCATTGGACCGTTTCACCAACGGTCTGACTCACTTCAAACCATTTCACCAAACGGATAGTCTCACATTGGATCGTATCAACCAACTAGTCGCCTCACATTGGACCGTTTCAACCAACTGGTCGTCTCATGGATCGTCTCACCAAACGGGTCGTCTCACATAGGTCCGTTTCAACAAACTAGTTGTTTCTTGGATTGTTTCTCCAAACAGGCTATCTTACATTAGACCGTTCCAAATAACTGGTCTTCTCACTTTGGATCGTCTCACCAAACGGGTCGTCTCACAGGGGGGCAGTTTCAACCAACTAACTGATCGTCTCACTTTAGATCGTTTCACGGAACGGGTGGTCTCACATTGGACAATTTCAACCAACTGGTCGTCTCACCTCGAGTCGTCTAACATTTTACCGTTTTAACCAACTGGTCGTCTCACTTTTGTGTCGTTTCACCAAACGGGTCATCTCATATTGGACCCTTTCAACCAACTGGTCTCACTTAGGATCGTCTCACCAGACGGCTCGTCTCACGTAGGATCGTGTCACTTTGAACCGTTTTAGCCAACTGGTCGTCTCACCAAACGGATCGTCTCACTTTGGACATTTTCACCAAACGGGTCGTTTCACTTTGGACCATTTCAAACAACTAGTCGTCTCACTTTTGACGTCTCTCGAATCGGCATTGCTCACTTTAGATGGTCTCACCAAAACCGCCATCTCAATTCGACGCCTCAGTGAACACTAAATGGGAATTAAAATGTTTGGTTGAAGTAAACTTGAATTGGTAAATTTTACATGTTCGAAATGCATTTGTGAAGATATTATCAGCTGATCAAAACTGTACTCAGCGAACCACCTGCTTTATCCGACACGTGCAAGAGAACAGACATTAAAACAAACATTGAGGTTAGCAATTAACAAAACAAACACCGAATAAGTAGCACACATTCATTGATCGGTTACCGATAGAAGTGAACATCTAAAGTTCCAAATGGAATTGTTAAAGCACTTTCAGCTGATGAAACTTTTATCCTTTATCAGCTGTTGTGTCAGATATGTGTAAAAGCACAGCTGTTTTCTAAGGCAGTAGCCTAAATACATTTCGAAGTTAGTAAATAACAAAACAAATATTCAAATGTTAGAATTAGAAAGCTAAGGTGGATATGAAAACAGGCATATAATTTAAAAAATATTGAGTAACCTATACAGTTTATGTAGGGAAAGGACAGTTCTAATTAAAAATATATACTAATTAATATATGCTGTAATTATATTCCAGGAAATCTATTACAGGTTTCTAAAATATAGTTATGAAAATATTTTGTGAAAACTTAATTTTAAATTATGTTGAAAGTATCACAAGGTGTCTCGTTTTTTTATAGAACTCCATAATTAAATAAAAACAGGCCACCGAGGAAATGCCATAAACAGTAGCTTAGTGTACAATAAGTCTTGATTTAAGAGAGTGGACACGTAATTTCATACCCCAAATTTTATTTATACTCTAAGGGTGATTAATTTTCATTATATAAGCTTTCAGGAAAATTACTGCAATATACGTACTTTGGGGACCAAGTAGTTATTTTATAAGCTTTCAGGAACATTACTGCAATATACGTACTTTGGGGACCAGGTAGTTATTTTATAAGCTTTCAGGAACATTACTGCAATATACATACTTTGGGGATCAGGTAGTTATTTTATAAGCTTTCAGGAACATTACTGCAATATACGTACTTTGGGGATCATGTAGTTATTTTTTAGGTTTCCAGGAACATTACTGTAATATACGTACTTTGGGGACCAAGTAGTTATTTTATAAGCTTTCAGGAACATTACTGCAATATACGTACTTTGGGGATCAGGTAGTTATTTTATAAGCTTTCAGGAACATTACTGCAATATACATACTTTGGGGATCAGGTAGTTATTTTATAAGCTTTCAGGAACATTACTGCAATATACGTACTTTGGGGATCATGTAGTTATTTTATAAGCTTTCAGGAACATTACTGCAATATACATACTTTGGGGATCAGGTAGTTATTTTATAAGCTTTCAGGAACATTACTGCAATATACATACTTTGGGGATCAGGTAGTTATTTTATAAGCTTTCAGGAACATTACTGCAATATACATACTTTGGGGATCAGGTAGTTATTTTATAAGCTTTCAGGAACATTACTGCAATATACATACTTTGGGGATCAGGTAGTTATTTTATAAGCTTTCAGGAACATTACTGCAATATACGTACTTTGGGGATCATGTAGTTATTTTTTAGGTTTCCAGGAACATTACTGCAATATACGTACTTTGGGGACCAAGTAGTTATTTTATAAGCCTTCAGGAACATTACTGCAATATACGTACTTTGGGGATCAGGTAGTTATTTTATAAGCTTTCAGGAACATTACTGCAATATACATACTTTGGGGATCAGGTAGTTATTTTATAAGCTTTCAGGAACATTACTGAAATATACATACTTTGGGGATCAGGTAGTTATTTTATAAGCTTTCAGGAACATTACTGCAATATACATACTTTGGGGATCAGGTAGTTATTTTATAAGCTTTCAGGAACATTACTGCAATATACGTACTTTGGGGACCAAGTAGTTATTTTATAAGCTTTCAGGAACATTACTGCAATATACGTACTTTGGGGACCAGGTAGTTATTTTATAAGCTTTCAGGAACATTACTGCAATATACATACTTTGAGGATCAGGTAGTTATTTTATAAGCTTTCAGGAACATTACTGCAATATACGTACTTTGGGGATCATGTAGTTATTTTTTAGGTTTCCAGGAACATTACTGCAATATACGTACTTTGGGGACCAAGTAGTTATTTTATAAGCTTTCAGGAACATTACTGCAATATACATACTTTGGGGACCAGGTAGTTATTTTATAAGCTTTCAGGAACATTACTGCAATATACGTACTTTGGGGATCAGGTAGTTATTTTATAAGCTTTCAGGAACATTACTGCAATATACATACTTTGGGGATCAGGTAGTTATTTTATAAGCTTTCAGGAACATTACTGCAATATACATACTTTGGGGATCATGTAGTTATTTTATAAGCTTTCAGGAACATTACTGCAATATACGTACTTTGGGGATCAGGTAGTTATTTTATAAGCTTTCAGGAACATTACTGCAATATACATACTTTGGGGATCATGTAGTTATTTTATAAGCTTTCAGGAACATTACTGCAATATACATACTTTGGGGATCATGTAGTTATTTTATTAGCTTTCAGGAACATTACTGCAATATACGTACTTTGGGGATCATGTAGTTATTTTATTAGCTTTCAGGAACATTACTGCAATATACGTACTTTGGGGATCAGGTAGTTATTTTATAAGCTTTCAGGAACATTACTGCAATATACATACTTTGGGGATCAGGTAGTTATTTTATAAGCTTTCAGGAACATTACTGCAATATACGTACTTTGGGGATCATGTAGTTATTTTATAAGCTTTCAGGAACATTACTGCAATATACGTACTTTGGGGATCAGGTAGTTATTTTATAAGCTTTCAGAAACATTACTGTAATATACGTACTTTGGGGACCAAGTAGTTATTTTATAAGCTTTCAGGAACATTACTGCAATATACATACTTTGGGGATCAGGTAGTTATTTTATAAGCTTTCAGGAACATTACTGCAATATACGTACTTTGGGGATCAGGTAGTTATTTTATAAGCTTTCAGGAACATTACTGCAATATACATACTTTGGGGATCATGTAGTTATTTTATAAGCTTTCAGGAACATTACTGCAATATACGTACTTTGGGGATCAGGTAGTTATTTTATAAGCTTTCAGGAACATTACTGCAATATACATACTTTGGGGATCATGTAGTTATTTTATAAGCTTTCAGGAACATTACTGCAATATACATACTTTGGGGATCAGGTAGTTATTTTATAAGCTTTCAGGAACATTACTGCAATATACATACTTTGGGGATCATGTAGTTATTTTATAAGCTTTCAGGAACATTACTGCAATATACATACTTTGGGGATCAGGTAGTTATTTTATAAGCTTTCAGGAACATTACTGCAATATACGTACTTTGGGGATCATGTAGTTATTTTATAAGCTTTCAGGAACATTACTGCAATATACGTACTTTGGGGATCAGGTAGTTATTTTATAAGCTTTCAGAAACATTACTGTAATATACGTACTTTGGGGACCAAGTAGTTATTTTATAAGCTTTCAGGAACATTACTGCAATATACATACTTTGGGGATCAGGTAGTTATTTTATAAGCTTTCAGGAACATTACTGCAATATACGTACTTTGGGGATCAGGTAGTTATTTTATAAGCTTTCAGGAACATTACTGCAATATACATACTTTGGGGATCATGTAGTTATTTTATAAGCTTTCAGGAACATTACTGCAATATACATACTTTGGGGATCAGGTAGTTATTTTATAAGCTTTCAGGAACATTACTGCAATATACATACTTTGGGGATCATGTAGTTATTTTATAAGCTTTCAGGAACATTACTGCAATATACATACTTTGGGGATCATGTAGTTATTTTATAAGCTTTCAGGAACATTACTGCAATATACATACTTTGGGGATCATGTAGTTATTTTATAAGCTTTCAGGAACATTACTGCAATATACATACTTTGGGGATCATGTAGTTATTTTATAAGCTTTCAGGAACATTACTGCAATATACATACTTTGGGGATCATGTAGTTATTTTATAAGCTTTCAGGAACATTACTGCAATATACATACTTTGGGGATCATGTAGTTATTTTATAAGCTTTCAGGAACATTACTGCAATATACATACTTTGGGGATCAGGTAGTTATTTTATAAGCTTTCAGGAACATTACTGCAATATACGTACTTTGGGGATCATGTAGTTATTTTATAAGCTTTCAGGAACATTACTGCAATATACGTACTTTGGGGATCAGGTAGTTATTTTATAAGCTTTCAGGAACATTACTGCAATATACATACTTTGGGGATCATGTAGTTATTTTATATGCTTTCAGGAACATTACTGCAATATACGTACTTTGGGGATCATGTAGTTATTTTATAAGCTTTCAGGAACATTACTGCAATATACATACTTTGGGGATCAGGTAGTTATTTTATAAGCTTTCAGGAACATTACTGCAATATACGTACTTTGGGGATCATGTAGTTATTTTATAAGCTTTCAGGAACATTACTGCAATATACATACTTTGGGGATCAGGTAGTTATTTTATAAGCTTTCAGGAACATTACTGCAATATACATACTTTGGGGATCATGTAGTTATTTTATAAGCTTTCAGGAACATTACTGCAATATACATACTTTGGGGATCAGGTAGTTATTTTATAAGCTTTCAGGAACATTACTGCAATATACATACTTTGGGGATCATGTAGTTATTTTATAAGCTTTCAGGAACATTACTGCAATATACATACTTTGGGGATCATGTAGTTATTTTATAAGCTTTCAGGAACATTACTGCAATATACGTACTTTGGGGATCATGTAGTTATTTTTTAGGTTTCCAGGAACATTACTGCAATATACGTACTTTGGGGACCAAGTAGTTATTTTATAAGCTTTCAGGAACATTACTGCAATATAAGTACTTTGGGGGCCAAGTAGTTATTTTATAAGCTTTCAGGAACATTACTGCAATATACGTACTTTGGGGATCAGGTAGTTATTTTATAAGATAGACACTCGTTCACTAGATAACTTTATTTTTATACTTATTGATAGACTAGACTATCCAAGGACACTTAAACTATTTCTATTTATACATAGATAAGTTTACGCCTACAATTCAAACTTTGACTGTAGGAAGTTTGGTTTACAAAAGCGCTTACATAATAAAAACAACAACTTTTGAATAAATAGGCAAAATTCATTGCTGGATTTAAAATTAATAAACTAAAAGAACTGAATTTCTATATTGTACTAGAAAAAACACATCATTAATAAAAAGCATTAAATTGTTTGAACAATTATATACTAGAACAAATGAAAAAACAGAGTTTCTACTTAATGAAAAATATAGTTGAATGTTTCGAATAATGCAGGCCTATAGATATTATATTGGATATATAGCAGAAAAGAATAGATTTTTGTTAAAATTACACTTAAAAAATATAACAAGTAATAGGCTACACAGTTTTAAAAAAAATAAATTCCTACCTAAATCAACAAAGACAAATTTTATTTTTGTTTCTTTTAATTTTATAATTACAATTAATATAAATATGTATATACTGTTCATATGTCAGAATAACAATACTAAGTTACAAAATAGAAAGAGAATTTCCTTGCAATTTTCCATTTTCTTTTCTATGTATGGTGTTGGAATATTGTTTTTGTTTGTTACTATTTATACGCTTTTTTCGTAGCTTGGATTGTGTTGTAGTTTTTTTTCGGTTTCTTTTCGCATTGTCCGTTTGTGAAGCAAGTTTCGATACTGTTAATCCAGTTTGTTTGTTTTATTCTCTTCATTCACTTTTAATCCCAGAGCATTATTTATAATATTTTGTGGTAACCATGGCAACAATTTAAGTTTATACAATGTAAGTTTTTCATTTAGATCTTTGAGAAGTTAATTTCTAGCTATGGAAAATTGGTTCGGTCCCAAAAAGCTTTAAATATTTAGATACTCAGTTCGAATTCGACCTAAACCGACCAATTTTTATAATTTAATTATTGAATAAGTATTTGAAAAAACTGTACTAATATCAATTGTCATCCACTACAGGTTAAACAAATGTATTTGAACGTGATTGGATGAATAAAAACGTATTTTATTAAAGATTGAAAATTTGTACAAGATATATATCAGGAGTGTGGGAGATAATAGAAGAAATTGAAAAAAAATGTTAAAAAGGGTAATTAAACCTACACATTAACTTTTTATAATTAAATCCTTTAAATAAAATCCATATAAGAATTGAATTTGAAAGGTTGGGTTTGGGACATATTATGCATATTTTCAATCGTACTATTCCTGTCCTACCACAAGTAGCCAATGTACTATTGTAGCTATTTACCCGCGTAATGTGTGTAGCATCGACGTACTAATACGTCGTGACAGCACAGATGCAGTATTTCTGTCCGACCACATGTAGTCAATGTATTATTGTAGCTATTTACCCGCGTAATGTGTGTAGAAGCGACGTACTAATACGTCGTGACAGCACAGATGCAGCATTTCTGTCCGACCACATGTAGCCAATGTATTATTGTAGCTATTTACCCGCGTAATGTGTGTAGAAGCGACGTACTAATACGTCGTGACAGCACAGATGCAGCATTTCTGTCCGACTACTTGTAGCCAATGTATTATTGTAGCTATTTACCCGCGTAATGTGTGTAGAAGCGACGTACTAATACGTCGTGACAGCACAGATGCAGCATTTCTGTCCGACCACTTGTAGCCAATGTATTATTGTAGCTATTTACCCGCGTAATGTGTGTAGAAGCGACGTACTAATACGTCGTGACAGCACAGATGCAGCATTTCTGTCCGACCACATGTAGCCAATGTATTATTGTAGCTATTTACCCGCGTAATGTGTGTAGAAGCGACGTACTAATACGTCGTGACAGCACAGATGCAGAATTTCTGTACAATCTTGCTGGCGTAGTTTAGTGCGAGCACGCGACGTAAATGTACGGCTTTATTGGGCGCATTTGAATACATTCGACAAACCGCTGTAAAACGAATGTGAGCCGAAACGACGCGCTCTTATCTTTTATTAGCCTCATCCCGTCCAATTGCCGTCATTGAAGCACGCGAATAGCCTTAACCGGGCTTTGTTTAGCCTCCAGAAACCTTATTTGCTTTATACAAAACACCCTGCACGCTGCAGTGTGCCGCAAAACTAACAACTATAAACGCAAAGTTATTGCGACAATGTCACTCTACTTGCAAATATATATAGTTTCAAAGGCGGAACATTTACGTTCTGTCACAAAAACAAGTGATATAAACAATATCTTTTAAAGTATTTCCTGCTTAATCAACAAAGAAACATTTTATATCAGTTACTTTTAATTAAATAATTACAATTAATATAATAACGTAAAATAACCTATGCGTTAAAACAGCTGTTCTACCACATAACCTGTAACATAAAATCAGCTGTTTTATGAAATCATATGTCATCACTTATTTTATGGCAAATGGGACAAAATATCTATATTGTATAACTTCCCCCTTTTGTGAAACGTTTTCTCCAGTATAATACTAAAATGAATTCATTAAATTTAATTAATGAATTAATATTTGAAAAACCTTTATTAACATCAAGTGTTAATACTACAAGTTTAAAAAAATGTATTTGAATTTGAGTGGACGAATAGAAATTATTTTATTAATTGTTGAAAATTTGAATTATATATATATATATATATATATATATATATATATATATATATATATATATATATATAAAGAGTAAACTAATAAGACTTAAAAAAGAACTTAATGTACATGTTTCAAGATGAAGAGGCGGCTGTAGGATGTTACAGAGATTCTGTGAGTTATGGGGTGTAACAAATTTACAGGCTTTTTACAGCAGCCTAACTTTTGTGTTTGCTTTTTACTTCTCTTTTATCAAGTATTTTCCGCAGTATTTGGTTTATTTAACGTTTAATTTGTTTCTATTTTGTTTTGAATTTTGTTTTGTTCATGCATTTATTCTATAGCTTTGGCAACATATAATCATCTTTATTGCGAATGGCGTTTCAGTTTATCGTTTTAGAATAAAACAAAACTTTAAAAAGTAGACACTGAATGATGTCATCGAACCCATCTAATTAACAAACTTTGTATTTATTACACTTTAAGTTTAAAACTTAAACTAATCTTTCTTGTGTTTACAGGTAAGCCAATGGCAACAATAAAGGAAATCATTGCCTACATATGGTAAGACGTTATTAAGTAGAAATTCTTTATAAAAATCTTTATTTCTGTTAGGAATATTTGTGTACATTTGAATGATTCTTCTGCCTTTACTACACTCAAAATATTATTCTTCGTTGACGCGTTTCGGATTTACTCCATTATTAAAACTTTAAAATGTACTTTAAAAACGTACATTTTAAAGTTTTCATAATGTGGTTATTTCGAAACGCGTCGACCAAATATAAAGCTTTGATGTTAGGAAAGTCAGAAAAATTTATAGTTTTTAAGCATGTAATAAAAAAACTATATAAAAAATAGAATAAATATTAAGGATTTTAAGAACCTAATATTAAACTATTAAGGGTTTAAATAGTTCAAAGGATTTATTTCGTCTTTGATCGAGTTCTCTGATGTTCCTGTAATCATTCGAAAACAATTAGAAATAAAACCCATTATTTTAAGCTCCAATTAGGTACTATGATGTATAATTACAGCAGAGTAGTTATAATTAAAAAAAACAATTTATTTTTAATATACAAAGTGGATATTTATAAATATTTATAGTTTTTAATTATGCTAATAAATTCAGTTGAAACAACACCATAGCATATAAAATGAATAAATAATTATAAACCTGTTCAACGAATATTTACACAGCCTTTATGTACATTTCCGTAACACAGTTAGCATCGTCAGAAGGTTACAAATAATCGCTTTAGGTTGCATAGGTTACAGAAGTTTATTTGTAACTTCTGATGATGCTAACTGTTTTATCGTACATAAACAATGTGTAAATATTAGTTGAAATGGTTTATAATTGTTTATTAATTAATTAATTCCATTTAATGCAGTACGTCCCCCTTGACACTTTGTCATCATAATCAAGCGCTCGTGTCCATAAGCCTCGCCTCCCAAGGCAACAGCTGAGCAAAGATACGCAAAGATTGCTTTAGGCCAGGTGTTGTAGAGCGGGCCATGTGGCACAAGCCTTCTGGATCTTGTAACTGGTGATTAACTATACCGGATGACATTTCTATACCGTCGGGTTGGTACTACTGGAACGTCAATAAACAATGCCGCATATCATAGCTGTTATTTTGATTAGTAGTAACAATAGGTTTTTGAGAGAGAGAGAGAGAGAAAATACGACCGCTTGTCGAGCAATTTATAATTGGTTAATAAAATACCCACAATCCCTAACTCGTGAAATGTTTTTAGAGGCCTACTCTCAGAAGAGCATTATATCTCATACTGTGACATTTTCCATACGATTATGAATTATATGTAATTTGAATAAACATAAACAAGTAATAACATTTTTTTAAAAGTCAATCCCTACTTGAATCAACAAAGACATTTTTTATTTTAGTTTATTTTATGTAGATTGACATAAAATGCAATAAAAAAAAACAATATTAAGTTGCTTACTAGAAAGCGAATTTCCTTGCAATTTTTCATTTTCCTATCTGTGTATGGCGTTAGACTAATTTCTTCGTTTGTTACTATTTATATGCTTTCCTTTCGCATTGTCTTTTTGTGAAGCAAGGTTCGATACCATTAATCCAGTTTGTTTGTAAAATCTATCACATTATCAAGTGTAAAATCTGTCACATTATCAAAGGTAAAATCTAGCACATTATCAAGTGTAAAATGTAGCACATTATCAAGTATAAAATTAAGCACATTATCCAGTATAAAATTTAGCACATTATCAAGTATTAAATCTATCACATTATCAACTGTAAAATCTATCACATTATCAAGTGTAAAATCTATCACATTATCAAAGGTAAAATGTAGCACATTATCAAGTGTAAAATCTATCACTTTATCAAGTGTAAAATCTAGCACATTATCAAGTGTAAAATGTAGCACATTATCAAGTGTAAAATCTATCACATTATCAAGTGTAAAATGTAGCACATTATCAAGTGTAAAATCTATCACATTATCAAAGGTAAAATCTAGCACATTATCAAGTGTAAAATGTAGCACATTACCAAGTGTAAAATCTGTCACATCAAAGGTAAAATCTAGCACATTATCAAGTGTAAAATGTAGCACATTATCAAGTGTAAAATCTAGCACATTATCAAGTGTAAAATGTAGCACATTATCAAGTGTAAAATCTATCACTTTATCAAGTGTAAAATCTAGCACATTATCAAGTGTAAAATGTAGCACATTATCAAGTGTAAAATCTATCACATTATCAAGTGTAAAATGTAGCACATTATCAAGTGTAAAATCTATCACATTATCAAAGGTAAAATCTAGCACATTATCAAGTGTAAAATGTATCACATTATCAAGTGTAAAATTAAGTACTTTATCAAGTGTAAAATCTATCACATTATCAAGTATAAAATCTATCACATTATCAAGTGTAAAATCTAGCACATTATCAAAGGTAAAATCTATCACATTATCAAAGGTAAAATCTATCACATTATCGAGTGTAAAATGTAGCACATTAACAAGTGTAAAATGTAGCACATTAACAAGTGTAAAATGTAGCACATTATCAAGTGTCAAATTCATTACTAGGTTTTGCTTCCTGTTGATGGTGTATTGATCATGAGAAAATCCTTTTGTGATATAAATGTTTAAAAGTCAACTGATCCATTAGCACAGATTATATTTCTTCTGGTTTAAAACCAGTGTTGTATCTAATTACCCCTTCTTCTATAATTAAACTAATAGCCAACGGAATTAAAAGTTAAACCTTTAATTACGTCAATGAAACACGTCCTAAGAACAGACAGTGGGTAGATCTTAATTGACTGGATTGCTAAATGTTGGTAATCGTCTTTTGACTGGTCAACTTGAAGGCTTTCATCAGGCCTATTGGCGTTTTGGTTATTTACCTTTTATTTACTGGTCTTATTTTGAATAGCCAGCTCTATGTTTCTCATAGTTTCCCTTTTACAAGGTAAATTTTGTTTTTCATTGTCATCCTTTTTACAGGTCAACTTTATTTTTTTCATTGTTGTAATTTTGACAAGCCAACTTTGTTTTCCATTGTTGTCATTTTGGCAGATCAACGTTATGTTTTCCATTGTTGTTACATTAAAACGTTAACAAAGTCACTGAAATTTTTCAGGTGCAATAAAATGAGCTGTAATTTAAACGATTCATAAAATTATAATTTAAATCTCCAGTTTGATTAATTTTGACGAAAACAGATCTTGGCAACTAAGATCGGTGTCAAACTAGAAATCAACATTTTCTTGTTGAGTGAGTACCGTGGAGCTTGTGTTTTATAGATTACCTACTTCTTTTGTATAAATTGGAAACTCTTTGCTTTCTTCCTTTTTACGTGTCTTTTTAGTATGCTTAATATGTACGAGCCAAGGTCTACCTTCCAGATGTACAAGTCTTCTAATGCGCACGCAAGCTAAGTTCTTCTATAGATAAAAGCCTGCCTTTTTCGAGAGCTTCTCTGATTACTTGGAGTTTTAGATCTTTACTTCTGAGTGTCGGTTAGGTCTCCCTTTCCTCAGGTATATTCAGATCCTTTCTAATCCCTCATAACTGTATGTAAAATGTTATCAGCTGGCACTGTGTGCGGGCTCTGGCGAGGGGAGGGTGGAGGTGTTCGCAAGTCATTTTCAAAAACATCGACACTTGGGCTTCACTGACTCTTAGGGTAGAGTGATTATGTTGTTACTTATTAAAAGCTTTAAATGTATACTAAAAATAACAATAAATGTAAATAGGGCGTTCACAGAAGCATGGTAATATGACTGTCTAAGGGTTAGGACGGATAGACCCCGATTTTATGGCCCCGATGAGGCATGACGACAGTGCCTGATGTTTTCTAGTTGACGAATACACAATGTCTACATAAGAACCAAGTGTCAGCTTATAAAATTTGACCTATATAATATTTCTATTGGCCGATTGTCTTACAGTTTCTTTGCTTACGTATTCGAACATTTCGCGTTATACCGATGGTTTTTTGTCACTATTCTCATTTTCTCATCAGTTACGTTTACCTGCTTCAGCAAAATATAATAAAACATGCAAAATATTTGTATGCATGTAAATATAATTCATATTAATGTAGTTATGAAATTTTTACAAATCGTCAATAATCCACTAATTTATATTTTACAGTTTATTTTTTTACAGTGAATTTAAAATTGTTCATGTTAATGGATCAATGCGGTATTCTATTTCCACGCTCCACGTTTTTCAATTTCCCAATTATTTAAATTATGTTTTGTAAATTGTTATACAGTTATGTCGTAACCAGGGGGCACGTACCCTCCCAAACAGCAATTATTTTTAGCAGAAACATATTAACCCATAAAATAATTGTATTCTACTCTACAAATACTAGGAAGACAAATTAATATTGACTATAATTGTTGTGAAATTAGAGACCACGGCTTTGCGCCTGGCCTGGCAGCAAAGATAGCGTCTGAGTGTGACCCCCGAGTCATGCCCCCCCCCCATAAATCGTCCTGGCTACGCTCCTGATCTTAACTATTAAAATTCACTTTCACAAATTTTAGGAACATTCAGTCTGAGGTTATAAATGTCGGAGAAATTATTTTATAAGTTTTATACTGTTAAACGTGTATAAATAATTATTTCCTGGCTTTTCGTCTTGTGATTTTCCCCAGTGGTAAAAGACCAAAGAGGATTGTTTCAAGAAGTGTTTGTATAGGGTTGGTTTAATATTTGTCCCACTAACTACCTTTGGGTTATAGGTCTCAAGTCATCGTCTTGCTTGACAGAACCCAATATTATTGCACTGTCATCCAATTCTGAGCTCGAACTGAAGTTTCAAGTATCTACATAATCGGGAAGTTAGTTTAAATCGATTACAAAACTTGCACCGAACACCCAGTAACACATTAACCTAATAACCCAATATTATTGCATTGTCATCCAAGACTGAGGTGGGCATAAAATGTCATGAATCTAGCGGAATGTTGGTTAAATCAAGTAATATAAACAAAGGCTTTTTACCTACTTAGGTCAACAAAGAAAAATTATTTTAGTTACTTTTTTAAAAATAATTACAATTAAAATAAATAAAGCAACATAATCTATGCATTAAAGCAGCTGTTGTACCACAATTACCTATAACATAAAATCAAACTGTTTTATGAAATTATATGTTATCACTTATTTTAAGCTAAATGGGATGAAATAACTATATGGCATATCTTACCCGTTTTGTGAAACGTTTTTCTCCCATGTAAAACTGAAATCAAGTCATTATTAAATTTGATTAATGAATTAATATTTGGAAAAAGTATATTAACATCAACAGTCATCGACTACGTATTTAGAAAAATGTATTTGAACTTGAGTGGACGAATAAAAGTATGTTATTAACGGTTGTAACTTTGAATAAGATTTTATATATATATATATATATATATATATATATATATTTATTTATTTATATATATTTATACATGTTTTGTATACAAAATTACAAAATTCTGAATTTTGTAAAAATATTTTATTAGATAATTATTTTCCTGAAGATGCTGGTACTATTTTATCGGCGAAAAGCTTTGAATAAATATATTCATTAAAAGTATTCTTGTTTTTGAAATACTTTTAATTTATTAACTATATTACAAAAAAACATATCACCATATTTAATATATTTAATATATATATATATATATATATATATATTATTAGAGTGTGATCTAGTAAAAGAAATGGAATAAATTACGAAATTTGCAACGAAAAGAGGCGTGTAAAAGAATTCCATCAAACATATAATAGCCTATGGGCGAATAAAATATTTAAATTTGTTTACAAAGTTTTATTTAAATATGATTTGATGAAGGGGCCATGGTTCTGTGAATGCAAGTAAGGTTATTTGTTGAAAAACTAAAAGTTACTAGGAAACTCACCACATTTAAAATGTAGTAGCCAATACAAGTCCTTTATAAATTATAATTTTTACGGGACGGTAATAGCTCTTAGATTTAGGGTCAGTATTAAAGTAGTTAAATCACTATCTGGAAGGGATCAAGCTAAATATTCAAAAAAAATTCAATTACTGGCCAACAGATCTAACCTGAGCCCTGAGTAAAATAAAGTTAGTCGATCAGAGACGAAAGGAAAAGTACAGGGATGTAAAGGCTGTAATGCCTACTTGTTTTCTTCATTCAATAGAATATCCGGGTCCGTACCGAGGGTCAAGGGGTTAGGACCTTTAAATTTTGAAACTAAGGGACAAATTTAAATGATTTCTAAGTACGAATGAGAAAGTATGTAGAGTATACTGGAAACATCGCAATGTCGTTTCGTTTGGAAACGTATTTAAGCACGTTTTGTCTTGAATTCTGAAAACACCACATTACTGAATACGAACCTGCCAAACACCCCTCGAAAAATATTACTGAGACACGCCTATTACAAAAAATGTTTTTCGTAAATAGTTTACGTATGATCACAGTAAAACCGACTGGTATTCCGTTATAGTCACTCTTCTAAATGGAGCACTACGTATCCTAAGGTCAGGGCTCAGGCTACATTTGTACTGCTGTTTATGTTTTCATTCTCGCTAAAACAACGTATTGCATTCTCCAAGTTTTCAAGATGTTCTGTCTTAATGTGAATCTCCCTGCAATCCCCTTACTTTCGTACACGATGAACAATTTGTCCGTATTTCAGTAGGTTTTCTCACTAATATAGTGTGTTTTATACGTGTAACTGTCTTGTCGCCTAATTTATGTGGTTGCTTGTCTTGTACTCTTAACAACTGACGTCATAGACGATTCTTCTAAGCTAAAAGCTATAATAAAAACACACACAGACACGCTCGCGCTCGCCTACACACACACACACACACACACACACACACACACACACACACACACACACACACACACACACGCGCGCGCGCGCGCGCGCGCACGCACGCACGCACACACACACACACACACACACACACAACACACACACACACACACACACACACACACACACACACACACACACACACACACACACACACACACACACACACACACCCCTTGCCCCCGTGGGAAATAAAACTTCCCTATATCGCAAACAAAGAGTTCGATATCGACACTGTAATCTTTTCCTTATGCTTTCCAGAACCTTTAAAGTCAATAATATTTCACTTGACTAGTTGAAACACAAAGCAGTGATAAATAAATATAAACAGTAACAATTACTCTAATAATAATAACAACAGTTTTTTTAGATAAAATACCAATCCCTTACTCAAGTACTGAATATTTTGGGCAATCGATATTCAGAAAACACCAACGTTCAGATAATTTGTACTTTAGGCTAAGGGAAGCAGAGCGTGTCGACAATGAATCGATATAGTTTCGATCAATCGCAATACCGGAAATAGGAGTTTTGAAAGCCTTTATTTCCGTCCGGTAAACTAAATACAATTTAGTTTGAAAAGCAATGAGATTGTTGGAGCACTTTATATTCCGTTTATATTTATTTCTGTTTTGAATGTGTGTGTGTGTGTGTGTGTGTGTGTGTGTGTGTGTGTGTGTGTGTGTGTGTGTGTGTGTGTGTGTGTGTGTGTGTGTGTGTGTGTGTGTGTGTGTGTGTGTGTGTGTGTGTGTGTGTGTGTGTGTGTGTGTGTGTGTGTGTGTGTGTGTGTGTGTGTGTGTGTGTGTGTGTGTGTGTGTGTGTGTGTGTGTGTGTGTGTGTGTGTGTGTGTGTGTGTGTGTGTGTGTGTGTGTGTGTGTGTGTGTGTGTGTGTGTGTGTGTGTGTGTGTGTGTGTGTGTGTGTGTGTGTGTGTGTGTGTGTGTGTGTGTGTGTGTGTGTGTGTGTGTGTGTGTGTGTGTGTGTGTGTGTGTGTGTGTGTGTGTGTGTGTGTGTGTGTGTGTGTGTGTGTGTGTGTGTGTGTGTGTGTGTGTGTGTGTGTGTGTGTGTGTGTGTGTGTGTGTGTGTGTGTGTGTGTGTGTGTGTGTGTGTGTGTGTGTGTGTGTGTGTGTGTGTGTGTGTGTGTGTGTGTGTGTGTGTGTGTGTGTGTGTGTGTGTGTGTGTGTGTGTGTGTGTGTGTGTGTGTGTGTGTGTGTGTGTGTGTGTGTGTGTGTGTGTGTGTGTGTGTGTGTGTGTGTGTGTGTGTGTGTGTGTGTGTGTGTGTGTGTGTGTGTGTGTGTGTGTGTGTGTGTGTGTGTGTGTGTGTGTGTGTGTGTGTGTGTGTGTGTGTGTGTGTGTGTGTGTGTGTGTGTGTGTGTGTGTGTGTGTGTGTGTGTGTGTGTGTGTGTGTGTGTGTGTGTGTGTGTGTGTGTGTGTGTGTGTGTGTGTGTGTGTGTGTGTGTGTGTGTGTGTGTGTGTGTGTGTGTGTGTGTGTGTGTGTGTGTGTGTGTGTGTGTGTGTGTGTGTGTGTGTGTGTGTGTGTGTGTGTGTGTGTGTGTGTGTGTGTGTGTGTGTGTGTGTGTGTGTGTGTGTGTGTGTGTGTGTGTGTGTGTGTGTGTGTGTGTGTGTGTGTGTGTGTGTGTGTGTGTGTGTGTGTGTGTGTGTGTGTGTGTGTGTGTGTGTGTGTGTGTGTGTGTGTGTGTGTGTGTGTGTGTGTGTGTGTGTGTGTGTGTGTGTGTGTGTGTGTGTGTGTGTGTGTGTGTGTGTGTGTGTGTGTGTGTGTGTGTGTGTGTGTGTGTGTGTGTGTGTGTGTGTGTGTGTGTGTGTGTGTGTGTGTGTGTGTGTGTGTGTGTGTGTGTGTGTGTGTGTGTGTGTGTGTGTGTGTGTGTGTGTGTGTGTGTGTGTGTGTGTGTGTGTGTGTGTGTGTGTGTGTGTGTGTGTGTGTGTGTGTGTGTGTGTGTGTGTGTGTGTGTGTGTGTGTGTGTGTGTGTGTGTGTGTGTGTGTGTGTGTGTGTGTGTGTGTGTGTGTGTGTGTGTGTGTGTGTGTGTGTGTGTGTGTGTGTGTGTGTGTGTGTGTGTGTGTGTGTGTGTGTGTGTGTGTGTGTGTGTGTGTGTGTGTGTGTGTGTGTGTGTGTGTGTGTGTGTGTGTGTGTGTGTGTGTGTGTGTGTGTGTGTGTGTGTGTGTGTGTGTGTGTGTGTGTGTGTGTGTGTGTGTGTGTGTGTGTGTGTGTGTGTGTGTGTGTGTGTGTGTGTGTGTGTGTGTGTGTGTGTGTGTGTGTGTGTGTGTGTGTGTGTGTGTGTGTGTGTGTGTGTGTGTGTGTGTGTGTGTGTGTGTGTGTGTGTGTGTGTGTGTGTGTGTGTGTGTGTGTGTGTGTGTGTGTGTGTTTAAGTGCGTGTATGTGTGTGTGCGAGCGCGCGCATGGCACTTGCACTTTTATGTCGCTTTTAGTTCTATGTTGAAACCAAGACGCAGAATTCTGCCATAAAATTTTAACTCTACCTTTGTTCTGATTCTATGGCTAAAACATTAAAAGTATTTTTCCTTAATGCCTTTTTGTTTAACTGTAATAACAATTTTATGACCATTTGTTTAATTGGTTTCATTTCCCCAATTATGCAAGAACCTGTTAACATTTATAAGAATGCAATTTCAAAATGAATAAAATGACTGTGTTTTACAATATTGCATTTATTATGAATATGAACAGTTTTAGCTTACAAAAATTAAAAAGTTTAGTTTTAGTTCAACATGTTTACAAAAGGTAAAAAAGCGAAGTTTTAGTCCAACGTGCTTACAAAAAGTATAGTTTTAGTTTAACGTGCTTACAAAAAGTATAGTTTTAGTTTAACGTGCTTACAAAAAGTATAGTTTTAGTTTAACGTGCTTACAAAAAGTATAGTTTTAGTTTAACGTGCTTACAAAAGGTATAGTTTTAGTTTAACGTGCTTACAAAAAGTATAGTTTTAGTTTAACGTGCTTACAAAAAGTATAGTTTTAGTTTAACGTGCTTACAAAAAGTATAGTTTTAGTTTAACGTGCTTACAAAAAGTATAGTTTTAGTTTAACGTGCTTACAAAAAGTATAGTTTTAGTCCAACGTGCCTACAAAGAATAAAATGTATAAATAATTCTAATTAAAAGAAAGACACGAATTTTTGTCTTAAATTGTAGAATAGGATAAACCCAACAAAATAATAAACTTAGCCCTCAATTTTGTTAGTATTATGGCATGGAAAAATCAGTCAAGATTTCTTAAACCGTAACATCAAAAACATTCCATTAGAAACCATACAAGTTTAGCAATTGTTGTTTTAACCAGGGGTTCGTCGGTCAAGTATCCTAAAAGGTTTATAAAGATTCTTTTAAATCTTTTATAGGTTAAAAATTACTTTAAATTGCACATTTTCATAAAAAGTTTCATATTAATTTCAAAGCTCTATAATGAACTTCAAATAATTTCATATAAAACTATTAAAAGAAGTTAATATATATATATATATATATATATATATATATATATATATATATATATATATATATATATATATATATATATACACACACAGATTAACGTAAAAGACTTCGATATGCGTAACTCCCTTTGACGATGCCTGTTTGAGACATAAAACTTCTGAAGAGCACTTGAATGCATTAGCTTTGGCTTATATTCGTGAAAGGATCGCTGTAACAAAGGATGAAGTTTTAACGAAGTTTGTAACAAGTCTCGTACACTCAATATGTCTTTGTGGAAGTGCATTTTGTGAAAATAAAAATTAAAACTTGGCTTTTAATACCGTGTTGTTTTATGCAGGTCGTTATTTTAATTTCCTTAGTAAATAGTGCGCGGATTCAAAAATTTAATCCAATTGAGAACTCTTTCATTTTGGAGTGTAATTCAATTTAAAAAAAAAAAAAATGTATTCACTCATTTATCAACCTTGTGTAATTGTCGACGTCAGAATGTCGTAAAATGACATTATAAGAATTTTGGCTTTGGGTCAGGAAATAGCTTCTAGTGTCCTAGAAATGTCAAAACTTAAAGAGAAGGCATTTACCTACTGCTCAGTAACTATATTTACTTAAAGAAAATCAATGCGCCAAAATAAACAGTACTGAAACTGAATCAGCTGTAGTTGCCTTCTCGATCAGCTGCGCCGACATTTAATTGTTGCCGCGTATCCTTGTTGTATTTCATTTTGAGGTTAGTTTTTGCTGACATGGTGCTAACTACTGCAGAGAAAGCAATTAGTAAAATAAAATAAAAATCTCATAACGCTTTTCGTTGTAAACTCTTAATATATGTTATTTATAGCGATCATTAAGAGAATCTATCCATAGTCATGTGCGTTGTTGACATAAGCTTTTCGCTATTAATAGAGATTGAAACCCTGACAATACAAACGGATAGAGAAAAAATGCTGTCATAAATTATTCAGACATTATAAGATTTTTTTTCTGACGATCTAAAACCTTAATCAAACCTTTTCTAGCTCATTTTCATTTACACAAACGCCTACGTGATTAACGCCCACACTTCCGGTTTGAACAATAAGAGACGGTTCATCCCTCGACGGAAGTCCGCAACAGCTGATTTCGGGCACGTGGACAAGGACCGTGGAAGTTGCCATATGTGAGAGCTCTTGAGGGGCGATCGCCCCTTCACAAAGAATAGAAAAAGGGCAGTATTTGTTGAGGCGTGCTAGTGAGCGAGCGCGTGTTGTGGCTGGTGGTGGCTTGTATTGCAACACAGGTAATTTGTTGGTATATAAGTTTAGTACGACTATCGATAATAATTGATTTTTTTCAACTCTTGCATTCTTATACAGCTTTAAATCGTTTTATTTCAATTTTGTATATTCAAATAAGCATCCGCGAACCTACCTGAAATATATATATATTTCAGGTTGGTTCGCGGATGCTTATATATATATATATATATATATATATATATATATATATATATATATATATATATATATATATATCTAATATGGTGATTCGCCATCTTGTAACATAATAATAAATGCATAAAATTGTTTCAAATACTTGAATGGTTTTTAATTTATATATGTAATAGATTAATATGTAAATGTGTTAGCCTTTTACAATGTAGCCTAATCACCTGTGTCAAGCATATTATCAGAAATATTTTTACAAAATATAGACATTGAAATAGGTAGAATTATAAAAACATATAAAAGAGGACATTGATTTCGATACGTAGATAATGGATTATATGTATGTATATATATATATACACACACACACACACACACACACACACACTCACACACACATATATATATGTTTTCTTGTTTAATAATTTAAAACAACATAGGTTATTCAAATACAAGAATATTATTTATTTATATTCAAAGCTTTTCATTGCAAACAGTACCAATATCATCAGGAATGAAAAATACAATAGTGCAAGATATGGGCCTCATTTTCTATATCTTTCATTATTGTATTTTTCATTTCTGATGATGTTGGTACTGTTTTCCAATGAAAAGCTTTGAATATAAATAAATAATATTCTTGTATTTGAATAACCTATGTTGTTTAATAAATATATATATATATAGTGATTCAAATAATGGTAAAATATTATATTGTATAAATGATAAACATAAAATAATAAAATTTACTAATGAATTCGTATTAAACAATAAACTGAATTATTTAGTTACTAAAAACTGTAAAAAAAGTGAGTATAATGTATACAGAAAACCAACGGAGACAAAACAAATAATACTAAATTATTCAAATAATCCTTATAACAAACAAACAAAAAATGGCAGCACTTTATGATTTAATTTATAGTATGCACAAAATACCACGTAACATACATGAGCGAATAAAAGAGAAAATATAACATACCGAATTGCATTAGGAAATTTATATAAAAAAGAAAAACTATTGATAAATTGAATAATAACATGATAAAATAAGACAGAATCAACAGTGATGTTTTAAATAATACGAAAGAGTTTAATTTAGACATTTACTATCACAAGAATAAAAATAAATAGAATTACAAGATATCTATAAAAAAACAAATTACTATCAAAACTGATATGAAATATTTAAAAAAATAAGCAATTACAATAATCAAATTAATATATAGGAAACGGTGAACGTATATAAAATGAACAGATTGTAACCAACCATATGTAGGACAAACGAAGAAGAAATGGAAAGAATGATACTAGGAACATCTCACGCTTATATAAATCCGAAGATATAGGCTACAAATCATATTTGGTTACACATTATATGAATAATGGACACATATTTCCTGAAATAGAGAATATGAAATGAACTAAAGACATAAACAAACGATTTATAAATGTTAATAAACAAGAACATTTATTTTATTTTTCTTCATATACTAAAGCTTTTTCCAGATTGGTAGTATCAGCAATATAAGTGCTGTCTATTAATAGATGTAGTCTGGAGTTCAGATGTAGTTATAGACTATAAGGTACTTCGCAAATTTTCATAATGCTGATACTGCCAATCAGCGAAAAGCTTCAATGTAAGAAGAAAAATAAAATACAAATTATTGTTTATGAAAGTGTTATTTAACCCCATATATATATATATATATATATATATATATATATATATATATATATATATATATATATATATATATATATATATATATATATTATTGAAACATTAAGAATTTATAAATATAAAGTTAAAGACAAATTAATTGATGAACAAATTCAAGTGAAATCAAAACAAAAAACTATTTATAAGATCATTGCTGTCATGGCAGAAATTACATAGAAGTATAAATACAAATAAAAATATGACTGTAAAAGCCTAATACATCTATTATCGAAAAACTGAAAAATATATAAATTAGAAACAATCCTTCTTTGGAATATAGTTATTGATATATGTATATATATATATATATATATATATATATATATATATATATATATATATATTTAACGTTATCCATTGTTTTTCCGTTGCACTGACTTTATGAAGTTAATATATTACTATTGTATTCGACAATGGTCAAGTGACCGAAAGGTGCCTCATCACCCAAGGTAAAATTATTGCACTTAATGGTGGATAAAATTACTTACAATAGTAATATATTAACTTCATATATATATATATATATATATATATATATATATATATATATATATATATATATATATATATACACTTTCTGTGTGTGTGCGTGTGCGTGCGCGCGCGTGCGTGTGTGATACATTTTTGTAATAATTTTTGCAAACGAGGATTTAAATAAAAAGTTGTTCTGGTTAAGTTATTCATTAAAATTTTTAAAAATGAACCGCAGTTGCTCCACGTTGTAAGTATTAGTCACGTGTCGCGAGTTTGTATATTTGTGTTGTTAATTTATCCAACTGTTAATGCTGATTACCGTTCTAGGTAATAACAAGAGGTTTAGTAATCGTATCTGATAAGCATATGGAATAACAATATCGTGGGGCTAGCTGATAAGAGTGACAAACGTAATTAGAAATGTTGTTAATAGGTGTTCCAAACCTTACCTTGACAAACAGGTTCCAGCTTGTTTCCTAATAATTCACTTCGATTAATAACAATGTTTATTTTTTTTTGAAAAAGTTTTATTACTTAAAGAAATGTTAATTTTAAAAATAAAAATAAAAATAAATTATATCATTGTATTGAATTAATATTAGTAATATTTATTGAAACATAAATTAATACGTTTAATAATTAGCAAATAATATTGAAGGCGTCTGAATGGTTTAGCATGTAGAGCACTTCATTCTACTACCCTGGGTTCGATCTATTGAAGTGTTGAAAAATCCCCTAAGCTATTGTAACCTTTTTCATCCCCTAAGTGTACTCTGCTTGGGGGAATGTGTACATAGTATTAAACCTGGGATAATATTTGGCGATAGAAGCGTAGTTCTGGCAACATTTAGGTATGGTCAATCCAGTGACTTTAACGGATCGGTGGTTTTAGTGACAGCGTCACGTTTGGGTCATTGACTTTTACTGGTTAGTTTAGTACCAGTGACAAGGGATACTCAGACTGCTCTGTAACTTATGTGCCAATAACAGGCAGGCATACGACACTGGAGAAACGATTCCACACCTTGCTTTTTTGCATTGATGATTTTATTTTAAAATAAACTCCTGCGTAATAAGGAACAAACTACCGAGTGCCAAATAGCGTCTACTATACACAGCACTGTCACTATCTTGAAACCTGACACAAATCGACCACTCGCACACAACGAAATTGAGTAAAACCAGTGACAGTGACAAATAAACCAATGACAGGGGTAGTAAAATATCAGTAACTTTTCCCCAATAATAGATTTAACACCCCCTCTTGCCTTCAGTCAACGAAATTGCACGATTATCGGCGCCGTGAGCCGAGCGACGAGAGTAGAGATAGTCACAGCGACAAATCAACCAATGACAGCCGTTTCAACCAGTAACAGCGACAAATCAACCATTATCATCCGTTTCATCCAGTGACTGCGACTTTTTTCCCAATCACAACTGAGGTATTTTCCGATCGATCAATTGTCACTGGAACTGGTATTCTCCATATTTTGTCACTGGTATCATCAGCGACAAAACTAATATCAGTGACACGTCTACGTGACAGAAAATATCGACTATTCCTAGCCACATTACCTTTCTTGAATATTGAATAACCCAAGGGCGACAGCTGTACTCGGTCTCCTGTAATCTGTCTTAATGGGGCGCTCTCAAGGTCACACTGAGAAACGGACCGTAAGTACACAGAGTGAATTTCACTACCTGGACCGAACTAATCAGATGGGGTACTGTGGTACGGAAATTTGGCCATTCGGAAGGCTCTACTGGTCCCGAGTAGTTTTAGAAAAGCCGTCGAAACTGTAGTGTCTAGTTGGATTTCGTTTTGTCCTAGGGTCACCAGTCCAGTCTTTACAGTAAGGTAAGTTTTGCATACTGGTAACTCTCACGGGTCGTGGCAGGAAGCCCTCCATCTCGGGTATTACGCTAGCTACGAGTTTAAGGTTGGATTCGCGGAGGTAGAGGTTTCATATGTCTCGATTGGAGATATTTCCATATAAGAATCTATGTTTTTGTACTTTATCAAGGAAGTAAAGTCGAAAGGTAGGTACTCCTTGCCTCCATTCTTTTTTTCACCATCTTTCTTTATTCTTCTACACATTTCCATATAACTCACCGCCGAATGTCTTAATGCTACCAAAAGAGTCATTTCTCTTATAAATAATATTTAGGATTAACACTGTAACGTAATAACGTAGAATGCAGAGAGTAAATAAGCCCGGGGCGTTGCCAGAGGACACAGGAATCACGTGCCCCCCAAAACCAATAGTAGAAAAATAATAACCTGTAAAATAAATTTAATATACTCCACCGATACTAGGATCCAAAACTAATATTGACTATTATTTATGTGAAGCGACACTAGGAACCACGGCTTGCGCCCTGCCTGACAGCAAAGCTAGCGTCTGAGTGTGAACATATTGTATCCATAGACGCTCGTTTATAGTGCTTCTACCTGCCGCTTGAAAACAGCTTCCCGACGACCCTATAATCGTGTAATTTTAAGTACCAAAATAGCATACACTATGATTTCGAGAGATAAAAATGTTCAAATTTTCCGTAGGACCGTGCCCCTTCTCCAATACATCGTCCTGGCTACACCCTTGACATAGCCTACGCGTTACAGCAGCTAATGTATGAACTCATACTTTTATCCTTAGTTTAATTAAACATACACAGTAGAGTCTCGGAATTCCGAGTCCTGATATTTCGAGCTTCCGTTAAATTCAAACCTAGTTCTATTTTACTAATTTTATCTATTTGAAAGCAAATGATGAATCTGGCTTCCTAGAAATGTTTTTAGTCATACGGTAAGCAAAGGAAATGAGTGGAGCTTCCTAGAAATGTTTATATAAATACGGTATGCAAAGGAAATGAGTCGAGCTTCCTAGAAATGTTTATATAAATACGCTATGCAAAGGAAATGAGTCGAGCTTCCTAGAAATGTTTATATAAATACGGTATGCAAAGGAAATGAGTCGAGCTTCCTAGAAATGTTTATAGCCGTACGGTATGCAAAGGAAATGAGTGGAGCTTCCTAGAAATGTTTATATAAATACGGTATGCAAAGAAAATGAGTCGAGCTTCCTAGAAATGTTTATAGCCGTACGGTATGCAAAGGAAATGAGTCGAGCTTCCTAGAAATGTTTATATAAATACGGTATGCAAAGAAAATGAGTCGAGCTTCCTAGAAATGTTTATAGCCGTACGGTATGCAAAGGAAATGAGTCGAGCTTCCTAGAAATGTTTATATAAATACGGTATGCAAAGGAAATGAGTCGGGCTTCGTAGAAATGTTTATATCAAAACGCTATGCGAAGGAAATGAGTCGAGCTTCCTAGAAATGTTCATATCTTTATATCCTATAAACTTATTTAGTTCATTTTAAATTATTATAATACTAGGATTCATTAAAATTCCTTCTAATTGAAAAAAACGTAATTCCGTGTAATCCGAGTTTTCTTTAATCCGAGGGCTCTCGGTCCTATCTACCTCGAGTTATCGAGATTCTGCTGCATACTGTTTTTTATAATATATAGGAAATTCCACTCGAAACTATTTTATTATAACCTCTAAATAGCCTAAACTGAAAGCAAAAACAGTTACTCCGTTAGCCGACTCCTGTATACGAGTCTTGTTCAACACGGACTCCATAACACGTACTGTATTAAGTCCATGTTTAAACACGGAAAATGTTTTTAGTACTTGTAACTGAATCGTTTTTATCTTCAGCAAAAAGTATCAGACGTGCTAAAAAGTTTCAACTTTAACTACAGAGGATATTTATATAGTAAATGGCTAAAAGTTTCAAATCGAAATATCACTATGTTTTTTATGAAACACGAAAATAAGCAACTAGAATGAAGTGCAAGCGCCGATTTTCACATTACCATAATAACTACATTCTACGCAGAGAGTTAAAATCATCTTGGCTCTGTAATGCAGAAGGAATCACATTCTACCCACAGTAGAAGCAGTTATTTCTGATTAAACTTCGTGCCTTGCAATGGAATACATTGGATAAGCATCACTATCGACTCTCGTGCTGTACCAGCGTTGAATATTAAACAACGTGTGTTTGGCAGAGTTGGGTCGTTGTGTTTAATGGGGACGTTAGCCCCTGTACCGGAAATAAACGTGACTTGGGTATCGGTGATTAGAGGTAGATATTGATTCGAATTTGTTATTGTAACCTGAATATAAGGCAATTGTTCACTCAATCGTCACGCGACGATAAAAAATCGGGGGGATAAGTAAATGACGTTACAAATGGGTTGTATGTTTGTAGTTTTAATAGGTTTTAACTACTATCTCCTACGAAGGATTGAAAATTTTGTAAATATAATTGGGATTAAGGGAGTACACACTCTCCTGGTAGGAGATATGGGATGCCTCTTGTTGTAGGGTAGGGTAACTGAAGTATACCTATCCTCTATCAGACGATAAAGTGATCTTCCCTTTATATCCCCTTATAAAAAGATGGGTGTGTTTAATTTTGGAATTAGGAAAACGTAGGAAAATACAGCGACCCCTTGGTATTTGGGAACAAAAGCATATCTTGCAAATATAGCAGGGCTGCTTCTAGAAAGCGTCACTACCCAGACGATCTGTTTCCTGTCCCCGTAAAGCACTAAGGGCCTATCTTATTCCTCTTCCTCGTCATCCTGTTTATATTCTATCTATTCTTCCATCCGCATCCCTCCATATCGATGCAGCCTATGTGTGCAGCCCAATAATTAGCGATGGTCGATCCAGTGACTTTAACCGATCGGCGATTTTAGTGACAGCGCCAGGTTTGGATCAGTGACTTTTACCGGTGACTTTAGTACCGGTGATAAGGGATACTCAGATTGCGCTGTATGTGCCAATAACAGGCAGGCATGCCACACTGGTGAAATGATTCCACGCCTCGCTTTTTTCTGTTTTGGTAGGCTCATTTCATTTTTTAAAAAACTCCTACGAAATTAAGAACAAACTACTGAGTGCAAAATAGTGTCTACTGTACACAACACTGTCATTATTTTAAAACCTGAGACAAACCGTCCACCCACACACGACGTAAATGCGTAGAACCAGTGACAGCGATAAATCAACCAAAGACAGCCGTTTCATGCAGTAACTGCGACATTTTGCCCAATCACAACAGAGACAACTTTCGATCAATCTATTGTCACTGGAACTGGCTTTTTCCATATTTTGTCTCTGGTATCACCAGCGACAAACGAATATCACTGACAAGCTACCGTGACAGAAAATATCGACCATCCCTACCCGTAATGGGACGTTACGTTTACAGGTGGTTTATAGTTTAATCCTTCATTAAACCTTCTTCCTAGTCTTGTCGTGACAAGAGGAATTAGGGTTCGTTTGTGCTTTAATGCGTTTAGTGAAGACCCTATTTCCACAGGCAGCGCTTTAGGCGAAACAGATTGTATTAAAGCTAAAGGAAGAACTCTTGCATGTCAAGATTTCACCGTTAATAAAACAGCTGGATTCAACAAGTTTAAATGAATCGTAGAAATTAATTTTAATTTTTCTTGAATAAAAATTTAAAAAAACGTTCTACAATACAATAACAAAAAAACATCTAAAAAGCACAAGGATTATACCCACAAATGTAAAACAAAAATATAAATACACGCCAAAATGTATTTTCACTTTGCGCATCTGGCCGTAAAGGACAACATCCGCGCGGTTTGTATTGTTTCCAACCTTTGTGAACAAAGCGCTTTCTGGTGCGGAAACAAAGCATTAATTTTAACAGTTAGATTCGTAAATTGTATTTTAGTACAACTGTTGGAACCAAACGTAAACTAACTCGGCCTTACTCGTATTTCTTCGGCCTTCCTCGTATTCCTTACACCGTGAGTAATCGCCAGATAATTGACTTGCTTTAGGCTCATATTATAGTTTGTAATATAGGACAAGTGCATACGAGAGTCTCTGCGCTACTAGCCGTTCTACTAACATTGATGGCATGTCATGAGGTTACGTCATTAGAAATAATTGCTTTGTTCATATCTCCCATTGTTTATTAAACATACTATTACAATACAAGTTTACTTTTAATTAAACGATAAAATAATCCTATATATTTAAAGCTGTTTTACTTGGTCATATTTTATAATTGCCGTTTAAAGCTGTTATGTTTAAATTTTCATTTTAATGTGTAAAACTAATCCAAGGCAAATCAGGTCATCGTTTTAGTACAGTATAACTGCTATTAAAATCTAGACTCCTATACATCATAACAATTTAAAAGTCTCTAAACTAGGACATTTCCAAAAAGCAGACCTTCTACTTGATTCAATATTGTAGTTTTTTTATTCTTCTTTTTCGTTTTTAAATAATATGAACTATTTATAGGGTAATATTACTTAGGATAATAACTCATATATGACTTTGGATATTTTAAGTTTGCGTAGTAGCGCAGGAAACCTTGTTGACCCACGCACTGTCAACTAAATTGCAAAAAGATAGTAGACAAAGCCCTCCTTGAAAGAGGTGATCGTTCCACGCTGAAAACGGAAAAACGGAAAAACCTAACGGAAAATTATACAGGTTACTCATATATCTACAAGAAGTAATATTTTTAAAATATTACAAATGATTAAAATACTTCTTTGTGTTACGTACTTGGAATTATATTGAACCCAGAATCCAACGATATTGAAAGAGAGTTTGACGTAACGACGAGGTTAGTTGAGGAACACTGTAGAAAGAGCATTTTATAGCGTCATAACCAAAGAAAGAAGTAGCGCCATTTGTTTACGCTATGTAGAAAGTAGTCGACCATAAAAGTTTACAGCTTCCAAAAAAACATACCCTAGTACTAAAGTACATTTATAATAAATAAAATCACGATTTTTTTAAAAACCAATATCAAATCTTCCCTTGAGAAGCCTGTTTAGTGTAACAAGGCCTTCTAACGTTTTCTTCTTTTGTCTTCTACTTTTAATTCTGAAGTTTTTAGGTTAGGCTAGAATATTTTATGTTCTGTGTATTGTTAGCGTGTAATAGTGTTTGTAGTATGTCCATTAGAGCATTGTACAGCTTTACACCGGTAAAAATGTAATGGGAATCCTGTTTTTATGATTTTCCATGTGCTCTAGGTTATGTTTACGCTCTAGGCTAGGTTATGTTAAAATTTGTAAATTTCTAGAGCGTCAGTCAAGGAATTTTTCTAGTGTTTCTTAAAAGTGTACATCGCCAGACACTGTATCTATATATATATATATATATATATATATATATATATATATATATATATATATATATATATATATATATATATATATATATTTTGCAAAATTTTGTTGTATCCTACGAAAAATTGATTAACAACTCCTAGGAATCTTCCGTAAATTGTCCTACGACATTTCTTGTAATGTTTGTAATTACTCCGGATTACTAAAAATCCAAAAGGGCTTAGTTGTTTGAAAAATATTGACAAAACTTTGCTAAAGAGAATCAAATTGGGCCACGAGGAAATTCTTCGCCGTAAATTAAATTTATAAAAATGTACGAACTGTTTACCAATACTTTGTTAGCGTGTAATAGTGTTTGCATTATGGCCTTAAAAGCATCGGGCTATTTTATACCGATAATAGTGTAATGAAAATCGTATTTTTATGACTTTCCATGTTCTCTAGGTTAGGTTATGTTGAAAATGTAAATACCTAGAGCGACAGGGTAAGGAATTGTTTTCAGTTTTCCTCAAGACAATATGTTTTGTAATATCTTTGGATCCTAGGTTCAATATAATTGCCACAGATTTGATTGCCTCCACTGACATTTCCTGCTATAGTTATAATTACAAAAATCTTAAGCACAGGGTTACGGTAGAAAAATAAAATTCAAATAGGTTTACTTGTGTGAAAAAGATTGGCAACACCTGCTAAAGAGAATCAAATTGGCCCACGAGGAAATTCTTCGCCGTAAATTAAACGTATAAAAAGTACGAAACTTTACCAGTACGGACACACGACCTTGTAGTGACTGGCAATGCAAATCACCTCGAGGTTTCTACTGATTTCGACTAACCATCGCGCTAAATGAGCTGTTAAACATAGCTACGTAATCACTGTTGCGCCCACGCAGTACTATATCAGGAAATGTCGCTTTTAAAGGTCGTCGTGTAACGAATGGTGTTTGGAATCAGGTTCTGGAACGCTAAGCGAGTGCTAACGGTAGGAGTTTGCGGAGAAAATTCTTGTTTATCTTTGGACCTTGTTTACACGGTTAATGTCATCTCTGAACAGTGGATAGATATCGCCTTTAGTTTATAGTCAAGGCAATATTTCGTGTAGATTTCTTAATTATTTAGGGCAACACAGGAGGAGATATGTCATTACAGTATGGTTAATTCCATAACCGCAGTGGCTCGTGACTAGGTAGAAGGTGACGATGTGCGGTCGGTGCACAAACGTTTTGGACTTTTATGCTCTTTATTGCCTTAAAAAAAAATAAAAACGTCTCAAGTACCATGGTAAATAATAACAAAATGTCAGATCCAGTAAATTTGTTAATGAGAGGTTTTGATTGCGTGTTGTATAATTTATCTGAAGTTACTATGCACAATTTTTTAAATTGTTATTTATTTATTTTTTTAACTTTTGGGTTTTATGTTTTTATTAAGTTCTTGTTTTATTATATTTCTAAACCTGCATTAAAAAAACAAAAATAAAATTGAATAAAAAAAATCTAATACATGTTTTGTATGATTGTTTTAACTTGAATTACTAATTTGCAAATATCTATATATTTATCGTCTGATCTAGGCCGTTAATAATATAAATTAAGATTAAACATCAAATTTTTGTAACACTCTGCATGTTATTTGCCGTTAATTCTAACAAAGAAATAACTTATTTTTTTACATTTTTGTAAAGGTTCACTAAACATTGGCACTGGCTCTTACTTGCAAATAGTTTGATTAACAATCGCCCCTATAGATAGTTAATGGCGAAACAAAATCATCGAGGTCTTATAAGTGGCGTGCCATGTGGCTATACGCCCATGTTTTTAATCTTTATATGAAATATGACACAGTAGCTCATAGCTCTCTCTCTCCCTCTTTAAACTTTGTACACTTATGCGCGCATTTATTTAATACTTTCAGGAATACAGAAATTCGTATGTATAAAAAGGAAAAGACCTATTTTCACGTCATGCTTTCCTATGTTAATCTGCAACTGTTATAGAATATTAATAATTAACAACTCTAAAGAGCTACCTTAGTTCAGATTATTTAAATAATTTCGGGTAACTGAAGCGATAGAACGGTTATACAGAAATGAGCGTTGCGAGCAAAAGCCCTTTCACCTGATTTTAAATTAACCAGCGGTCACTTTACAGCACCGATATTCCGTAACTAAGTCTTTTGGATATCGTGACCGGGTCAATGTTCCAAGTGTGGGAGAGAACGGCGACAGAACCGTGACTGGTGTGGGAATGTATTGCCAGTTCCTAACTACTGGCACGCCGTGGATAGTTCCCACAAGTGTATTAGCCGCCACTACGAGCGGTGTCGTTGAGTTATTCCGCTCCTGTGATGTGGTGAATAGCATCCTCGATGGCACAGTTGTACTATCCATTTCGCCATATTATTGCGTACTAGCCACATTAAAAACATCGGTCCTATGCAAAGCTTAGAGATTTTGTTTAAAACACCATTGCGGCTGAAGCAGTTTATTGGCTACCGTATGAGTACGTTGGATGTGACCAGACGACCAGTGGTTGTCCCGACTATCTTCCTAGGGACGCTTATTTGTTACGTTTTGGCAGAATAGTAACTGAAATAATTTGGAAAACTGAAGATAGGCGATAGTGGGTGGTTTGATGGAGTAACGTATGTAAGGAAGTAAGTGACCCAGGAGAAACTGCTAGAGTAGACAAAAAAACCCTTTGGATCATAAAGGAATAGAAGTATTTTCACAACAAAATGTAGCAATCAACAACATATGGTTGCTTTTTTCAGTGTACCAGGAACAAATATCCCAATGGAACGAGTTTTCACTTTTATAAACTATATTTGGAAGGAGAACAAATGTAAACCTAAAATTAGCACCCTTAAATCTATGCTACTGGGTAAATGTAATATTGGAATTCCTTGTGACAAGTTTTTACAATTATTAAAACAAAGACCAGACATTTTAAGTTAAATTTGTTCATCGGAAAAATACATTAATTAATTAGCATGTTTTGTTTTGTATCAACTAATTGTCTAATTTTTATATTTTGACAGTGTTTCTTTTATTATTTTCAACAATATGTTCAACAATTATTAATTGAAGAAATCCACTTTGTCAACTTGTGATCGATTATTTTGTATATCGATTGTTTTTAATTATCAATGATTTTCTGTATTGATAATATATAACCTCACTTGAACCTTAAGAACTGTTTGCAAGCCAGTTTACTCAGTATTGTTTACAATCATAGTGTGCTTTTATCATTTTAAATTATTATTAAAATATCATTTTACTGTTCGTTTCAATAAACATTTCGTTGCCTTTTTCACATTTCCACTATTTTTCTACTTAATTTTTATCCACTTTAACTTTTGATATATAAATCTGTGCTACGTATTGTATTCATACAATATCAATGTTAAATTAGCCTATAGGCCTACGTTATAACGAGTATGAAGTAAATTATTGTATTGATAATTTTACTTTTTATAAAGTAGGCGACTACATGTCTAACGAAATATAGGTTTTTTATACCGTAATTTACCCATTCTTATAGCTCATTGTTTTTGAAAGATCGATAGTCGTTGTCGATGTTATCACGACACTCATCGCTAATTATAATTTCATGATACAAATTCTAATTTTAATTGGTAATGATGGTAACGATAAATGGTACGAAAAATGCGTACAAGAGAAAACAATAGCAATTATTGAGGGTAAGTGGTAAATTTGATAAACAAAAAAGCTTACAAAAAGACTCCAGTTGTCTACCCCAGGTCATCTAACCTTAAAATATTTGCTAATAACTTTCAAGTTCTGAATTTTCTCTGTAAAATGGGTCAAAAAAACTTTTTTCACTTTGCCAGTGGTAACATTAACTTTAACTGGTGATAATGTCCAGTAGTAAGATTAAAAATTTCTGTAATCTTAAAACAATTTTTTAAATTGAAAATATAAAAAACAAAAAATATGGCGATGCTACAAGCTGATTTTAAACACGTCAATATGATAGCGCATTTGGTAGTCCAAAGCCCGGAAAAGTTGTGATGGATATCAGGTTTAATAGATAAAGTTTTAAAGAATCTCCAGCCCCGAGAAACTGAGCGACACCTATGTTTAGCTCAGAGATAAACTCATTTATGTAGCTCAATGATTTTAATAGACCCGTGTTCGCCTAAAAGTTGTACGCATTTTTCGCCTGTCACAATGTTCTGACGTCATAGCATCCCGTCTCCATCTGTCAAAACCTGATCCTGTAAACATCTTTTGCAAGATTCGTGGTGTGCGCATCTTTCTTTGTACGCATCTTTCGTGTATTCACGGGATATGGTGTCGAGAAGACTCCGTAAAGAAGACAAGCTGCTTGTACGGGTTTACTTAGCGTAGGCTCTTACGTCATAATTAACGACCGTACTTACAATGGCATGATGCCCGTAACAATGGTCTGAGGAGCGTGCTGCAATGGTATCACAAAGGCAGGCACAGATGGAATGCTCACAGAAGCTTTTAAAGGCGACAAATTCTTTTCGCTGTATACATTAGTAATCCCAAGCCGTACAAACCACTATAAATAATAATTACTAGTTTATGAAAAAATTCCTGTCTTAAAAAATGTTTTACGCTGGTATAAAAAATCGTCCTAGCACGATATTATTAAATCTAAATAGTTCCAAATCTTATTTATAGAGCGCAATGTAATACGTAACTAAAGCTATTTAGAATAGCATTACAATAATTAGTATAGTGTAAAATAATGACAATAATTTTTGAATAAGCCATGCTCGGCCACCTACGTTGTAGTCGGATACCAATAGTACAAAATTTTGTCGATAGAGCGCACTGTACTATGTAACTAAAGATATACAGAGAAAATAAATTTACAATAAAATCAAAAGATTAAACTTGATCATTTATATTCGAGTAAATTTTTCTGCCTTTCCTAAAATTACAATATTTTCCTTTGGTGACGCATTTCGGAATGACTCCATTTTCAAAACTTAACTAATAGCCTACTTTTTAAGAGATAGTACTATTTAAGTGAAAATGGAGTCATTCCGAAACGCGTCAACATGGAAATACTTGTAATGTTGGGGAAGGCAGAAGAATATACTCGGAATATATACAAATATTCCTAACAGAAGAGAAGATGACCATATCAAGAATTCAGCTAGATATTACAATAATAACTATAGATTTTAAAATAACCGCTTTTCTGCATTGTTGTTGGATCTAGATAGTACCAAATTATGCCGATAGATAGAGCGCACTGTAGTATGTGATTAAAGATACGCAAGAAAATAATTTTACAGTAACATTACAAGATTTAGTATTATATTAAAATAACTACCAATAGTTTTAAAATAAGTCGTGATATGATTTTTAAATTATGACGCGCATATCCTGATCGGGGAGAACTAAATTACGTCGGAAGAAAAACGTTTCCATGCCCCGGTAATTTACATCTTGCTTTCAAATAACCATGAGTACGTCACCTTCCCTATATCAGAGTATTTTATGCATGAAAGATTATAATTATATACATAAAAAATGTGTTAAGGAAAAACGA
>JBAIZL010000105.1:122500-130000 GCA_036971475.1 Prosapia bicincta
CGTCATAGCTTTCCCTGACCATCTGTCAAAACCTGATCCTGCAAGATTCCTGGTGTACGCATACTTCCTTGTATGGACCTCGTGTATTCTTTTCAATCGAGTTGAAGGGAAGTTTCCACCGCTACCAAATTCTACATAACTGTTGTAGAAATATATATATATATATATATATATCACATATTTATTTACATATTAATATTTACATAAAATATGGTGCAGTTTGCAGTATTATATTACATAGAAAATTAAATATAAAGACACATAGCATGTCTTTACCTCGTACTTAGCTCAATATTTAAGTAATAGACGTCTCTGCATTCAATTATCAGATAAAGATCTTTCTTTAATTCCAGATGATTCGGATAGACATCTGTCTACTTAGAAATGTAATGGCCCTGAGAGCACTCCTCTAAAATGTAGGGGTAGCGAATAAGCGCATGAGTAGGATGTGTATCACATATAATGCGAGAATAATTGCATATACGAACATCTTCAGGCGTTATCCAATACAAGTAGGAGCTAATAAATGCTGCTTGAAGATTCTAAATATCTGTGGTTGCATTTTAATATTAAAACAAAAATTCCTTTGAAATTTTATTATTAGGAGTTTTAATGTTATTCTGTAAAGGCTTAAACTGCTTTTTATGTAACGCTAAAGTTAATTTTGTTGAAAACAAATACATAATTGCACACGATCTCACAAAACAATATATTTTAGTGACATACTCGTTTCAATAACGTATGTCATCAAATATTGTAGTTGTAGTTGTAAATTTGTAGTGGTGTTACTGATGATGATGATGATGATGGCATATCACTGAAACGCGTATACCAATAAAGTATATTGTGTTGTGAGTTCGTGTACAGTTGTTTATTTGTGTATAACCTTAACTCACAAACCAGTTCAATTATTACTTATATTTTTGTGTGTTTACAGCCGTTGTTCGAGCATGTCGGACGGAGAAAATTTTGAGTGTTTCGGGGAAGGCGACATGGACACCTCCTCACCTGTGAATAATACCATAAGGTAAAGTATTTTGAGAAATAACAAAATTTAAAGAATACTTCAAGTAGTAGCCTAAATTTGTAAAGTTTTCTGGTTTACATTTGGTAGTACTGTCTTGAGAGCATGGTTTTGTTAAATCACTGCATACTTATAAATATTGTGCATTAAAGAAAAAAATAACTTTTTGAAGTGATAGCTTCTATAGCAACGTCTACACAAACCTATTGGATGGACACAAACATAAATTTCGCGACAGTATAATTTCCGTCAGGTTACGCTATGAGTTACCTCAAAGTGAATTAAATGATAACATATGATTTCATACAACAGCTGATTTTGTGTTATAGGTTATGTTGTAGAACAGCTGTTTTAACGCATAGCTTATGTGATAATATTTGTTGAACGTTGTTAAGGTTAAAGGCTATTAAATAGTTTAGTCAGATAAAAAATATATTAATTTATTTAAAATTTGATAAATCAAAATACAAATATATTAGTATAACAATAATAATAAGCTATGTATTTTTAATTATTTTTTTGAAATGAAAACATTTTTAGGCGCGTCTGTAACTTCTTAAGAACTGATTTGAAATGAATTTGATAAAAAAATTGTATTCTGTAAACACCTAATAGATTGTTTTTCTAAGTAAATAAAATATAAAAATAATAAGATAAAAAGATTAAGTGAAAAATGTATAAGTAGATACATATTTTTGTCGATTTTCGTTGAAAATTTTGCAAAAGCTCAAATTTGTTATTTGTGGTTCAAATCTTTGTGTTAAATGTAAAAATCCTATATTATTGTACCTTATTTTATAACAAATGTTTAGATAATTTCTCTTGGGCCGGCACTCCCGCGAATGCAAAAACACAACCTTTTCAGATTGTTTTAACGCCTGCCAAAATTAATGCTTAGTAGAAAGGTTTCGATCAAATAACAGACGAATTTAATATTGAATATTCACTGCCCAACGTTTCGAAACTTAAATAATGTCATTTTCAGGAGCATTTATTTAACAATGTTTTAAAAAATTTCACTCAAAAAAAATATGTCAACTCCATTACGATAAAATTACTTTCATTTTTCTTACTAGTTTTATAAAAAAGAGATTAATCTTATAGCCAATGGATGAAACATTAAGTAGTTTTAAAAATATTTGTTTGGAATGGAGGTGTTCTAACATGAATCATAGAAGAGGAGAACAAACGGTTACCCCTCCCTTCTTCCTCTACTACAACAGGCAATCCCACACGCGCCGTGATAGCGACTACGCACTGCCAACTTTAGCGATTCGGACATAGATTTTACTCTTTTCATCCGTCAATCATTCCAACAATGAAACACCCAACATTAGAGTTTAGATGTTTGATTCGGAAAAGTGTATAGATAAACTTTAAGCGGAATTAAAAAATTTCGATATTTTTTGTGAACCCCTACAACACTTAATATATGCAATTTTTTTCACACTCACTTAATGACGGACCGCGAAGAACACGGACTTCAGCTCCTCTAAATGTCCTCGTCACCTGTACCAGCAGATGTTATGGCCTTAAGCACCCATGCGATGTCATCCAGCTACCTTCAGGTCTCTCCTGTATGTATCCGAACACGACAGAACGTCTAATAGCCTTCTCGGGGCTCTATCGAGCCTCGTCTCTCCACTCGCTAGAACCTATGGCCACAATCCTGTCTTGCCACGCAGTTCCCGTAGATATATTACTTCCTCTACTGCATTCATCTAGGCTGTATGACCGGAAATACATTTCCATAGTTTCTTCCCTTCAGATGAGTTGGTAATCTTTCACTGATGTAAATGGTTGTAGGTGGTAATATAGTTTATTACATAAATAGATAACCTATTACGAAAGTATTTTGAAGTTTAAAATCCTTGAGGGATAAAGAAACATTTTACTCCTTGTTTCCTCTCTTTCTCTCTCTCTCTCTCTTTTGCACATACACACACACGCTCTCACGTTCTCTTTTTGTCTCTCTTTCACATATACACACTCTGCCTCACTTTCTCTCTCTCTCACACACACGCTCTAACCTTTTGCTTGTCTCTCTTTTCTCATATATTCATTTACCATCTTTCCCTGTTTTTCTTTCACACAAACACACACGCTATTACCTTCTCCCTCTCTCTCCTTCCATTTATACGCATTTACCATTTCTCTCTTTTTTCTCTCTTTCCCTTATACACACTCTTCCTCACTTACTCCCTCCCCCTCTCTCTCTGTCAGTCTCTCTCTCTCTCTCTCTCTCTCTCTCTCTCTCTCTTATATACTTTTCCCATCTCTTCTTCTTTTTGTCTCTTTCACACATTCACTATGCATATCTTTTTTACTCTGTCACTCTCTCTCGTTCTCTCTTTTACACACACATACAGTCTTACCATCTCTGCCTCATTTTCTCACTCATACATACTCACTTTGCCTCTTTTACTCTCTCTCTCTCTCTCTCATTTATACACACGCACTTACATTTCCCCCCTCATTTTCTCTCTCACACATACACTTTCTCACTTACTTCCTCTCTTTCTCTTTCTCTCTCTCTCTCCAACATACTCACATACACTTTTAACTTCTCCTTCTCTCTCCTTCCTTATATTCTCGTTTACCATCTCTTCCTCTGTTTCTCTCTTCCACACATATACATTCTACCTCACTTACTTGCTCTCCCTCTCTTATATACATACTTCTAATCTCTCCCTCTTTTCTCTTTTCACACATACATTCTGCCTCTTTTATTTAGCCTCTCTTATACACACACACACACACACACACGTACGCACACTCTTTCTCACCACAAAGATTATTACTGTCAAACGCATCTAGGCTATTGCGAAACGAACCTGTGTTATCTTCCCGGGTTGTTCCCACTATACGCACGTTTCCTCTGTTACGCAACGCGACTGCTCCAGGATGTTTAACCAGCAGTGTCACCGCGAGCAAACAAGGGCTGGATTAGTTGATAAAACTTGAAAACAATTTATTGCCGGGCCGCTATAAAACACCGCGCTGTAAAAACAGCAATTCTCAGAAGTGCTTCGCGGTGCGGGCGGTATTGTTTGCGGTTATAAAACGTTCACGGAACTTGGTGTAACGCTGTACGATAGCAGTTCGAAAGAACGGTTGTGTTCTGTCACATGAGAAGTACTGCTTTCGTTAGAGAAGTTATCGTTTAGTGAATGGTCGATTCACGTGAGGATGGACGATTGTAAGACAAGTAAGTGGATTTGCTCATTTTAATAATCTGAATACTAAAAATAATTCCTCAAACAATAAAACTGCCAGTACAACTAATAGTTTAATTTTTATTACATTTCGGTTGTAAATCGTAAAACATTTGTACTAAAATATGAATAAATAAAATTATAATTAGACAATAAACAAACTTAATACACGAAACGTAACTTTTCATAACACAGCATATAAAAATTCATTCGAGTGTTCCGTAGACACATTTTTTTAGGAATGTGTACGATAGTGCGTAACAATCCGAGCATAAACGAACTGTACCGACGTTTTCCGAAACTCAAATACACAGGGGTAAACGAACGCTAACATGTATTTTCTTTTTTAAAGGTTATTTGGAGGTTATGTTTAATTATTTTATATTTTCTACATATTGAAAGACAATTGATTAAATTATGTAATGACGTATAACTTCACGATAGATGTTTTTGTAACTCTAGGTCGTGTTACTTTCTATACAAGTTTCTATACTTTCTATACAGTTAAATGTATACAAGTTGTAATTCATGTTACACTCGCACAGATTTGAAATTCATAGAAATGAAAGTCGACTGTTTGGCGAGTCAAGTATAATACTATTTTGCTATGGTGCCGTTTCGATAACTAGATCGTTATCATCAGGTCTGCATTATCCATGCGATTTAATTTGCAATTATAAAAGTTATCACTGTAAATAGGTTTACAGTGCAAACAACACAGCAAACAATTTATGTTAAACAGATTTCACAATGTATAAAATACACTTTTAAAGACCACGCGTACAAAAACAAATACAAACACTAAAACAGCACTGAATTTAGTAAAACAAATCCTATCCTCATTGCTCGATTTACAGCGATAACGATTATAGCTGCAATTCTAATCGCGTGGGTGTTGCAGCCCTGATGATAACGATGTAGTTATCGAAACGTCGCAGCAGAATAAAAATATTACACTTGACTTGCAAAACATCCGTACAGGTTGGATGTTGTAATCATCTTCATTTCCCTGATTAAATCTTGAGTAATTAACTATTTACAGGACTAAGTGAAAAATATTAAACTTGCTGACGCGTTACGAAATCGTCATTTCATTGAGGAAGTTTTAACCTCTAAACTAAATTTCACCTAAGTAGCTGGTTAGTCTTCGTCAATGAGTCTGGCGGTTTCGAAACGCGGCAGCAAGTAAGGTAATAGTTTTCCCTTAGTTTTTGAATAGTTACTTATGATTTAAAATGTGTGTCTAAAGAAAAAAATCTTTATTTAGTAATCCGTCAATTTGAAGTATAGTTCTCTAATATACTGACCTGTTAATTATTACTTACTACTATTTAAAAAATAATAGTTTACCATTCCGGAATGTATTCATATAAAGTTTGTAACTTTTTTTGTATTACCGCCAAACAGCTGATAAAGTAAATGAAGCAAAAATAGTTATTAGTTTCCTTAGTTGCCGCACGGGAGCAGCACATCGCAGTTATGAACAGCTGTTGCCTCGAACCAGATTCCGCCGGACCTTTTAAAAATCATGTTATGTTGAGTCTATTAGGTAGAATCAAGTAAGTCGTATTGTAAAGGTACGAGGCAAGAAACCCCAGTAAAGCTAGTGATGCGGGGACGTTATCCGAACGATCTGACGTCACACCGAAGGAGCCAGCAATCACGTCTTGGAATTAACACTAATTAATAAATACCAAGGCACAAGGTACATCTTTAATATGTATGTACTATGTATATATACATACATACATCCATATATATATATTAAATATGGTAATATGTTTTCTTGTTAAAAAAAAACTTTTTTTTTGTAAAAATATTTTGTTAGATAATTATTTTCCTGAAGGTGCTGGTACTATTTTATCGGCGAAAAGCTTTGAATAATATATGCAATAAAAGTATTCTTGTTTCTGAAATATTTTTAATTTAATATATATATATATATTTATAAATTAAAAATATTTCAAAAACAAAAATACTTTTAATACATATATTCTTGTTTTTGAAATATTTTAAATTTATTAACTATATTACAAGAAAACATATCACCATATTTAATACATAGTCTATATATATATATATATATATATATATATATATATATACATATATTGAGTGTGCATACCATCCGGAGGGTTATTTGTCAAAATTCCTTTTATGGGGGGGGGCATTCTTAATTTTATTTTAGGGAAAAACTTCGCTATTTAACCTTTCTACGGTAGTGTGTATCAATTTATACATTTGTTGACGTCATACATTGGCCAAAAATATGTTTTTCAACATAAGTGTGTTTAAGAAATAATAAATTGAAATATTATTTTTATTTTATGATATTGTTTTTTTCTCTAAATTTTTCTTGTTTACTGTTGATATATTTAGTAGCTGACTATGTTGTGTTGTGTTGGCAGCGGAGAGGAAGGTATGCTGAGGAGTCCTGGGGGCGGAAGTCTCAAGAGGAACACTTGGCTGAGAACCAGTTTGCGGAGAACCGCCCCAAGGTCAGTTGGTCATATTCTTAGTGTATGTTCATTTTACATAAATGCGTGTGGTTGTATGGTATACTTTAATTAAAATCCTTTACTAAACAAATTGCTTCAATTTTGATTTCGTTTTTATTTTCAGTCATCAAGACAACTTGCCAAATAGAAAATGGGGATCCTTTCGTCAGCCGTGAGTACACCCCTTCTATTAAAATTTCATTATATAGTTTTTAAATTTAGCTTGTATCAAATTTTGTAGCATTTTTCTGTGTTTATCCAAGGCGAGCAGGAGCATATCCAGGTGGCGTTCCCTAACCACGTGATGCTATAGTATTCCCTTATTCGACGTACCCTAGAGGATCCCTTCGTTATTTCCTTAGTTCTTTTTAATTCCACCCACCTTTCCTTTTTTCTTGTAACAAGGGGGTTTAACAGGTAGTTACATCTTTACTCCGATAAGGAGTAGGCCCACCTCACGTGCGCACCCTATAAGCGTGACGTCACTATCCTCCCTCTTCCAGGTGCTTTTACGTGTACCTTAATTAAAAATACAGGGTTATCATAAAAAAATGGTGCTGTTTCGAACATGGTTTAAAGAAAAACCAAATTACTTACAGCTAATGTTTTTTATTCATCTAGTTTGTCGTCTCAAACGTTTTTTTATATAATTAATAAATTTCAATGCGTGCGCAATCAGTCACTCGACAAATGTTTAAACTATACTCAACTTCTCCCCAAACATTTCTTTGGTTATGGTTGTCATTGCTTCATTAATACTGTT
>JBAIZL010000105.1:135000-175000 GCA_036971475.1 Prosapia bicincta
CCAATTTAATACATATATTTACAATATGAACCCCTTTAAAAAGGTATTTGAAAATCAGCGGTGTCCAAGAACGCCGATCATCCTGTCTTTGTTAAATAGAAACATTGATGACGTCACTAAAAACGTTGAATCACCGTAACCAAACCTAAACACAATGACGTCAGCATTCCTGGTTGTGTGGGGTCACCGTGGGCGCGACCTTGGTAACCAGGCCAACAGATTCTTTGTGGCCACCTCGCCTAGGTGAAGTTCTGGCTCGCTGGCCTAACCCGCTAAACGCAAACGTCTGCTTTATGAGATTTTTCCCCATTTCTTTACCGCTTAGAGTTTACTTATTCAATTCCTGTTATTAGTTCACACTCTCCTTATGTATATCTTGTACACATTTTCAGCCGTTAATAAAATACTTTTATTCATCCACTTAATTTCAAATACATTCTCTAAACTTGTAGTGGATGACACTTGACGTTAATAAAGTTTTTTTCCAATTATATTATAATAATTAAATTTAATTAACTTTAGTTTTATATGGAAGAAAAACTTTTCACAAAAAGGGCAAGGTATGCAATATAGTTATTCGTCCCATTTGGCTTAAAATAAGTGATAACATATGATTTTATAAAACAGCTGATTTTATGTGATATGACAGCTGTTTTAACGCATAGGTTATGTTACTTTATTTATATTGTTTGTAATTATTTAATAAAAAGTAACTAAAATAAAATATTTCTTTGTTGACTTAAGTAGAAATTGACTTTAAACATTTTTTATCTATATTCTTTGTTTTAATTTAAATACAGATTTTAAACCTAGCAGCAGACCATAATTAATCACAGTACATCCTTGTTAATTGGAACCTGACAGTGCAGGCGCAAAATTCGAGGCATTAAATATTTAGGCTGTTTCAGGTTTGGGTTCCCGAGGGATAGAATCGCCTGCTTAGAGCTACAGAGAACTGACGACTGACTTTGTATCCAGGTTTAGGAACAGACTGTACTGACCATTAGTTTAGAAAGTTATTCTAAGCGAAGGTAATACACATTCAAAACTCACCCTGTGTTTATACATTATCGTATCTACTAATCCTTAATATGTACATATGGATATATTTGAGTAGATTTTTCTCACTTCGCTAACAGTATTGTTTATAATGGAGTTAATCTGAAACACTTAACAAAGACGAAATATTTCATTGTTAGCAAATGCGGAAAAATGTATTCGAGCGTATATAAATGTTGACAAGAGAAGGAAAGATAAGTTAATTAAAAATGTACATTTGGTGTCACAAATTAATTGAAATATATTGTACTGGACTGTAAACCGATCATATAACATGGTGTTTTTACTTAACTTAAAACAATTCAATTACTGAAGCTCATTATGTAAAATCAAATAAATCCTAAATTTTGTGATTCGTAAATACAAACCTACAGCATTACTTCTACTTATTGAGGTGTGCTAGTTTTTAACGAATTTTAGAGTTTATTTTGTAGAAATTCACTTTAAAGGTTCCCAAAGGCAAAAATTCAAGTTTGGGATGGTTATGAATAATATTGAGTGTTATGAAAGGTGTGAAACAGAGATGTAGCCAGGGGGCAAGTTCACTCCTAACCTGAGGACTTTATAAGGGTTTGGGAAATTAGCGGTAAATAGTTTCTCTAAACGATCCCGAAACACAACTGGCGAGACTCAATTCACAATAACACATATGCAATACTTATAAACTTATAAATATATATTTTCATTGAATATTTTAATGTTACACGTTCTTGTTTCTTCTTATGTACGACTAAGATTTGCAACACTATAGCAAAGGGATATCAAAGGGTGCTTCCCAAAACAAAGGCTTTAATGACACAAATACTAACACACCAATAGGAAGCAGATCTAGTATTGGCAGTTATTTTTGTGAAGCGAAATTACTCAAATGAGAAGTAAAAATATAATAAATAAGTATATAAAATATTTAATAAAAATAATTATTAAATACGTTAAAATACGTTACTTTTTTATAACAATTATATATTTATATATATTTTATATATATTAAATTATATAGTTATATAATTATTTTCCTGAAGATACTGGTACTGTTTTATCGGCGAAAAGCTTTGAATAATATATGCATTAAAAGTATTCTTGATTTTGAAATATTTTAAATTAATTATATATATATATATATATATATATATATATATATATATATATATATATACACATACACCCCACACACATATTTTGTGTTATATACATACACACACACACACACACACACACACACACACACACACACACACACACACACACACACACACATATTTTGTTTGTGTGTGTGTGTGCGTGTGTGCCTGTGCGCGTATATGTATTTTATGTATGTATAATTTACTTACATGAGTACACAAATAAGAACTTAATAGTTTTCATTTTACTTTTTGTTTCGATTAATAAATTGCGTCAGTGGCAAAAACATTTATATAGTTTATTCTGTTTTAGCAAAATCAGCTCACCAATATTTTGTTTTTATTTTGGCACAAAACAGTTTGATTTCCAGAGCGATCAAGTTTTCAACATTTCCCTCAGGTTTTACGACCCGACCCTCCAAGTTCTGACTAAGCTCGTAGTAGATGGAGATGGAAAACATTGGAGCTCTCGAGGAAATATAATTATTCACGTGCGCATTAGCTACGCTTCACTGCACACATGGAAGAAAAATGCAGTATGATTTATTCAACGTCTTTTCCCGTCTTACTTCTGCGTCCGCGGTCGTAAAACCCTGCTCACGTATGGAAACGTTCGGGTACTTCCGCCAGGGTAATGTAGAACGGAAGTGGCTTTTCTGTGAGCTCAGTACATTTACCTGACGCCCGGTATAAAGGGCTAGAATGTAATATTTAGCGGCGAGGTAAGAATACATGGAAGGTCAAAAACGTCCGGAGTCATTTAGAGCAATAACACAATACGAGAAAATGTTTCGAAAATTTTTATAAACGAAGTCCTTATCCTTTCGTCCGACTGTCTCTATCTTCCTCTCTATCTATATAACCATCCGCCTGTCTCTATCTTCCTCTCTATCTATATAACCCCCCCCGTCTGTCTCTATCTTCCTCTCTATCTATATAACCCCCCCGTCTGTCTCTATCTTCCTCTCTATCTATATAACCATCCGTCTGTCTCTATCTATATAACCCCCCCCCGTCTGTCTCTATCTTCCTCTCTATCTATATAACCATCCGTCTGTCTCTATCTTCTTCTCTATCTATATAACCCCCCCCCGTCTGTCTCTATCTTCCTCTCTATCTATATAACCATCCGTCTGTCTCTATCTTTCTCTCTATCTATATAACCCCCCCGTCTGTCTCTATCTTCCTCTCTATCTATATAACCCCCCCGTCTGTCTCTATCTTCCTCTCTATCTATATAACCCCCCCGTCTGTCTCTATCTTCCTCTCTATCTATATAACCCTCCCGTCTGTCTCTATCTTCCTCTCTATCTATATAACCCCCCCGTCTGTCTCTATCTTCCTCTCTATCTATATAACCCCCCCGTCTGTCTCTATCTTCCTCTCTATCTATATAACCCTCCCGTTTGTCTCTATCTTTCTCTCTATCTATATAACCCCCCCCGTCTGTCTCTATCTTCCTCTCTATCTATATAACCCCCCCCCGTCTGTCTCTATCTTCCTCTCTATCTATAAAACCCCCCGTCTGTCTCTATCTTCCTCTCTATCTATATAACCCCCCCGTCTGTCTCTATCTTCCTCTCTATCTATATAACCCCCGCCGTCTGTCTCTATCTTCCTCTCTATCTATATAACCTCCCGTCTGTCTCTATCTTCCTCTCTATCTATATAACCCCCCCGTCTGTCTCTATCTTCCTCTCTATCTATATAACCCCCCCCGTCTGTCTCTATCTTCCTCTCTATCTATATAACCCCCCCGTCTGTCTCTATCTTCCTCTCTATCTATATAACCCCCCCCCGTCTGTCTCTATCTTCCTCTCTATCTATATAACCCCCCCGTCTGTCTCTATCTTCCTCTCTATCTATATAACCCCCCGTCTGTCTCTATCTTCCTCTCTATCTATATAACCCCCCCCCGTCTGTCTCTATCTTCCTCTCTATCTATATAACCATCCGTTTGTCTCTATCTTCATCTCTATCTATATAGCCCCCCCGTCTGTCTCTATCTTCCTCTCTATCTATATAACCCCCCGTCTGTCTCTATCTTCCTCTCTATCTATATAACCCCCCCGTCTGTCTCTATCTTCCTCTCTATCTATATAACCATCCGTCTGTCTCTATCTTCCTCTCTATCTATATAACCATCCGTCTGTCTCTATCTTTCTCTCTATCTATATAACCCCCCCCCCCGTCTGTCTCTATCTTCCTCTCTATCTATATAACCCCCCGTCTGTCTCTATCTTCCTCTCTATCTATATAACCCCCCCGTCTGTCTCTATCTTCCTCTCTATCTATATAACCATCCGTCTGTCTCTATCTTCCTCTCTATCTATATAGCCATCCGTCTGTCTCTATCTTTCTCTCTATCTATATAACCCCCCCCCCCCCGTCTGTCTCTATCTTCCTCTCTATCTATATAACCCCCCCGTCTGTCTCTATCTTCCTCTCTATCTATATAACCCCCCCGTCTGTCTCTATCTTCCTCTCTATCTATATAACCATCCGTCTGTCTCTATCTTCCTCTCTATCTATATAGCCATCCGCCTGTCTCTATCTTCCTCTCTATCTATATAACCCCCCGTCTGTCTCTATCTTCCTCTCTATCTATATAACCATCCGTCTGTCTCTATCTTCCTCTCTTTCTATATAACCCCCTCGTCTGTCTCTATCTTCCTCTCTATCTATATAACCCCCCCGTCTGTCTCTATCTTCCTCTCTAACTATATAACCCCCGTCTGTCTCTATCTTGCTCTCTATCTATATAACCCTCCCGTCTGTCTCTATCTTCCTCTCTATCTATATAACCCCCCCGTCTGTCTCTATCTTCCTCTCTATTTATATAACCCCCCGTCTGTCTCTATCTTCCTCTCTATCTATATAACCCCCCCGTCTGTCTCTATCTCCCTCTCTATCTATATAACCCCCCCCGTCTGTCTCTATCTTTCTCTCTATCTATATAACCCCCCCGTCTGTCTCTATCTTCCTCTCTATCTATATAGCCATCCGTCTGTCTCTATCTTCCTCTCTATCTATATAACCACCCGTCTGTCTCTATCTTCCTCTCTATCTATATAACCCCCCCCGTCTGTCGCTATCTTCCTCTCTATCTATATAACCCCCCCGTCTGTCTCTATCTTCCTCTCTATCTATATAACCCCCCCCCCCGTCTGTCTCTATCTTCCTCTCTATCTATATAACCATCTGTCTGTCTCTATCTTCCTCTCTATCTATATAACCATCCGTCTGTCTCTATCTTTCTCTCTAACTATATAACCATCCGTCTGTCTCTATCTTCCTCTCTATCTATATAACCATCCGTCTGTCTCTATCTTCCTCTCTATCTATATAACCATCCGCCTGTCTCTATCTTCCTCTCTATCTATATAACCATCCGTCTGTCTCTATCTTCCTCTCTATCTATATAACCATCCGTCTGTCTCTATCTTCCTCTCTAACTATATAACCATCCGCCTGTCTCTATCTTCCTCTCTATCTATATAACCATCCGTCTGTCTCTATCTTCCTCTCTATCTATATAACCCCCCCCGTCTGTCTCTATCTTCCTCTCTATCTATATAACCCCCCCGTCTGTCTCTATCTTCCTCTCTATCTATATAACCATCCGTCTGTCTCTATCTATATAACCCCCCCCCGTCTGTCTCTATCTTCCTCTCTATCTATATAACCATCCGTCTGTCTCTATCTTCTTCTCTATCTATATAACCCCCCCCCGTCTGTCTCTATCTTCCTCTCTATCTATATAACCATCCGTCTGTCTCTATCTTTCTCTCTATCTATATAACCCCCCCGTCTGTCTCTATCTTCCTCTCTATCTATATAACCCCCCCGTCTGTCTCTATCTTCCTCTCTATCTATATAACCCCCCCGTCTGTCTCTATCTTCCTCTCTATCTATATAACCCTCCCGTCTGTCTCTATCTTCCTCTCTATCTATATAACCCCCCCGTCTGTCTCTATCTTCCTCTCTATCTATATAACCCCCCCGTCTGTCTCTATCTTCCTCTCTATCTATATAACCCTCCCGTTTGTCTCTATCTTTCTCTCTATCTATATAACCCCCCCCGTCTGTCTCTATCTTCCTCTCTATCTATATAACCCCCCCCCGTCTGTCTCTATCTTCCTCTCTATCTATAAAACCCCCCGTCTGTCTCTATCTTCCTCTCTATCTATATAACCCCCCCGTCTGTCTCTATCTTCCTCTCTATCTATATAACCCCCGCCGTCTGTCTCTATCTTCCTCTCTATCTATATAACCTCCCGTCTGTCTCTATCTTCCTCTCTATCTATATAACCCCCCCGTCTGTCTCTATCTTCCTCTCTATCTATATAACCCCCCCCGTCTGTCTCTATCTTCCTCTCTATCTATATAACCCCCCCGTCTGTCTCTATCTTCCTCTCTATCTATATAACCCCCCCCGTCTGTCTCTATCTTCCTCTCTATCTATATAACCCCCCCGTCTGTCTCTATCTTCCTCTCTATCTATATAACCCCCCGTCTGTCTCTATCTTCCTCTCTATCTATATAACCCCCCCCCGTCTGTCTCTATCTTCCTCTCTATCTATATAACCATCCGTTTGTCTCTATCTTCATCTCTATCTATATAGCCCCCCCGTCTGTCTCTATCTTCCTCTCTATCTATATAACCCCCCGTCTGTCTCTATCTTCCTCTCTATCTATATAACCCCCCGTCTGTCTCTATCTTCCTCTCTATCTATATAACCATCCGTCTGTCTCTATCTTCCTCTCTATCTATATAACCATCCGTCTGTCTCTATCTTTCTCTCTATCTATATAACCCCCCCCCCCCGTCTGTCTCTATCTTCCTCTCTATCTATATAACCCCCCGTCTGTCTCTATCTTCCTCTCTATCTATATAACCCCCCCGTCTGTCTCTATCTTCCTCTCTATCTATATAACCATCCGTCTGTCTCTATCTTCCTCTCTATCTATATAGCCATCCGTCTGTCTCTATCTTTCTCTCTATCTATATAACCCCCCCCCCCGTCTGTCTCTATCTTCCTCTCTATCTATATAACCCCCCCGTCTGTCTCTATCTTCCTCTCTATCTATATAACCCCCCCGTCTGTCTCTATCTTCCTCTCTATCTATATAACCATCCGTCTGTCTCTATCTTCCTCTCTATCTATATAGCCATCCGCCTGTCTCTATCTTCCTCTCTATCTATATAACCCCCCGTCTGTCTCTATCTTCCTCTCTATCTATATAACCATCCGTCTGTCTCTATCTTCCTCTCTTTCTATATAACCCCCTCGTCTGTCTCTATCTTCCTCTCTATCTATATAACCCCCCCGTCTGTCTCTATCTTCCTCTCTAACTATATAACCCCCGTCTGTCTCTATCTTGCTCTCTATCTATATAACCCTCCCGTCTGTCTCTATCTTCCTCTCTATCTATATAACCCCCCCGTCTGTCTCTATCTTCCTCTCTATTTATATAACCCCCCGTCTGTCTCTATCTTCCTCTCTATCTATATAACCCCCCCGTCTGTCTCTATCTCCCTCTCTATCTATATAACCCCCCCCCCGTCTGTCTCTATCTTTCTCTCTATCTATATAACCCCCCCGTCTGTCTCTATCTTCCTCTCTATCTATATAGCCATCCGTCTGTCTCTATCTTCCTCTCTATCTATATAACCACCCGTCTGTCTCTATCTTCCTCTCTATCTATATAACCCCCCCCCGTCTGTCGCTATCTTCCTCTCTATCTATATAACCCCCCCGTCTGTCTCTATCTTCCTCTCTATCTATATAACCCCCCCCCGTCTGTCTCTATCTTCCTCTCTATCTATATAACCATCTGTCTGTCTCTATCTTCCTCTCTATCTATATAACCATCCGTCTGTCTCTATCTTCCTCTCTATCTATATAACCATCCGTCTGTCTCTATCTTCCTCTCTAACTATATAACCATCCGCCTGTCTCTATCTTCCTCTCTATCTATATAACCATCCGTCTGTCTCTATCTTCCTCTCTATCTATATAACCATCCGTCTGTCTCTATATTCCTCTCTATCTATATAACCATCCGTCTGTCTCTATCTTCCTCTCTATCTATATAACCAATTGTCTGTCTCTATCTTCCTCTCTATCTATATAACCATCCGTCTGTCTCTATCTTCCTCTCTATCTATATAACCATCCGTCTGTCTCTATCTTCCTCTCTATCTATATAACCATCCGTCTGTCTCTATCTTCCTCTCTATCTATATAACCATCCCTCTGTCTCTATCTTCCTCTCTATCTATATAACCATCCGTCTGTCTCTATCTTCCTCTCTATCTATATAACCATCCGTCTGTCTCTATCTTCCTCTCTATCTATATAACCATCCGCCTGTCTCTATCTTCCTCTCTATCTATATAACCATCCGTCTGTCTCTATCTTCCTCTCTATCTATATAATCTAATCTTTCTCGTCCATGTAATTAATATAACTATCTAGCATATATTTGAGTAAAGTTTTCTACCATTCCTAACATTACAATACTCTCCTCTGTCGACTCGTTTCGGAGTAACTCCATTTTTAAAGCTTATATCTTACTCTCGTAAATGAGAACGATTTAAGTTTTGAAATTTTAGCTACATCGAAACGCGTTAACAGAGGAGAATATTGTAAAGTTTGGAAAGGCAGTTGTACTCAAATATATAGAAATATTCATTGAAATAAACAGAAATTAAGATGAGTATATTAATAATTTTACCTATCTAGTGGTCTGTCGCTTTGTGTCTATCTATCCTTACTCTCTCTCTTTCCCTCTTTCTCACTCTCTATTTATTAATAGATTCTTTTCAGTCTGTTAGAACACCCCCCCCACACACACTCAGCGACCACAAACTTTAGGTCGATTCCCGTAAAAGTCTTGATACATTAATTTTTGTTTGGAAAATTAATTGCAAATTGAAAGAGAGAGCGAGAGGGGAAAGAGAGAGAGAGGGAGATGAAACATAACATATTAACAAGTCTTCAATTGTTCTTGAAATTGCAGCAAAAATAAATTTCATCATTATTGTTTCTCCGGCTTCCAAGGGATGATATTATTTCATCCCCACAATCGTTGTTTGACCCAAAGACTGCGCAATCGAAATGAAATTTGTAAGAAAAGTAACTGAGTAGGGAAGTTTACTTTCAAAGTACAGTTTAACTTTCTTCTAACTTAATTATTTGTCAGTCAAACCTTTTCCACTTGTAGATGGCGTAACTCCAAGTTGGTTTTACAGGATTCAAAACTTGTGAATAGTTTTCAATAATGATGTTATTTGATGCCTGACTGTTAATGGTTATCAAATATGTTTAATGACTAGATAGATTACTTGGTTGGAATGGAAAAACAGTATCTCTTAATAAACTTTCCAAGAATTTAAATCTTTTCAGTTGAACAGATAACTAAGCGCAAACGTAAAAATTAAAATTAAATAGAAAATCTATATAATTTAATCTATAATTAAATAGAGATCGTTAATAATGATCCCCTGTTTAAGTTATTACACCTCTTTATGGTGTAATATATTTAAATATTACATTAGTTTCCTTTAAAATAAATAAATTTACACTTCTCAACAAGTTTAAAAAAGTGACAAAACAGATACCTACAAATAAGTGTCAAAACCTAATCGTCACAAATTAACAGTTAACTAGTTTCGGCAACGATGTCGCGATCATTAGTAGATCTAATAGGTTTACACTCATGAATGGTGATGGTGAAATCGTTGCCAAACTAGTTTGTTGAATAAACTGTTTGCCTTTGTTAATTAATCTCTGTAGCTAAGGTCGTGTTAGTAATAAATAGAAGATATACAAAAAGGAAAAGAAATTAATTTTTTTAAATCAAATAATAAAATTTTTTATATGTCAATTCTTCTGAGGTCATCAAAGAAAATTTTATTTTATTTACTTTTTCATCTATAATTACAGTTAATATAAATATGTATATACATGTGACAGAATCACATTAATAAGTGGCAAAATAGAAACCGAAAAATAAATTAATAATAATTCATTTATTATTTAAATAATGAATTATTATTTGAAAAAAAAACTGTATTAACAATTAACATCAAGCATCATCCACTACAAGTTGAACAAAATGTATTTTAACTCGAGTGTTTGAACAAAATGTATTTGAACTCGAGTGTTTGAACAAAATGTATTTTAACTCGAGTGTTTGAACAAAATGTATTTTATTATCGATTGAAAATTTGAACAGGATTAATCACTTAAACAATAGTTTATGACTATCCAAACTTTACATTTTGTAAATTTGTAAAAACTTACTGAGACAGAACGTTTTCGATCGCTATGTGCCGATCTTCATCAGTGTCTGCTTGGAGATGTTGTGTCAAGCGGTGACGGTTTTAAAGATAGGTTTTCGATAGTATCAAACAGTATGTGTGATTTGTATTGTGTTTGTTCGTTAACTATGTTTGTACTTTGTGTTTTTGCAAACTTTGAAAAACACAAAGTACAAACATATTAAACAAACAAACCCAATTAAAATAACACACAATCTTTGATATTATCGAAAACCTGCCATTAAAACCGTCACCGTTTAACCTAACAACTCCAATCAGAAGACACTGATGAAGATCGCCACATAGCGATCGAAAACGTTCTGTCTCAGTAAGTTTTTACAAATTTACAAAATGTAAAGTTTGGATAGTCATAAACTATTGTTACAGTGATTAATTAAGTTTCACCGAACGTAATGGACTACAAAATTCAAGAGTTGAACGAGATATATAAATAAGTGTACAGAGGGAAAGTGAATTAATAGTACGAATTGAAAAAAAAACAGACAATTATCTAGAGAAGGACTATGTAAATAAAAATGTAAATTTTGTTTTCTTAAAATAAGTAATCTCAGAAATTTCTTCATTAAATGTTTTTAATTCACACAACGTTGCACTTGAATATTGGTAGGCTTTTGTCACATCTGTGACAGGCAAGCACACGTTTTCCTGAAAATACAGCCGTTGCACATAAAGGCTTTAGACTCTATACCTAATATTTAAAAACTATATAAACAGATGTAAAAGTTTTTATTGCTATTTATGTTTTACTTTTTTATTTCTTGAACTGTTTGGCTGTGTACAACTGGTTGCATATAATCTGGTTATGGTGAACTCGATTTCAGTTTGGCTAAAATTAAATTTAAATATGACAGTTATTATTTTGTACTACGAAAATAAAATATTCGAAGTAGACCAAAGACAACTTTCAACGCATACTTGAAGAGCGATTAACCAAAGTTACTGCAGGCACGCAAAGATGCGTACCGTTATGATATATTCAGAAGTTGTCACTCCTAATCCAGTCCGGAACCCCCTCTCCTCGTAAGCTATGCAAAGTTTCTAGCCAGTCAGCTGACGGTAGTCATTGTGTCGAGTTTGGAGGTTAGATTATCCGTTCGGTAGGTTTGGGATTTTATCGTTCTGTTGGGTAGTGGTGTATTGTGCTATTGTTTGGAATTATATTCGTTCTGAATGAGTTTGTAATATTAAAAAAAAAGCTTTATTGTTAATCTGTTTATTTTCTGTTGATTTTTTGAGTACGCTGTGGTTGCCATGACTACGAGATATGTATTATAGACAAAGAGGTACAGACAGGTATGTACTTTTACGTTATAGTTGGGGTCAGTAGATTTATATACAAGGGTTCTGATTTTAAACTTAAAGTAGGCTCTGGCCACTTGATTATATATTTTGGCCTATATATGAATGGTGTTTTTTCAAAAATCCATCGGAAATTTTAACAGCTTTCTAAATTCAGTGTTGTTTGATTGTCTACAAAGTATATTTGCTGTCCCTTAAAGGCAAGTAAACAATATACTGTATTCAGGCGCGCCCAGAGAGGGGGCAAATGCCCAGTAGCCCGGGCTCAGAAGGGGCCGGGTTAGGTTGGGGGTTTTTACTACGGAAATAATTACTCTTATGGCGAAATTCATAGAAGAGATAAAAGCATTATACCAATAAAATATAAAACGTACAATGTACAATTGCTCAAGCTTTTAATGCCAAAGTAGTACTCATTAAATGAAATGTTTTTTTCACACAAAATGCAATGTCTTAGTCGCTGTAAACGATTGGTAGTTTATTGCAACAAAATTAAACATACACAGATTACATTCAGTAGGTGTAATTGGTTTCTAACACGGAAATAATAATTTATTTATAAAATCATGCAACATACAGGGTTGTATAGGCTTATGTTGGAAGTAATAAAGAAGCCTGTATTCACGTGTGCCTAACTGGGTAGGCCTGACTGTATTTCTATTTTACTAAATAAAAACATAATGTCGCAAATGACACCAGACAAGGATAACACAACATTAAACACATAATAAACCACAGAGAGTTGATAGTTGGATTGTAATGCGACTATACAATCAGGTGATTACCTATTTACAACAAACTATTCTGTACGCTATAAGTAACAATATAATTATAAACAAAGATTTCGTGAATAACTACAAATGACTAAAACACAAATCTAGAAATTATTTTAATGTAAAACTAATTAGGAAAACTACAGGTAAAATTTGTACGTAAAAGAACCAAAAATAAATTGTGGTAGAATAAAATGTTCAAAAATATATAAAAACTTTTCCAAACTGTCTTAAAGATTTTATATGAAAGTGTTAGAAGTAAAATTCTGTTCATTGGAAACGAATCTGCTCAAGACGGGGAAAGCATTCTGTCAGTGTAAATTTGTTGCTAGAAATAATATTTTTTAAATTTTAAAACTTATTAGGCGCGCCTAGCACATTTCTAGATTGAAAGTAATATTGTAAAACTATGACGTCATATTTCAAACGTTTCGTGTCAGATTTCCGAAGATGAACGAATTTCCACGAAGATCCCCAAAGCCAAACATGGCAGTAGGTTAACAGCTGCTCACGTCTACACTTAAGGTTATTTTTAAATCTATTTCAAATGCTATAGTTTGCTGTGTCTATTCAGAAATATGTTTCATTCGATTAACCTGTATATATAGAAATGTTTTTTTAGTTTGTTTACGTTTCAAAAAGTCCAAACGTTCTTCAGCTATTGAGATAAAATTTTGACACATATATATCTCTCGCGTGAGTAACAAAGATATATATCTCTCGCTTGAGTAACATATTTTTTAAAAATATTTTATCGCGTCAGTGACATACCCGTAATCGCGAGAAAACAGCTTAACGGTCAGCTGTGACCTGCAACCGCGCCATATGCCGCAAGCGGTAAGGACAACCACAGTCACTTGTGAAACATCACCTGTTCCCAGTTACATTGTTTATCAACAAAACCAAACCTATTCACTTCCATTCCATTCGGTTTATTATACAATATGAACTGAATATTCACCTTAATCGAGGTACTTTTGTGTGAACATGTCGTGATCGAGCTGCGCCGTTCGCCAAATCGTAAGTGCAGGTTATTTGTGAATGTCAGCACCTGCCCGAGCTGCGAATGCTTCATTTGCTGTGGATTTTTTTTCTGTTGTATCTGAAATATTTTGTTTTTGTCTTTGCCGATGGTTGGCGATAATAACCATAATTGGTTTTTCACCAGGAAAAACATTATTTGTTGTGGATTTTCTCCGTGAACAGAGATACAACACTGGTAATCTCCAGCCATATGTTCAATCAAGCATTCACAAATTAACGAGTGTATATAAGGGCATTTATGATAGCATAGTAAAAATCATAAATTACAGAGTTGGGGGGGGTGGGACTTCTTCTTGCATGCCTCAGGAGGAACTGGGGAAACATTTCTTAATAGAATAATTCTAGCAACGGTTCGTTCAAAAAATTATACATCCTTAGCTCTATATTGCCTTAGTCACTGATGTATTGCAAAATTAAACTTCTATGAAACCGTATGCTTCGTTTTATTCCTCATTTCTCGTCCATGCAACCACAATGTACCCCAGCGAAGCGTGGCAGGAACGGCTAGTGTATGTGATAAGTTATTATTTAAAGCAACAGCTGTTTTTAGTACTCATAAATTATATTGCTTTCTATAATGTATATTTCTAGTCAGGTGAAAAGAATAGTTCACTAAAATTATTGTTTATTTCCCAACACGCTTAAGGTAAATATAATTATCTAATACACTGCCTTGTTAATGCCTTTATTTATACAGGGTGTTCCAAAAATAATGCCGGTGCTTTGAACGAGCTGTGTCGAAATAAGTAAACTTTGTTCTTATCTTGTTTGCTAGATCCATGATCAACGAGATTGATGACAATCCCAATTTTCCTAAAAGTGAGCTATTCTCAGACGTAGCTACATTGCACACAAATGGTGTCATAAATCGTCATAACTGTCGGATATGGAGTTCAGAACAACCTAATCTTATACAGGAACATGTTTTCTATTCGCCAATTGTGAACTTATGGTGTGGGTTAATGTATGACCGAGTGATAGACCCTTTCTTTTTCTGTGAAAAACAATAATTGACATAATTTATCTTTATGTGCTAGAACAATTTTTATTCCTCAAATCGAAGACATTCAACAACATATTAGGGTATGAAAAACCTTTTTATTTTGTTTTCAATTTGACATTTAAATCATTCAGCTATCTTGAGCAGTATTTCAGTAACGCTCGTTAAAATCCTGTATTCCTTTTGGAACATCCTGTATTTAATAACTAAATTAAGTTATTACAACTTAATAATAAAATAAATAAATAAATAAATAAATATATATATATATATATATATATATATATATATATATATATATATATATATATATATATATATAACGGGTTTAATACAACAGTCGCGCGCCTCTCCGTCTGCAATTTGCAATTTCTCCTGCATACGTTAATGCCTCTTCTAGGTTTCTTGCAGTCATTTCTTCGGTACCATCACGCCAACTTCTTCGTGGCAGTTCTCTCTTTCTTTTCTTAGAGGAATCCACCCTAGTTCGGGGTCACCTATATTCTTCCATCCTCTTTACATATCCATACTATGTCAATTGCCTTTTCTCTATCTCATCTCTTATACTTTTATCCATTTCCATTTCAATAAAAAATTGTTCCTTTCTGACTCTTTCAAGTCTCTGTATGACGTAGATAGGCCAATTCCATCGTCACTAATTTGTTGTTGTTAGCTTTGGTAACATCCCGTACCTTTGAACCGTAGAGTGTAGCTTTCGGAACAACATGTTATATAAACGTGTTTCTTTGTTTTTCTTTTGACATTTAAATAAGTAATAGTTAAATGTTACTTAATAAAATTTAGAATCTTGAATATTGTAGTCCATTATGTTTGGGGAAACTCAATTAATCACTGTTACATTATTAAAGTAAAAGTGATTAATAAAAATTTAGAAATTTGTAAATACGATCAATTGTAAAATTTAAATATTTAAAGTTATAATAATAAAAAGTTAATGTCGTTTTCTATATTGTACGAGTTTTATGTCTTTTCTATAGAAAATGGAATTTTATATGGTTTTGTTGAGTTCTTATCGAACACTTTATTACTTTTTCGTACACGATTTTATCATTACTGATATAAAACGTTAACACTTGGGCTGTGCGTGCTTGACACACATTTAAAAAAATACTTTCTGTAGAATTATAACCTGAGATAAAGGGTAAGGGGAACGTCGAAAATTACCAAGGGATATTGTGCACATTCTACAAAGAAGTTAAAACCTGCCAGTTTAGTTTGTTTTGTTACTTCTTTGTAAGTTTACCCGCTGTTGATGATGACATGTGCATCAAAACGTACACAAGGGTTAATTTTAGACAACTTTATTAATTTATTGGTTATATAGTTTGTTAATAACCAAAATGTGTAATAATTGGGTGTTTTATTGTAGTTCTCGATGGTTAATTGTATTAACCTTTAGAATTATTTTATATCCACACAAATAAATTGTATTAATGCTTCTATTAACTATATTATTCATTCAGGTTTTCACATTTGACGGCCAGTCATAAGACTCCCACATTTATTATTATTATAAATATTTGAATAAAACTTAGTGACAAAAGGAAAACTTGTTTGACGTACAACAACTCCATGAATAGACGCAATCATTTAAAATTAAAGGCTATATAAAGCTAAGTGATCGATATCGGTACGAATTCATTAAATATTTACTCACGCGATAAAAATAAAATATGCATAAAAATAAATTCTGTGTATTTTTGGAAACTTGTTATTTTAGGTTCGCTTATTGATTTACACAGCCAACAAACGGCATGACGTCACGCTGTCCAGCACATCTGACCTGGATTATAGACATTGACAAATGCGATGTATACGATGCCATTCATTACAAATGCAACTGGGCAATACTTAATACACCGTTTCACGTTCTTCCCGGCGTTAAAGATTCCCAGAATATTTTGCTATTGTGTTACACATTTTACTATGTAAATAAAAATAGCTTTTGTGAGAAAATAAAAACATATTTCTCCAAAGGGCTTGAATAGCCAATTACTCAATCGAATATTAAGGGACAGGAGATTATATAATACCTTGTAACTACAGCATACAAAAAGTATTCAGCATACCGGGGATCGTAGGTATGGTGTTGGAATTGTTCCCAGGCAAAATTTTTTAAAAGTTGCACCACCGCTACATCGACCTCTAATGATAACATGTTCACGTCCACCTCTGAAGTTTCCCCACATTGAGAAAGCAAACATATTTCTTTGAATTTTACTTTACTTATTATAACCGACGGTAAGTTTAAAGGAAATGTCACTTCGTATAAAGTAAAGTGCAGGCTCACGAGCCTCTTTATGTTTACGAGCTATAGCAAGAGATGTGAAATAGCTAGACAGAGGTCTACCCTACTCTCGCATATAGGACAGTAGTGAACAAGGCACAGGCATGGTGACTATACGTATTACAACGATGTTCGACAAACGCTTGAACTACTCACTCTAAATATCTGGTAAGCTACTGCGCATCAACCGAACACGTCCCTTGCTATGTCTCGCGAGTTATTTTTTAAGATCAAAAAGAGTCCTTAAAGTTATTGTTTATAAGACTTTAATTAATGCCATAACTATGCGATGGATGTAAAGGGGAGAGAGGAAGGGCATGAATATTATGAATCCGAGCTAAACAGTAAAATTTAGGGGGTGGAGGATCGAGAAGGGGCTAAGAATTACTGTTCAATTTCCACTTCGATCAGGCCGACTTTAGTTCACGTAAGAGTTGTTTTATTCTGCACAAGCCCTCAGTTTAGTCAAACGTACAGTGTCATGGTCTCATGAGCGAGGGTACGCAGGTTAATATCTCATGGAACGCAAAGATCATATCAGATAAACTGCCACTTATCGCAAACGATCTCCTTATGTTTAAATTAAAACTCATGACTCTGCGAAATGATATCTTCCAGGAAATTTTATTTCGTGAGAAACCACAGTTCGCTCACGGTGAAAGTGCTCCAGAGAGCAGGATCAGTGGTCGTTTCGTGTGCTGCGTGTTACTTTCAGTATCCAAAGCAGGGGCACTTAAACTTGTGAAGGACGTGACGAAACTGCCTTGACTAGAGAGTGTCGAAACGCGGAGTTCAGTGAGTCAGTAGGGCCGCAGGAACAGGTTTGTGTTGGCGTTTACGCCGAGCGCCTGCTTTAGGTTGCATTTCTCGAGGCGATGTTACACTGTGCGGCCGCAGTAGCTTTATACGCATTTAATACAGGCTTTCGTAAATTTTACCATATCAAGTCTGCAACGCTTTAACATTACTCGTCAAACACTTGGATTAAAGTTTGTGTTTTTATTTAAATTAAATTTGTTTACCTAATAATAGTTATAAGTAAATAATATTTGGTTATAATTCAGTATGTTTCATTAATATTTGTTCTATTTTAGCTAATGTAAAATCTGCCCAATTTAAAATAAAAGTTTTGTTTCTAAAAATGTTATATGACAGCGTTAGGGAAAATGCCATGATTAAGACTATGCACCAATGAAAGGCTCTGCTTTGAATGAAGGGGGTTTTATTAGCGTGGAAAACCTTGTGCTTCTGATCTGCCTATCTTTGTTCAGATATGTTAGATGAAAGATCGGCATGGGGCTGAATTGTTAATTTTTTTTGTGTTAGAGACTTGATTAAACATTTAATAAATTTCAAAATTTAATAAAAAAGTGAAAATGTTTTCGTAAATTTTAGCTAGTAGATTTGTTTTGTTTCTTTCATATTTTTTTCAAAATTTAACTATGGTATAAGAGTGAAGCCGTTTAGTGTTTCAAATGCGTAAATAAAGCAAGTAGGTCCAAGAGGTTGTTAAGGTATGGTCAAACATCTATTTTCTAGATATGTCTCGATAGATTCAAATCATTAAACACGAGTGTGCATTTGACCTAACTTTGCTTCACAATTTGTAAGAGATGTGAACCTTTTTTATTTCAATTAATACGTTTAAATAGTAAAGTATTAAAGTGTAATATTTATTAAACTGTATCATTAAATCTTTATTCGAAAATACAAACGAGATTTTTAATGTAATTTCTCTTATTATAGAGAATTTAGATTTAATAAGAGAACTTTCTTCAAAACTATGTGGATAGACATAGAGTCTGTCTAAGCCAAATCGTTAGTTACAATGGGTAAGAAAAATAATTTACCCTGTGAGTCTTTTCAAAGTATAAAGAATAATTATTATGTGAATTAAAGTTTTAAATCAACTGAACCCCAAATCCAAAAATGGGGGGAAGGGGGGTTCACAAGTTTATTATTATTTTGTTTGTATATTTCAATATTTTGTGTTATATATTTATTTTCAGACCCTTCTTTGTACTTTTTTAATAATTTTATGTTAGCTATTTCCGAAAAATGTTCATTCAAGAAATAGTTTATACGCATTAGCTATACACTGAATTATGAAAACGTATGAGATATAAAGTGTATAATTATGAGTGTTTGTAGCTATTTATTAGTTACCTCAACTCACAAGCAGGCTCATATGTTACTGATATTCACTAATACGATGAAGTAGTAAACAACTGCTCTGTCATGTGAGTAATACCATACACTAGATATAGGCCAATTCTCTTATCAACCTGTTAGTTTACGTCAGGTAATTTATTTCTAATAACCAAATAGAACCGAATACTTTGAAGCTATTTTCTAATGCAGTATAAAATAGTGCTCGGTTTCATAAAGATACCTTGATTTATCAGTTTTTCAGTGAGGATATGTTTTAGAGTGATTTGCAAAGTTTTGATTTTTATGGCGTTGGATGGAAGTTTTATTATCTCCCTCTCATTCTTGAGGACTTTGTACATCGGTAGGTACAATAATTTTCCCGTGGGGTTGATAATATATACCGACAAAAAATTAGATGTGTATTTAACGTCTGCCTAATCGTAAGAATTTCGTTTGAAGTAAGGTTGATCGTGTGTAAAGCTTTCTGCCTAACTGCGCACGTTAAGGGGTAAAGCGGTGATAAAAATATATTCTTTAGAGGAGGATTAACATTATTTAGCAAAACATTATCTACTGTAGTGATCCTGTAATAATGTAATAAGCACGATTAACGTGCCCATTGGAGGAGAAATAAAAACCCCTTTTGCAAATCTTTGATTCATTCGGCAGTGTAAGTGGAAAGCGGGAGAAGAAAGAAATATGGTGTAAGAAAAAAGGTGACAAGCAGTACCTGTCTTGTCTTACGACTTCACCTCCTTGTAGAAGTACACAAAGACATTTCCTTAGGTGGAGAATCTCTAGTCTAGCACGTGAAGCCACTACCTTCAAGAATCCAACCTCAAACTCGTGACTACCGACCGTGTGACTAGCGTCAGTCCCGAGTCAAGGGAGCTTGGTGCTACGACCCTTGGTACCAGTCTGCAAGAGTCTTTCGACTTCACTGTAAGGCCTGGACCGGTGACCGGCTCGGACGAGATGGACTTCAGCCAGACACTAAGGTTTCGATCGTTTTCCCAGAACTACTATGGTTTAGTAGAACCTTCTGAACGGCCGTTTCCGTACCTTAATACCCCGACTGATTAGTTCGTTCCATGTTGTGCAATCGGGCCTTTATCCACTCTCGGTTGGCCTTACCTAAGAACCGGACTGTCAGACTCGGGCTTGGTCCTAGGTGGGCATAAACCCATCTCGTGAGACGTAAACCTTTGATACAACTAAAGCTACGCAGTTGGTAGGCTTAACGTAACTAACGCATTTTTAAATATCTTAACTCAGCGTTTTACAAGTGTATAGTCGGGACCATTTCACCGAGCACTTAGCCTTGAGAGATCGCAATAGGCAAGACGAGGGAGGTGGAGTTCTGCCTCGAGTCAGTATAAACACTTTCCTACAAATGTGATAGATCTGTCAAAACACTGACTTGCATGAGACGGTTTATCTTAAATAAATTAAATGATAAATTACATTCGATATGAAATAAAAATATTTAAATATGTGTAGACATATCGGACGGAGAAGCTGTTGATGTATAAAACATTCTGAAAATGTAACATGTTTTCAGAAGTGGTAGTACACAAAAAAAGCACCATACATGGCCGCCACTACGAGTATAATTTTTCTATGCGAACTTTTAGTTACACGATATATTTTCGTATTATTCATGCCAATATTTCAGGCAGAAATACCCTCTAGCTGTGGCTCTTGGCATCAATAAACCCAACTTTCTGAATAGCGTACCGAGGATTGGTCGCCATGGTAACGGCTGTGAATAGGCGTCGCTTAAAGAAAGCAGTTGAACGAGCAAATGAGAGAAGCAAGACGTAGATTAGTTCAGTGACTTCTGGAAGAGAAACACGAGTTTTCTGGAAAATATTTGTGGTAATTGTTTTCTTGGTACAAGTAATCGTTATTGGCAAAAACCTTTATACCTTGCGATGCAGAAGTCTTCAGAAATAAGATAAAAATAACACAATAAAATAAAATTTTGGAAAGAGGACAAAATAACTTTAATTTACAATAAAAATTATTTTAATATAATTTTGTTTTTAAACATAGTACTGTGGTATACTACATTCAAAATAGCTCTCGTGTAGAAATACATTTGGTAGCCTATATATGAGTACAAGCAGAGGGCATAGCAGTACGACTATAGATATCGATGGATATTCCTTTGAAAAAGTAAAAGGTTTCACATATTTGGGCTCGGAAGTGAATGATGAGAATAAAACAATAAATGAATTCCAAAAAAGAATAATGACAGCTAATAGAGCATATTTCGCAAATATAAAGCTTTTCAAAAGTAGGATATTGTCTCAAACCACTAAGGTACGACTCTATAAAACCTTAATTCGGCCAGTCCTAACGTATGGAGCGGAGACATGGACTTTAACCGCCGTGATGAAAAATCGGTTAACATTGTTTGAGCGTAAGGTGTTATTAGAAAATTTATGGCCCGGTCTACAATGTACAAACCAGTGCATGGAAGCTTCGATCTTATGACGAGTTGTATTCCTCATACAAAGACGCAAATGTGGTCCGTTTTATTAAAACGCGAAGTCTAGAATGGTTGGGTCACATCATAAGAATGCCCACCAATAGAATGCCGAACAAACTTTTACATGGCACTATGATTGGCAAAAGAAGAGTTGGCCGACCAAGAAAACGATGGCTACAGGACCTTGAGGAAGATTTAAGAGTATTCCGCATTACAGCATGGAAACAGAAGACTAAGGATAGAAGTACAAGGCGGGACATTGTTAAGGAAGCCAAACCCCACCCGGGCTGTAGCGCTACGTAGCAGTAGTAGTATAGACCTCGTGTATCGCTCCACGGAATAAGGAGCCTGTGTTTAACGCTTTCAACTGTTTACCCCGTGAATTTGTTAACATATTTTCTTTTAAAAGCGATCCTCACTAGATACGTTGTTTCTATATACTAATGCAATAAAACATAGTCTTCTGTTTTACCAAAAACTTGATTTTTCGTTTGATTTTTAAACCAATGATATACATATTTTTTTCAATTCCAGTAAATCTTGAAAATGACCAAAAACCTTTAAAACGAGACAGACAAAAACACCATATGTTATACCAAATTCGTATAACATTTTAATCTCAATTTGTTTTTAAACATAACATTTTTTATAGAACATCAAGATTTAGTTACAAAAATCTGGTTAGAATAGATTTGATTATAAAGAAGTAACTTATTCAAAAGGTGGCACAAGTGGGTTGTGGTGGATGCCAGTAGTTATGTAGTGCTGTTGTGCTTACTAATATATATATTAAATATGGTGATAAATTTTCTTGTAATATAGTTAATAAATTAAAAATATTTCAAAAACAAGAATACTTTCAATGAATATATTTATTTGAAGCTTTTCGCCAATAAAATATTACCAGCGTCTTCAGAAAAATAATTATCTAATAAAATATTTTCACAAATAATTTTGTAAAAATATTTTATTAGATAATTATTTTCCTGAAGACGCTGGTACTATTTTATCGGCGAAAAGCTTTGAATAAATATATTCATTAAAAGTATTCTTGTTTTTGAAATGTTTAATTATATATATATATATATATATATATATATATATATATATATATATATATATATATATATATAGGCAATATATTAATATTGCTCATTATTATATAAGCAAGAATAGTGGACTTTCTTCACGAAGATTTTGGAAAACATACATTTATTATACTAACTTCACGTTGACTTATACAAGTGAAGCGTCCTTCTCTTTGGTACAGGTTCTAGTATTGCTGTACGAGAAAAAAGCCATGTTTAACGCTTTCAACTGTTTACCTCGTGAATTAGTAAATATTATTTCCTTGTAAAGCAAATCTTTCCAGATACTTTGTTTCTACATCCTAATGCAGTAGAACATGTACTATATTTTATTAAAAACCTTGATTTTTGAACCAATGAAACGCGTATTTCTAGACATTTAACCATTCGTAAACGTCACGGACAAAACAACAAATTTGTGATAACATTTGTAGCTTTGTTCCGGTCTGGTGTGTTCGTTTCATAACGCGGCCCCGCTAATATAAGACGCTGTGTGCTAACACAATGTTTTAATACACTTTTTGTATTGTGTAGTGTTTTTAAGGTATTTCCAGTCACACTTTCTCCACGTAACACCGAAAACATAATGTGAAGTTTTCGCCTTTTTGTTATGTTTGATACCACTTTTTTATTTAATTTAATTTTGGATATAATTTTTAACTTGTGTTTCTTGGATTAATACATTCACTCTTTTGTTTTGACTAATCTGTCTTACAGTTTGAACATATTTTAGTGCAATTAAATAACAATCATACATTTTCTTATATGTAACTACCTCGCTACTTTTTAATGCTAACGCTTACACAAACTCTGTATTTTCAAGAGATTATTAACGAGGTCCCTAGATATGCGACTAATTGGGGATTCGGTTACACTTCAGATTATACGAGGGAAAAGTTGAGCGGGTTGCCTATGTTGTCAGGGAATTAAAATACAACGGATATTGCGTTAGAATTCTTATTCAGGGTTTACGTTTTCAGTATTTGTTTACAGTTTTCTAACATTTTATTTTTACTTTAGGCTAGTATTAAGTAATACAGGCCAGGAAAAAATAATTCGTGGATTTTGCTTTACATGATGATCGGCGAAGCTAAAGGTTTCGTTAAATCAACCTGACGAAGTTATAATTCAAGTATATTTATCAACAAGTAATATAAAAAAATAAATATGTCAATTCCTACTGAGGTCGTTAAAGTAAAATTTTATTGAAGTTACTTTTTGTTTTATAATTACAGTTTACATAAATATGCATATACATATGTCAGAATCACAATATAAAGTGGCAAAAAAGAAAGCGAATTTCCTTGCAATTTTATATTTTCCTCTCTATGTAGAACATCTTGTTGGACTATTATTTTTGTTTGTTACTATTTATTCACTTTCATATTTTCGTTTCTAATTTATGAAGCTGATGGTGGTTTATAATGTCTCATTCTATTATTCTCTTGTATTGCTTCATTATTGCAAGGAATCTTTCTCTTATTCTTTCATATACATCTTTAAGTAATTGATTTCTTTCTATGGGAAAGTTAGCTCAGTGCCAAAGTGCTGAATTTCAATAATTTATTTCCTCAGTTCGAATCCGATCGGGACATCAAGTTTTTAAAGTTTTTATTGTTGAATTAATATTTGAAAAAACTATTAACATCAATTGTCATCCACCACAGGTTTTAAAAATTGTATTTGAACTCGAGTGGTTGAATATAAAGTATTTTTATTAATAATTGGAAATTCGTACAAGATATATGTAAGGAGAGTGTGAGCTAATAGGAGTTTACGTGTACGAGTACCATAGCGTACGTGTACGTAACCACTCGTATTTCAGAGGTTACGTTTACTAAGCGATCCTCGTTAGTGTTTGTGAGCGATCACCCACTGATGAAGATCGCTTGGTGCGATATAAAACGTTTTATTGCAGAAACTCTTTTGTAAATATACTTAAATTATACAATACGTTCGGCAGTTATAAGGTTCGAACGTGAAAAATATTGGTTCTCCGATCAGCTGATTTTTGCCATTAATTGATTTAACATATGATTTCATACAACAGCTGTTTTTTCTTCATTTAGAGGTTATATGATTTCAAATGCAATTTCTTGTAAAGTATTCTATTAAATTACATATACTTTGCCAAAAAATATTGTATTGATGATAATAGTTTAAAAATATATAAATATTATAAATTTTAATTTTTAATTAATTGTAACAAATGATAATTCTTTAATTTTTTTAAGGCTATCTTATACTCTGTATTGTGCAAGGTAACTAAAATCTGCGGAATTTATCAGATTCAACGAAGAATTATTTGGTTTTAAAACTACTAATTTTAAATTTCGTAGTCGTAGGTTATAGAATAAATTTCCTTTTTTACATTCCTCTTATTAACTGACACCTTTCTGATATATATCCTATACAAATTTTCAATTCTTAATAAAATACGTTTTTATTCATCCAGTCTAGTTAAAATACATTTTCTTTCACCTATAAGAATGTGGATGACAAATGATGTTAATACAGTTTTTTCTAAATATTTATTCAATAATTAAATTATAAAATTTGTGGGGTCCAGCCGGATTCGAACTGATATCTTGATGTTCTAAGTCTATCGCATCTTGGCACTGCCCCAACTTTTCAATTCCTAGAAATAATTCTCAAAGATGTTTATGATTCCGCCCCCCTCTGCGTATTTTCGAAACCTCCGTTGTACAACCTTAAACTGTTGCCATGGTTACCACACAATATCATAAATAGTACTCTAGGGTAACTAAAATAAAATTTTTCTTTTAAACGTCATTAGGAATTCACTTACAAAATTTTATATTACAAAACTTGTTTAAAGCAAGTAAAAATTATACTTTTTCTTAATATACTATGAGTTTATAAATTACATTTCACCGAAATGTAGACCTTTGATTTATTGACTTGAGTGTTATTTAATAGCCTTATTATTTATTATTAATATAATAAGTACTTTTTTCTAAGCCATTAAAGTTTGCACTTACATCGCGTAGTTTTAAACAGACCATTTTATATTTCTTTAGTTTAAAATGGTTTTAACAAGTTTTTGTCACAACTTGGGTGGTTTGAACAATTTTAAAATCACATTGTTGTTTTATCTACGTATATTGTATTTAAAAGTTAAAACATGAATCGGGGCAATTTTAAATAGTTTTACACTGTTGGGCCGAGGGCGTGAGATTAAACTCTCGCCTTACATTTACTTTAAGAATACATACTTCACAGCTGGTCTATATAGATAAGGCACGACTTGGACTAGCTTGCATGCAGTCGCTACTAGAGATCGTTCAACTTGACCTTTTAGAATTAAATATAAGGATTTAAATCCAAATATTTAATATGTAATCTATTGCGGCGAAAATTTATGGCAAACTGTATTATTTAGAAATATCGTTTTATTTATAGTTTGTTTTAGCCTTTGTATTTCACAAGGCTGTAAGGGTTTTAAAATACAGTGAATGATCTTTAATAATTTGGAATTGATTAAGGCGCCGTGTAGGCAATATAGTAGCAGGAGACTTCAACCAGGATTACGGATGGTGGTTGGTTCACTTTTATATTGCGAAGGCAATAGATATTTTTACAACATTGTAACAAAGGACTACTTTGTCATAATTTATATCAATGAAAGTCGTAGATGTGTTAGTGATTGTACAACTAAGGAAGTGATCCGTTGTATAATAATGCATAGCATATGCCTTAGCATTAAATGTGTGGTTATAATTTGAAATTCTGTACTTTAGTGGAATATAAAAACAGGAATTTAATATTATAGAACATTAGGATTAGAGTGTTAAGGTTATATTCAGAGTTTTTAAAGACGATTTTAATGTAAACAGTTTTAATAGAGGGCGCTTACGGAAAACGTTTTACTAGAATACTTTTATCTGTTTGTTTCTTGTAATTTTGTACCTTGCATTCGCGACTGTTCAGAAATTGCATCAGCCATTTTTACACGAAGAAGAGGTTGATAACTTTTAATTTCTTTATAACTTCTTATAAACAGAATTATAACGCAGAAGTTTAGTTTATACTGTTATAATTTTAACTTTTGATATGCATAAAGAAAATAACAATATTCATAATTAGGGAAAAGATAGGTTATAGTCAACTGGTATTTACATTGATATTACACGTCACAGATATTGCAAAACAAATTGTATTTGGTGATTTATAAAGTTTTTATGGACACAGAAAAGATAATAAAACTTGGTGCTGAAGCTCGACAAATTACAAATGTTAACAAAATGCACTACGTAGAACCACAACACTCTAAAAAATGAACGTTTTTAAAATACAGTGTTTTATATTTGTAGACTGTATTTGGTCTTGTAGTAATTTCTTCTGAAGATGGTTGCTTTGCAATAGAAATGTACATCAGGTAATAAAACGTTTTTGTGGTTTGAGAGGTTTTATTTATTTACAACAGTGTACTGTGTTGTACTACATTACAGTATAGCTATATAGTACGTGGTAGCTATATAGTACGTGGTAGCTGTATAGTACGTGGTAGCTGTATAGTACGTGGTAGCTATATAGTACGTGGTAGCTATCTAGTACGTGGTAGCTGTATAGTACGTGGTAGCTGTATAGTACGTGGTAGCTATATAGTACGTGGTAGCTATCTAGTACGTGGTAGCTGTATAGTACGTGGTAGCTGTATAGTACGTGGTAGCTGTATAGTACGTGGTAGCTATATAGTACGTGGTAGCTATCTAGTACGTGGTAGCTGTATAGTACGTGGTAGCTATATAGTACGTGGTAGCTATCTAGTACGTGGTAGCTGTATAGTACGTGGTAGCTATATAGTACGTGGTAGCTATATATTACGTGGTAGCTATATAGTACGTGGTAACTATATATTACGTGGTAGCTATATAGTACGTGGTAGCTATATAGTACGTGGTAGCTATATAGTACGTGGTAGCTATATAGTACGTGGTAGCTATCTAGTACGTGGTAGCTGTATAGTACGTGGTAGCTATGTAGTACGTGGTAGCTATATATTACGTGGTAGCTATATAGTACGTGGTAACTATATATTACGTGGTAGCTATATAGTACGTGGTAGCTATATAGTACGTGGTAGCTATATAGTACGTGGTAGATATATATTACGTGGTAGCTATATAGTACGTGGTAGCTATATAGTACGTGGTAACTATATATTACGTGGTAGCTATATAGTACGTGGTAGCCATATAGTACGTGGTAGCTATATATTACGTGGTAGCTATATAGTACGTGGTAGCTATATAGTACGTGGTAGCTATATATTACGTGGTAGCTATATATTACGTGGTAGCTATATAGTACGTGGTAGCTATATATTACGTGGTAGCTATATAGTACGTGGTAGCTATATAGTACGTGGTAGCTATATATTACGTGGTAGCTATATAGTACGTGGTAGCTATATAGTACGTGGTAACTATATATTACGTGGTAGCTATATAGTACGTGGTAGCTATATATTACGTGGTAGCTATATAGTACGTGGTAGCTATATAGTACGTGGTAGCTATATAGTACGTGGTAGCTATATATTACGTGGTAGCTATATAGTACGTGGTAGCTATATAGTACGTGGTAGCTATATAGTACGTGGTAGCTATATAGTACGTGGTAGCTATATAGGATGTGTTTGTATAAAAAGTAAAACTAATAACATTTGTTAACTCTTTAGTTAATAAGATTCTTGTATAATCTTCATATATATTGCTTATCTTGATAAACAGTTGTTTTATGAAGTGAAAGATGGTTTTCATCTTCTGTTTTTTAAAACAATAACTTACGAGTATAGTAAACTGGAAGTTAGTTCACCCGTCAATCGGTTAGGATGCATTAGGAAACTTTATTATTAATACGAAACCTAATTTAACCTCACGTTTTGTAGCTATATTAGTATCGTAGATAAAGATGGCGTTTTTTCAATAAAGAAACGTTTTGTGTGTAATTTAAAGTGAAGTTATTATGTTTTTCAAAGTTTTATTTTTTGAGCTTGTGGCAGTGTGATGAAAAATAGGAAGATGGTGATATCAGAAGAGTGTGGCAAAGGGGTACTTGTCTTTCGACTCTACCTTCCTTACCAAATATCACCAAGATAGGTGAGGTAGATAGGTGAGGAGATATATTCCTTATGTATGGAATATATTCAGTGTAGCGTGGGAAACCGCTACCCCCTCGAATCCAACCTCAAACTCGTAACTCCCGTCCGGGTGACTAGCGTCATCCTCCGAGATAGGAGGTTTTGTGCCTCGGCTCGTAGTACCACGACCTCGAACCATCCGAATGGCCAGGTTTCCGTAGCTTCAATACCCCGTCTGATCAGTTCTGTCCAGGCAGTGCAATCGGACCATTGTCCACTCCCGGGTGGCCTTACCTTAGGGCTGGACCACCAGACTGGGGACTGGGTCCTAGGTGGGCATACCCACCATTAGACCTTGAGAGCTTGGTTTTCAAGCCGTTGCTTTATAACCTATTTATTTCACACATTGTAAGAAAGAAGGTAAGAAAATGTTGACTTGATTAAATAGGGCTAAGAAAGTGACATTATTCTTCCTTTCTGGGAGATGTGGCTTTCCTGAAACAAACCTATTCTTAATCGGGGTGAAGGATCTATTACCCGACCGAGTAAACATTACGCTCGAAAAGGGGAATACTAGGAGCATAGCAACTTCGGGAACTATAGTCGAGCCGCAGTGGTATGATACCCAGCGGAATACAGGTCTTCTCGGAACTGACCCCCGTCATCCCAACCCTCTCGCAGGTCCGGGCGCTGACAAGCAATTTGTCCCCTATTAGGCTCTGTTCCGCACTACAGCAACTTTTTGTTTTTCATGTTAAAAGTAAATATCAAGAACCTCGTTAAAATCTACTTACAGTTTTAATAAAAATGAGTCCAAACTCGGCCTAAATGCTTCATACTTGAGGGTTAAAATAACGATAAAATGTATAAATAACTTACAGATACAGTAATTTATTACTGCTAATTTCGCATCAAGTGTCATTTTCAAAATATTCTGGGCCCAAGTTAACCACGAAACTTCTAACACTGTCGTATAGTCCTTCATTTTTTCAGTCATTGTCCATTACCTTTTTTGCGTGATTCACATATTTTCCCCACAAATCAGGTGTTATTGCTGACACAGTCTCATTAAAAAAATTTTCGAGATCCATATAAGGTAGTTTTTTAGTATTATCAAATGCGCTATCGTTCACTGGTAAATTAACTTTATTTATATTAAGAATAACAGGGCCAACACTTAATTACTTTCACTTTATACCGGGATACTTTAGCGCAAACACTTCAACACCTAACTAAAGAAAGTTCTGGTAAACCCAAGGTACAGATATTTTCTCCCACTAACATCTTTTGTTTTCGCCACGTGCTTAAGATTTTCTTCAACACACCTGCGAAAGTCTACACTATCTGTTTACATTAATATATCTTTCTAATTTTGATGTGGTCGCCACATAACAGTAGCTCACATATTTTCGTTTTGTTTTCTCGGTCTAGTAATACGTTGCACACTCACGGAGTAACAAAAAACGTTAAAAAACAAACACAACAGAAGAACTACAGTGTTTAATTTAATGTTTTTTGTAGTCGTCAAAATTTTAAAAAATCTTACTGGAAAATGAAAACCTCTAATTTAAATACAGTTTTTGTGTTTATAAAGTAGTTCCGTTGCCGAACGAGCTTCCAAACTTGGATGCAGTTGCTACATGTGGCCTAAGGGATCGATAGTTCGGCGGCGCCAGCCCTTTCACCAGTGCGTTCGTCTTTGTGCCGACTGGGACCAGAATCCCCGCGGCTTTTCGCTTAACCAACTTCGGTTTGATAACGCGTGAATTCGCGTCGCTTTTATTCTACAAAGTCGATGATTGTTCCTTCATATGTAATTGAGTCGACGATTTATTGAGTTTTTATGCTACATTTACGTGAATCATATGATGAAAATTGCATTTATTAAATTCCTTCAATTAGTTCACACTCTCATTATAGGCCTATAGATCTTGTTCAAAATTTTAATCGTTAATAAAATAATTTTAATTCATCCGGTCAAGTTCAAATACATTTTTTAGAACTTGTAGTGGATGACACTTTAAGTTAATACAGTTTTTACAAATATTAATTCACTAATTAAATTTAATTAATTAATTTTAGTATTATACAGGAGAAAACGTTTCACAAAAGGGGCAAGGTAACGTTTACGTCCCATTTGGCTTAAAGTAACTGATAACATGACTACATAAAACAGCTGATTTTATGTAATAGGTTATGTGGTAGGTCAACTGTTTCAACGCGTAGGTTATGTTATTTTATTTGTATTAATTGTAATTATTTAATTAAAACTAACTAAACTATAATTTATCCGTGTTGACCTAAGTAGGAATTTACTTTTAAAACGTTTTGATTATATTGCTTGTTTTTAAAATAAAAACGGATTAAGAAATATTATTTTGAATGACAAGAGAAAGAGTGTCAAGTGAAAACGTCTATGTTACCAAGCATCGTGAGTTGAGAGGAATCTGTGAGTATTCCTCCAGGCCACAGATTCTTGCGTGTAAAAATTGAAGCGACGAATTTTCTGATAAGAATTTCATAAATCACTCAACATATGATTTCATGCGACAGCTGTTTTCTTCTTCATTTAGAGGCTATGTTTATCGTTTAAAATTAATTTCGCACGTTTCATATCAATTATTGAAATCGTATTAGCGGGGTCTGCGGAAAATTTATTACCTAACTATTTGCCCCGCGAACAGCATCGTTTCACCTGCTACGACGAAAATTAAATCTGGATCCGGGTGCAAAGTCGTTAAGTCACATGTTCGACATATGTTTATGGTTATCAATAACGTAAGGCCATTACATTCAGAGTCTTAGACGTTATGGGAACAGTGTAATAAATTTAGAAACAGTTTAGCCTATCTAAATAAAAGTCAGCTGTGTTGTTAGAATAACCCTCTGCAAAGATATGCCTGCAAAGTTAACAAAAGCTTTAAAAATTTTGTTTGTTTTTTTAAATCTATTCTTTTATTTGAAAGATTTATACTATCGATTATTTTTAACAAGAAAACATATATAAGTAGGTATATAGATATATAGGTAAACATTTCATGAGGAAGATATTTAAAATATAATAGTTCAAAGGTTTTCTGCCCATTTACCATTATTGTCAATATTAAAACCTCATCATTCGTCAAAAATTGAAAGAGTGATTTAGTACAGACGCTGAATGTCGTTTTAATTGCCGATTTGTGAAGGGGTCTTTCATAATGTCGACCATAGCAAATTGCCGAAAATCTTCAAGCCATAGTATTTTAAATATTCTAATTTGAAAATGTATATAAATCAATATTTCTCACAACAAACGTTGTCAGCGATTTGTTAAATATATACGAGTGCGTGTGTGTGTGTGTGTGTGTGTGTGTGTGTGTGTGTGAGTGTGTGTGTGCGCGTGCGTGCTCGCGCTCGCGCGTTCTTGTGTGTCCCCCCTAGTCTGGGCTCCGGCGCTTAGGTAGGGCAACCGAGAGGGGATAAAGATCTGATTATACTACCTGGACCGAACTAATCAGACAGGGTATTGAGGTACTGTAACCTGGTAGTTTGGAATGTTCTACTGGTACCGAGTAGGTACCTATGACCAGTCAAGGCCTTTTAGTAAGGTAGCACCAAGACCGTCACCTCGGGCCTGACGCTAGTCACCCGGACGGGAGTCACGAGTTTGAGGTTAGATTCGGAGGGGCATAGTTTTTAATAACTGGATTGTCGAACCCTTTACAGTATCTACAAAAGTGGATCTTCTCGGCGAGGAGGTTGAGAAGGAAGTCAGGCAGGCTACTCCTCGCCAACATTCTTCTCGTTTTCATTTCCAAACTTCTGTTATTTTCTATCTTTACTCAACTCCACTAGAACTGTGTATGCGTGTGTGCTTGCGCGAGCAAGTCCCTATTTATGAATATACATATGTAAATATATTTATATCATTAGGAATTTCGCACACTGTCAACAACTAAAACAGACTCTAAACCCTCTCAGTCTTTCGCTTCTAGATGTCGCTGGACCCGGTTTTTCAAATTATTATGTTGGCTAAACACTTTAATTATTTAGGACAAATTTTAGACCAAACATTAACTTTTCTTGCATAATCATGTTTAATATAAGAAATAAATTTGGTGTTAACGTTTTCGTATTTTGCTGCCCAAAGCAAATGCTTTGCATAATATGTACCTCTCCAATATTGTGGAAGGTTTCTTCTTCTTAGAATCCTTAATTCTATTAGAGATAGGCATTTTGATTTGATTCTGATCCTCATTGAAGTTGTTCAATAGAATATTTGTATCAATGTTTTCCCCAGGATGTTCCTCGTTATCCAATACTTTACCCCAATTATTTTTTCTACGTTTTACAAAGGTAAAAGTCGATATATTTATCCCTCACGATTTCACCGATATATTCTACATTTTATATATTTATTGGTTCGACTGAATTCTGCACTTTATTTATTCATTAATGACCAGTTCCATATTTTCTGCACAATTTCCCCTTAAAACTGTATTTATCTGTACTGAGTGAATTTAAAGTATATTTTTGCAAACACAGTATTACAGGTGACGTCATCATGTTCTTATTGAAGGTTCATCTTACAAACAAGTAATATGAACAACAGTATTTAAAGTCAATTCCTACATATGCATTAAATCAGCTAATCTACTACATAACCTATAACATAATTCAGGTGTTTATTGATATCATATGTTATCACTTATGTTAAGCCAAATGGAACGAAATAAATATATTGCTTATCTTGCCCCTTTTGTTAAAAGGTTTTCTGCCATATAAAACTAAAATTAATTTATTATTTAAATAAGTTAATGAATTAATAATTGAAAAAATTGTATTAACATTAAGTGTCATCCTGTATAAGTTTAAACGATGTATTTGATTTCCAGTGGATCAATTAAAAGTATTTGATTAACGATTGAAAATTTGAACAATATATATACATATATATATATATATATATATATATATATATATATATTAAATATGGTGATATGTTTTCTTTTAATATATATAATAAATTAAAAATATTTCAAAAACAAGAATACTTTTAATACATATATTATTCAAAGCTTTTCGCCGATAAAACAGTACCAGCATCTTCAAGAAAAATAATCAAAAAAATAATTAAGAAAAATAATACTATTTTTTGTTACATAATTATTTTTCCTGAAGATGCTGGTACTATTTTATCGGAGAAAAGCTTTGAATATATATAATACACAAACACACATAATGAGAGTGTGAACTAATTAAATTTAAAAAATAACGTTTACTCACTTAGCGTTGTCAGAAATTTATAGATTTTACATTAATTTTAGTTACAATAATAATATTGGAAAGAACCCCAATACCACAAAAATAAGAAATAAAACAAGTTACTTAAGATTAAACCCTAGGGTTTAATTTTTTATTGTAATATATTGTACCACTGTGCTCTTGATTTTGTGTATTAATTTTAGTTAATTTATTTAGTAAATAGTATAAAATTATCAACAAATATTTCTTCGTTACAACTATTCTTTGAACTTAGCTTGTGAGGTTATGTTAAAACAAATAAAAGGTATACACAAGACTCACTAATTAATCATTAATTTACTCATACGCGTTTCATTAACAAAGTAATCATCATCAGCGAGTGTTGCTACTACAAACTCTAACTTACAACTCAACTGAGTAGCAACACTCATTGATGATGATGACTTTGTCAATGAAACGCATAAGAGTAAATAAATGATTAATTTGTGAGTCTTGTGTATGTCTTTTATTTGTTATTTCTTCGTTGATAAGTAAAATCAAAGATATTTTTAGGCCTATAGATTATGCAAACAAATTATTTTATTTACGTGTTCAATATTTTTAATTTAAAAAAATTTTGTTTCAGGTCCGGAAAACGACTTGGTAGCAATGCTTTAGCAAGGTAAGTGTTTGTTATTACTCGTAATTGTAACGGGTTTAAACCATCACTAGTCACTACACTACTAAGCCAGCTTTGATTTTAAAACTATGATTAACAATTGCAATAAACAAATAAGTATAGCTTAGTAGATAGATTGTCAACAGAAGTGAATTGAATTGGCACCGATACTGCCCGCTTGGATTGAATATTACATAGAATCGTATGGACGCTAACACACAAGTCGTGACCGCTCTGCGGTTCTGATGCTACCGCAGTTCAACCGCTGGATTGCTGCTACCGCCTGCGGTCGATAACACCCACAGCGGCAGGGTGGAACCTTTGAAGTGGTCAGAACCTGACACCCGAAAGGCAGAACCGCGACCAATAGTCGCTTCAACACAAAAAACATCGATGTCGACAGCTTTTTATTAACAACATACGAAAACATTCAGAACTTTGTAACACGAATAACAGAAGATATGATTAGGAGACGCTGTGCAGGTCTTCGCGAGGTCTAGCTGATAATTCTTTATAAGTCCTTCGTCCCATCTGGAAGTAATTTAACACTGCAGTAGTCGCGCGTAACAGACGGACGTGCATAGTCGCGTGGCGCCCATTAGACGCCACTCCGGTAAACAATTAAAATAGTTGTAATTTTTAGCAACTTGTGTTATAATAATTTTGTTATAAGTTAGTAAGATTTTCAACACTTTTACAAATGTAATTTAAGTAAAAAAATCGCAATGGACACTATATAAAAAACTAATTTTGCATATCTATTTCCTCATTACATGTATATTCTTAAAGTTTTATAATGTTCGTTATTAAATAGATTAAATATATGTGACGTTGAGTTATAAATACTTAATTAAATTAACTAGTAAACAAAGAAAAGTCATGCAAACACTGTTTTCAAACACAATTCCCACATAATAATTTTCCATGTTTCAAGCAAATAAATATTTTACACTTGTGACAAAAGTTACGTGTCATTCTGTTTTCATTTCGCGCACACATATGCCACCTTTTACGGCCAATAGGATCTTCACTAACACTTTCACTGATTGTAGTACTTGAACTTTCACAATTTCTTCCTATATCTACGGCTTTTCTTTTCAAATTTCTTGGTATATTATTAGTATTCAAGCGTAGTTTTAGGTAGTCCTCTGTCAATAATAAGGCTAACTGCCGTAGGAAATGCCTCCTTTTTAAAGTTTTGTTGTTTATATTATTAGAATTATATATTATTTGTCCATTTATACCAGCAATATTCAACAAGCTATACAAAATGACTACTGGCCACCTCCTTGTATTCCTTGCACAACTATATAGGGCACTCATTTTGTCTACCATGTCTACGCCGTACTTCGTTGAATTGTAAAACGTTACAATTTCTGGTTTTTTATTATCGCCTGTGTGAGAATCAATACTGTTATCGCTATGTAGTGTTGACAGAACAATTACATTTTTATTAATTTTTGGCTTGTAAGAAACAAGTGTGATAGATTCATGGAACCCGAATTTAGACGACTTCAAAGGCATTCCTTTGCATGGTACAAACTGGGGGGGGGGGATTTCTTTTTTATTTTTACGAATCGTTCCAACTAGGGTTGTCCTTTTTTTCAAAAGTTCTTTGGCAAGATCGTAGCTCGTAAACCAATTGTCAGTGGTTATATTTCTTCCCGAATTAGCAATGCAATCGGTAAGTCGCAAAACAACGTCCTTAGGGCTGTTACTAATCCGGTGTGGTCCATCAGGCTGTTTTTCGGCATATATTTCTAGATTCACTGTGTAATACATTTTAGCATCGGCCAAGCAGAATACTTTTAAACCATATTTTCCTGGCTTACTAGGAATGTATTGTTTGAAAGAACATCGGCCGCGAAACTTTTCCAACTTTTCATCTAACGTCAAATATTCTCCTACGCTATAGCAAGTTTGGCAATTATTTACAAATTTATCGAAAATATGTCTTATGGGTGCTAATTTATCAGTCTTCTTTCTTTCACCCCTAGTAATTAAATCGTCAAATCGTAAGGCCTGTAATAAAAATCTAAATCTATGTAGTGACATAACGATTCGAAATCTCTCTGGACTAACTCCGTCGTTAGCCCATAAATCCTCTGCATTCAAACGACTGCCCTTGAAATAATCCGCTAAGTAAAGCAACCCAAATAATGCTTTCATTTCTATTATATTTGTAAAATTACAGTCGCGTTGTCTACTATAGTTTGCTTGTTTTGACAATATGTATTTATTTGTGCTTTCAACGATACAGTCTAAAATATCACTATCTATAAAACAACCCCAACAATCTAAAATTGTCTTTTTGTTTTTTGCAATAGATTTCACTCCTGGCAAATGAGTAATAATATTATGCCTTGGGGTACGTACATTTCTTCTAGGGACATCTACTTTCCATTGTGTAGTTTTATCCCTACCGAGATAAAAAGATTCATTGTCTTGGTACTCACGGTCCTCGTCGTTTTCGCTTATCTCTTGTTCTGTATCACTGTCAGACAGATGTACAGAAATAGCATCCTCTTCATCACCATCGGTGTTGTCGCCTGCATCACTTACATGGTCCGGTTGATGATTTGACTGAATGCTATCCACTGAGTCTTCATTTTCACTTGTATCACTCAACTGTAATTCTTCACTAAATAGCAAATTTTGAATTTTATCACAGTCTTCTGCACTATACAAATTAAGTCGAATAAACTTATCCATTTTGATGACGCCTAATATGTATGTTATATTATAAATTGTAAATCTAACAACAATATTTGAAAAAGGTTCTGATATATAGACCTATATAAAGCAAAGGTTGTATAAAAAGATTATATATATATATATATATATATATGTATATATATATATATATATATATATATATATATAAAGGTTCTGAATAAAGAAAATATATCACACAAGACTACTACACGCACAAGCGTTCAAAAACAACTTGAAACAGACTGAAGACAAAGCTGCGTCTATAGCGGCAGTAGTCGCGTGGCGTCCATTAGGCTCCAAATGCCTATATTCCAAGAAATAGTCGATTTTCGGTATTGAATGCTTAACTGGCGATTTATGATACTGTACCAGGAAGGTATTCAAAAGGAAACCGAAAAGTGGGTGTGTAGACAAAAACAGCAGGCTGCAAAAGTGATATTGGCGCCTGATAGACGCCACGCGACTACTGCAGTGTTAAACATTTCTCGCCGTACTCTACAGATTCTATCAATCTAACGCTCTCTTAGTGTCAAAAGATTGCACCAAATATTGTTTGTTTTAAATTCTTTTGTGCATCTAAATATTTCTTTTTCAAATAACAAACCTCGATTTAAAACAGTAATAAATAATAATAATTAAATAATAAAACCGCACTTGTACTTCGAAAGTAAAAGGACTCTTAAGACTTCAACGCAGCTGACCGTTGTCGTGTGTCAGGATCTATGTTCTGGGGCTCGGATTACGCGGTCCATCTACTTATGGATATTTTATATAATTAATAACATCAATACATGGTCTTAACACTTAACTGAATTAAATGTTCTACGTAACATTGGGTATTCCCTGAACCTCGCACCTCAGGTGTCAGGAAAGGCATATTACTGCCTACTTTCTTATGCAACTCAGGGGGGGGGGGTAACTGGAAGATTGCCGACGCAAAACCGGTGAACAAATAATACCCAAAAGAGTTTTTAAATGTCAATTCCTACTTATGTCAACAATGAAAATTTTATTGTTGGTAATTTCTATTTAATAGTTACATTTAATATAAATATGTATACATAATAATATTATAAAATAATAACATATTATATTATGCGTATTAACAATCACAATAATGAAGGTCAAAGCGAAAATAATATCAGAACTAATTAAATAAACTTAATTTATTACTTACACTTTTAAAAAATGTTTTAAACTTGCCTATAGTAGCACTTACTGTGCTTGTTGAGGACGGCCGTTTCGGGAGATGTGTCCCTTTGTCAACTCAGACCGTAACTGATCTCAAGGTTTACGTAGGTTAGGGTGGGGGTGGGATATTTTGGTGGTGTGGGTGTATTAGGAGTTATGATGTCAAAAAGTGCGTGTGAGTTGTAATGTAATTGTGTATTGAGTAAGTGCGTAAACGGATACAACCCAACAATGATTGACAAATTATACAACCACCTAAAAAATAAACATAATAACCCAAATACAAACACAAAAGATGACAATCCCATAAAATACTTATCAATACCATACAGCTCATCCAAAACCCACAATCTAACCAACACATTACGAAAATACAACTACAAAATAGCCTACTTCACACACAACACTCAATAAACAATTCAAACCCAACTTCAAAATCGACAACATTAACAACTCCACTGGAGTTTACAAACTAACTTGCAGTTTGTGCCCCAGTTTTTACATAGGCCAGACAGGGAGGTCATTCTACACACGTTACCAAGAACATATAAAAGCACTAAAAAACAATAACTACCAATCAAACTTCGCCGATCATCTCAACTCCACAAAACATGACTACATAGACATAACATCTAACCTATAAATTCTTCATAAACAACACAGAAATAACCAACGCTACACAACCGAACAATACGAAATATACAGGCACTTCAAACTACACCCTACACACATACTCCCGTCCTCAACAAGCAAAGTAAATGCTACTATAGGCAAGTTTAAAACATTTTTTAAAAGTGTAAGTGATTACTAGTAGCTCACGCGAAGATGGAATCAACAAATGTTAATTTAAGAATTAATATTTGACAATACTGTATTAGAAGCAAGTGACATCCAATACATGTTTAAAAATAATGTATTTGAGCTTGAGTGGATCAATTAAACATATTTTATTAACGATTGAAAATTTGAACAAGATGGTAGGGAGAGTGTGAACTAATGGAAGGAATTGTAAAATGTCGGTAAATTTCATACTAAATTAAAACATTTCTCAACAATGTCAAATTAAACAGGTAAAATTTGCCAAAAAAAGCTACTGCTTGTGTTAATACAAGACATTCCTTCCCATTAAAGTCAGTGCTAATGTTGAATGAAGCATTCACTTGCTAATCGCCGATTGCTCAATAGGAACAGGTTGCCACAGAAACAGCTGATAAGTTAACCTACAAACGCTTATCGCCGCGTGTTTACTGTGACAGGTGTCGCTATATCCTCGATGCGTTTCCCTCTGCTGTCACATGACATACGTCCGCCAAAATTTAAGCCGCGTTCCGTAAACTTGCGAGTGGTGTTAAGGAACACAAGCAAAGTATTTTTCGGGATTTTCTCGCGTTTATTTTAC
>JBAIZL010000105.1:180000-182500 GCA_036971475.1 Prosapia bicincta
TCGATTGTCAATTTATTATATAATGACAACTTTGAATTTTTATCCAATAACTAATAGCTGCGGATCTTACTATCTTACTTGTGTAATTGATGTGGACCGAATTTCTTTCCATTTAACTTTATTTTTCATTTATCAGTCTACTTTAGTACTTTGTTCATTGCTCTTTTGAATTTGTAGAATTATATATGTCTTGAACAGTTGCTAATAACGCAGTGTCGTCTGCAAACGTTACAATGGTCACCTCTTGTGTTGTCGAAATAATGTGTATAGTAAGTACGGAGTTTGGCCCAATACACTACTCTGGGCTGCTCCTGCCTCAATTCCTTGCATTCAGCATATTCCTTCTTGTTTTATCCTGAAGTTTGTGTTCGACAAGTACGATTTTAACAAATCTACATATTGCTCGAAAAATATTTGACTTAATTCGCGTATCTTCATGCGACATTTTTTGAAGGCCTAAAATTGAATAGAATTTAATAATTTTAGTCATGTTTATTCGAACACTCAAATTATGTAATAAATAAATGAAAAATAAGTTGATCATCGAGTTAAAAATATTTATTTTAATAATACATTGTTTCGACATCTAGATCGTTGGCCTTATCAAGTTTGTTGTGCTATAAAAACTAAGTCCTTACATTTAACGTTCAAATGCGTAATGTGAGGAGGCAAAATATCTGACCTCGGCACTTCACTAAGACCTTCCTGAGTACAATACTCGTGAAGAGCTGCAGTAATGCTGGAAGGAAAGTTAGCTCAAAGTGGAGTGAAGGAGGTTTGATGTTTTACCTCCTCGTGTTAAACATTTTAATGTTAAATGTAAAGTCTCTTTTATACAAACAGCCTTCATAAGAGCAAAGAAGTAGTTGTGTTATTAAAATAAATATCTTCAACTCAAAGATCTACCATTTTCTTATTTACTTGATATTTTTATGTTTGTAAACCAAATTATTTTCTTAAAGCGACACTAAAAACCAACCGGACAATGGTTAAACACTTTCTCTTTTTCCACGTTGAAAACAGGGCACGTCAGGTGAAATGCCTTGCCTATGCGAAGCCGTAATGGCTTCTTATCCCCTACCAGAGGAAGATCTTTCCTTAATCCTGCCTGGCTCCATTTTCATTCTTTATCTTCCATTTTGTATGGAGATTTAACAGATAGACGCCTCTTTGTGCTTCGATATAAAGCCCTGATTTAGGTTCGCAACCCTGTCACTCGTAATGCCATAACCTCATACAGGATTTTTCCTTTACCAGGAGGTTTATATTATAAGTTACAGTTTAGCTTGTGAAGTTAAATATATAAGAAAAACACACTTGTAAACACCTTTCTCACAACATTAATATTACTGATCATAACCTGTTTTCGGCAACAATGTTGCCTTCATCACTGATTAAACTACACTCTCTCATAGATGAATAAAATTTGTGTTGTGAGAGAGATGTTTACCAGCGTGCATTTCTTATAGGCATTTTGTGTTTCCACTTAAATGCTTTCTTTTTCACAATCCCACTGAACCTTTGTATCATTGCTTCCTTTCTTTCCAATTCTTTGATCCGATAATATTGGTTTCCTTAAAACTTGAAAAATGTAAGAAACAGGAAAAAACAAAGTATATTTAAAATATTAATTGCAATATCTCCTTACATAAATTTCGTTGAAAAATACACCTTTTCAAGTAAAATAATACTATTTTAAAAGATACAAGCTATAATGATTTTATCTGTGAAGAAGATAACATCGCTAACGAAACGTACATAAGGTAATAGTAAAAGTGTATTGAATTTTAATTATTTGGTTTTGGAGTTTTATTATTAATTTAATAATAACACTGCACTTTCTCGAATGTATTGATTTAAAATATTTTCTGTTTTTTGTTCAGAAAATAACTGAAAATGGGATCGCATAGTTTGTAAAGCATTCTCGTCTTGGAAAGATATCCTTGTTTTCTGAACCCTATAGACTTTCGTCACATTTAAATAAACTAGTCTATCCTGTGTTACGCCTTCTGGAACACTGATATCCTCTCACGGAGCCATGGACACATGTAAGCGTATCATAAAAGATAGCACAAGTATCGATCAAGTGCGACAGTCGAAACCACTCTAATAAATTTAGTTAAATAATCTTTTTTGGTTTCTTCATGGTTAGGCCGGTCTAGAGACTTAATACGAAATTTCAATAATTTACATGCAAAAACGTGCCTTTTTGGAAAATGTGACTTATTTCATCTGATTTTAATGATTTTAAACAATTCAGTATTGCATATAAGAAAAATCTTTTACTTTTTTAAAACTACAATTTAACAATTTTATTTAGAGTAAAGCAAGTGTTTATTTTTTTATGAATAAAATATCTGAATTATAATTTCCTGAAAAGTTTGTTAAATTTTAACTAATAAATTTGACCGTAGAAATTGACTTGCCAAAAGTTCTCCCTTCCTGACATCCTCGGTTCCTGGCCCTCCACACTTCGTGGAGTCTCAAGAGAGGATTGTGA
>JBAIZL010000105.1:187500-197500 GCA_036971475.1 Prosapia bicincta
AAAAAAAGCAAAAATATGTAATCGAACTGTAAAATCGAGCTGTAATATATATATATATATCACATTTTCTCTATTTTGTTTCAAATTTCCACATACGTTTTTGTTTATATGCAGTTTATAGTTTTCTAAAATATCGCCTTTAACCTTTTATTTTTAAACCGTACGTTTAGGAAAGGCTGTAGATCTCTATGTGCATAGATTTTTATGTATAAATTCTTTATTCCAGCATCTCATTTGTTTGCTTTAATGAGGTTTCTAGTTGAGAATGTGTTTGATCTTTCATAACTCAGCGTTAAAGGTTTCATCTTAACTTCTAATACATTGTACTTAATGACGAAAATCGTGGTGATTGTCCTTGAGCCCGAAGACATTAAAACGTAGCGTGTTTAATATATTTTATTCAGAACCGTAGTATTATTTATATCGACACTAACCAGATTCCTCACCATTTACCTAACCTGTTCTCTGGAACCGGTTTATCTATGAACCTAAATTTGATTACCAGATCCGTTCATCCGGCCGTTTATCTTGTCAAATGATTAACATTTATGTTTCTTTTTTCAGTCAACTGTACCGCAGCTCAAGTTTCAACTCATCAGGACGGAGTTCTACTTGCGACACGGCTGATGATATCTACTCGGATGTGTCTCTTGAAGAAGACGTGTTGGATCTTAATCATAAGGTAAGGAATCTTAAACAATGCTTTACTTTAAATGTTCAGTTTAAAACTCTTCTTAGAATCAGTGATACTATATGATAAATCACGTGATCTTCTGTGATAAACATAAGCGTCACCCTCTAGCCAACGGGGTTTTCTTAGTTGCTTCATGCAAGATTAATTTTTCATGTATACAGCCACGCCTTGCTACGTATTCTTATTTTACGCCCCGCCCTCTTACCTCGAGTCCCACCTTTTTTTATTACGCTCCGCCCCTTCATACTTATTTATAAATAATAATAACAATAAATAATAATAATATCATGGCTTCAGTGTTTAAAGGAATATTAATAATGGGAAGAGTTTGATGAGTTTACAAGATTCAAACCTTAAATTTTTCTTTCAAACCTATTTAATTACGCATAAGCTTTGATCTCTACAGCAAAATCGTTTTATCGTGCCGAAATCCTACTTCTTAGTTGTTTTAGAGTGTTGAAAAAATATTGTGTTCCGTCATATACGACGCGATTATAATTATACACGCACATTAAGTGAAATATATAATAGTTACAAGTTGGATCGCGTGGAGCGGTATTGGCTCTTCAAAACGCCGTACACATTTTTTCTAACCACAGCTGTAGCATTTCGGAAAACATTTTTAACCTAATGCTCTGCCATTGGTACTTGATTCTGGGCCTTGGGACTCTTGTAACAGCCAACCTCTCCCTACCTACTGAAATAGTTCTGTGCATGGATGTAAGTACCACGTATGTAGGAGTTAGAAATGGCCTTCCGTATTCCAAATTCTATAGATCTTTTTATGTCTAGTCGGGAGATTAAATTATTTAAAAAAATGACAATTTCTTGTAAAATAGTAGGTGGATAAATCTCTTTCTATTCAAAACTTACGTTCAAGGAAAGATGATATCCTCGAGTATCGTAAACGTCCAAAATTCAAGATTTACGCGCTGGAGTTATTAGTTGAATATTTATTTATGTGTAAAGAATTGATAACGATATACATTATAGCGGATTTATAGAATATCTCTTCCTCCTAACCTGCTCTTCCTCTCTCTTCTCTCACTTACTAACCTCCTACTTTGTTATACATATTCTCCACATGTCTTTATTTATAAATTTCAAACTACTAAGTAATACATGCGAACGAGTGTTAATATGCTCATTTCCGATATAATACGCTTTAATTTGTAGTGAAACGCTTTTAAAGCAGTTAATCTCAGCCAAGCATTTACGAACTGGCAGACAAACTTATTCAAGTACATTTTATACATGCTGTCACACTCTATGGCTTCATTGTTTGAAATAATTAGTTTCTTTTTCTATTTTTTCATTTACATTTAAAATTCTTTGTGTCCACTACTTATTTTTACTTTATATATATTTTGTCGCCGAAGGTGAATTTGCACTTAAAAGACTTTGCGTTACTTTTTCACACCAATTATTTCTAATTAGAGAAAATTGTTTTAAAAAATATTCATAATAAAGTGTCAGTTACGTTCAATTTGGGTTTAATGGCGTTTGATTTTTACAGCTACAGATGTTGAAGCTCAAAATTGCAACATAAATATTTTATTATCGACGAAATTACTCGTAACAATCAAGTAGTAAAAGAATTTATATTATGCCTTAACAGAGTGTCAGGTTTTTAGCAATCTACTGTACATCGAAAATTAATGATTTCCTTATTCCAAAGTGAATACAAACCTAATTATTTCAGAGGTTTTGTTCTGTGTCGTCCTCTTGCAACTCGTGCTTTTATTGTGTATATTTTATGTTCTAATTTGTTGGTAGTATTTTCCAAAATCTTTCACTTTTATTGAGTGTTTATAAGTGGAACACAACTAACCGGGAAAACAAGATTCGTCATAGTGCGGCTATTTTTCTCAAATTCTTCTATTAGCACACGCTCTCTCTCTATATATATATATTTGTATATCTTTTTCAAATTTGCAATCGTTAATAAATACTTTTTATTCATCTACTCTAGTTCCAACGTCGAATATTCATTTAAGGATTTTTCGAATATTAATTTATTACATAAATTTAATACATTAATATTAGATTTATATTGGAGAAAACATTTTACAAAAGGGGCAAGGTATGCAATATAGCTACCCCGTCCCTTTTAGCAGAAGTAAGTGACAACATATGATTTCTCCAAACAACTTATTTTATGTTATTGTTAATGTAGTGGAACAGCTGTTTTAACGCACAGGTTATGTTACTTTATTTATATTAATTGTAATAAAAAGTAACAAAAAATAATTTTTCTTTGTTGACTTAGTGGGAATTGGTCTACATTTTGTAAAAAAATGTTACTTGTTTAATATATGTATAATTGTATTTTTCACATTAATGAATACCTAGTTTTATAAATCGGACTGTACCAAGTAGCTAAAAAATGTTATGCGAACAATAATACATAGCTTAATTATTGATATAAGGCAAGTATGCTTACTGAAATTGTTTAAAATGCTAACAGTTTTTTTAGAGGGTTGTTAAAGGTTTTATTGTCAGTATCTTACAAAGTATAGTCTGTACATCAAAAAATTACAAAGCATATATATATATATATATATATATATATATATATATATATATATATATATATAAAGATACCCACACGCAGACACACTCATGAGAATGAGCGCGCATGTGTGTGTTTGCGTGTATATATATATATATATATATATATATATATATATATATAATTTGTCTCGTTTAATTTTAAATTAATTCAAAATGTATACCGTCGAATAGCCTAATGCATAAAAGGTTGTCTGATAAATAATTTTTGTAATTGAACGCAACGACATCTGGTAGTGGAAGATTTAATTAAAATTTTATATCGTAATGTATCTAAAATATATCACCTTGATGTGGCAAGAACTCAGATTCTTTCTGTTATAAAGTGTTTGGAAAAAGCTTATAGGTATTAAAAAAAAATTACTTGTGAATATAAGTTCAAGGAAAGTTAACACCTGGTAATATCTAAAGAAAAAATATATGATTTTTCGTAAATATTAACATTTAATATAACGGCCGAAATATTTAAGTTGTAGATAAATAAGAAAATTTTTAAAATGAAGTCAGAAAATGCAACAAGATTTGAACTTACTGTCCAGAATCTAACAGGCGGAAAACTGAGAAATGGCCTGTTTGATTTCGTGTTATCAGTCACGACCTTGAGTTTAGTCACGGCTAGGTAACGTAAAATCACTGCAAAACACTTGTTTAGCATGGCCGTGTCAGTAAGGACTGGCGTTTCCTAATCACAGGTCTAACCTTCACAGCACGACGATTAACTGTAAGTATTGCAAAGACTAAGTTCAGTTTTGCGACAAACTGTTATAACGACTTCCACACGCATCGCGTCTTTTATTTTATAATACAACTTTATTCAGTACTTAGAAACTTTGAGGATTTATGTTGGCAGCACTTGCGTAGGCAGAAGTTTTAGAAACTTTTTTAATACCTCTGTTCACAGTTGTTCCGCCATCACAAAACTTTTTCACTTCCAGTTGAGCAGACGTGAAGTTCGTATTAAAAAAAAAATAATAATACAGTAAAATCCTTTAGTCTGAATTTTTCGTAATAAAGATAGAAAATATATTTCATATTTGACTCTAGCGCTTTAGTGTTACGTGTTGTTCTTACGAACTACGACAAATAATGCATTGTTGGACTAGAGTGAGAAAATATGCCATCTTAAGAAACTATAGACTTTTGTTCATGTCTTTTATATTTTGGAGTAAGTAATAATAATACATTTTCATTTACATTAGAGTCTCGATAATTCGAGGTAGACTGGACCGAGATACTCTCGGATTAACGAGAACTCTACACGGAAATACCTTCCTGTACATTTGAAAAAACTGTAAGTCTAATGTACCCTAATACTGTAATTAAAATGCACAAAATACGATTATAGAACTTTATCGATTACATTACTTGCATAAGTTAATGTTGCTTTGTAATACATTGTTCTTCACGGTTGCTACATTTTTTTGGAAAAAGTTGTAATGTGCCCAATGTGTTTGTTTATCAGATCATTTTCGTGCTGCGGTGTCGCGTAGACGTCTTGTTGGCGGGGCATTTGTCTGTTGTGCAATATAGAGATCATTTTCGTGCTGCGGTGTCGCGAAGACGTCTTGTTGGCGGGGTATTTGTCTGTTGTGCAATATAGAGATCATTTTCGTGCTGCGGTGTCGCGAAGACGTCTTGTTGGCGGGGTATTTGTCTGTTGTGCAATATAGAGATCATTTTCGTGCTGCGGTGTCGCGAAGACGTCTTGTTGGCGGGGCATTTGTCTGTTGTGCAATATAGAGATCATTTTCGTGCTGCGGTGTCGCGAAGACGTCTTGTTGGCGGGGCTTTTGTCTGTTGTGCAATATAGAGATCATTTTCGTGCTGCGGTGTCGCGAAGACGTCTTGTTGGCGGGGTATTTGTCTGTTGTGCAATATAGAGATCATTTTCGTGCTGCGGTGTCGCGTAGACGTCTTGTTGGCGGGGTATTTGTCTGTTGTGCAATATAGAGATCATTTTCGTGCTGCGGTGTCGCGAAGACGTCTTGTTGGCGGGGTATTTGTCTGTTGTGCAATATAGAGATCATTTTCGTGCTGCGGTGTCGCGAAGACGTCTTGTTGGCGGGGTATTTGTCTGTTGTGCAATATAGAGATCATTTTCGTGCTGCGGTGTCGCGTAGACGTCTTGTTGGCGGGGTATTTGTCTGTTGTGCAATATAGAGATCATTTTCGTGCTGCGGTGTCGCGAAGACGTCTTGTTGGCGGGGTATTTGTCTGTTGTGCAATATAGAGATCATTTTCGTGCTGCGGTGTCGCGAAGACGTCTTGTTGGCGGGGTATTTGTCTGTTGTGCAATATAGAGATCATTTTCGTGCTGCGGTGTCGCGTAGACGTCTTGTTGGCGGGGTATTTGTCTGTTGTGCAATATAGAGATCATTTTCGTGCTGCGGTGTCGCGTAGACGTCTTGTTGGCGGGGTATTTGTCTGTTGTGCAATATAGAGATCATTTTCGTGCTGCGGTGTCGCGAAGACGTCTTGTTGGCGGGCTATTTGTCTGTTGTGCAATATAGAGATCATTTTCGTGCTGCGGTGTCGCGAAGACGTCTTGTTGGCGGGGTATTTGTCTGTTGTGCAATATAGAGATCATTTTCGTGCTGCGGTGTCGCGAAGACGTCTTGTTGGCGGGGTATTTGTCTGTTGTGCAATATAGAGATCATTTTCGTGCTGCTGTGTCGCGAAGACGTCTTGTTGGCGGGGTATTTGTCTGCTGTGCAATATAGAGATCATTTTCGTGCTGCGGTGTCGCGTAGATGTCTTGTTGGCGGGGTATTTGTCTGTTGTGCAATATAGAGATCATTTTCGTGCTACGGTGTCGCGTAGACGTCTTGTTGGCGGGGTACTTGTCTGTCGTGCAATATAGAGATCATTTTCGTGCTGCGGTGTCGCGTAGACGTCTTGTTGGCGGGATATTTGTCTGTTGTGCAATATAGAGATCTTTTTCGTGCTGCGGTGTCGCGTAGACGTCTTGTTGGCGTTGTATTTGTCTGTTGTGCAATATAGAGATCATTTTCGTGCTGCGGTGTCGCGTAGACGTCTTGTTGGCGGGGTATTTGTCTGTTGTGCAATATAGAGATCATTTTCGTGCTGCGGTGTCGCGTAGACGTCTTGTTGGCGGGGTATTCGTCTGTTGTGCAATATAGAGATCATTTTCGTGCTGCGGTGTCGCGTAGACGTCTTGTTGGCGGGGTATTTGTCTGTTGTGCAATATAGAGATCATTTTCGTGCTGCGGTGTCGCGTAGACGTCTTGTTGGCGGGGTATTTGTCTGCTGTGCAATATAGAGATCATTTTCGTGCTGCGGTGTCGCGTAGACGTCTTGTTGGCGGGGTATTTGTCTGTTGTGCAACATAGAAATCATTTTCGTGCTGCGGTGTCGCGTAGACGTCTTGTTGGCGGGGTATTTGTCTGCTGTGCAATACAGAGATCATTTTCGTGCTGCGGTGTCGCGTAGACGTCTTGTTGGCGGGGTATTTGTCTGTTGTGCAATATAGAGATCATTTTCGTGCTGCGGTGTCGCATAGACGTCTTGTTGGCGGGGTATTTGTCTGCTGTGCAATATAGAGATCATTTTCGTGCTGCGGTGTCGCGTAGACGTCTTGTTGGAGGGGTATTTGTCTGTTGTGCAATATAGAGATCATTTTCGTGCTGCGGTGTCGCGAAGACGTCTTGTTGGCGGGGTATTTGTCTGTTGTGCAATATAGAGATCATTTTCGTGCTGCGGTGTCGCGTAGACGTCTTGTTGGCGGGGTATTTGTCTGTTGTGCAATATAGAGATCATTTTCGTGCTGCGGTGTCGCGTAGACGTCTTGTTGGCGGGGTATTTGTCTGTTGTGCAATATAGAGATCATTTTCGTGCTGCGGTGTCGCGTAGACGTCTTGTTGGCGGGGTATTTGTCTGTTGTGCAATATAGAGATCATTTTCGTGCTGCGGTGTCGCGTAGACGTCTTGTTGGCGGGGTATTTGTCTGTTGTGCAATATAGAGATCATTTTCGTGCTGCGGTGTCGCGTAGACGTCTTGTTGGCGGGGTATTTGTCTGTTGTGCAATTTAGAGATCATTTTCGTGCTGCGGTGTCGCGTAGACGTCTTGTTGGCGGGGTATTTGTCTGTTGTGCAATATAGAGATCATTTTCGTGCTGCGGTGTCGCGTAGACGTCTTGTTGGCGGGGTATTTGTCTGTTGTGCAATATAGAGATCATTTTCGTGCTGCGGTGTCGCGTAGACGTCTTGTTGGCGGGGTATTTGTCTGTTGTGCAATATAGAGATCATTTTCGTGCTGCGGTGTCGCGTAGACGTCTTGTTGGCGGGGTATTTGTCTGCTGTGCAATATAGAGATCATTTTCGTGCTGCGGTGTCGCGTAGACGTCTTGTTGGCGGGGTATTTGTCTGTTGTGCAACATAGAAATCATTTTCGTGCTGCGGTGTCGCGTAGACGTCTTGTTGGCGGGGTATTTGTCTGCTGTGCAATATAGAGATCATTTTCGTGCTGCGGTGTCGCGTAGACGTCTTGTTGGCGGGGTATTTGTCTGTTGTGCAATATAGAGATCATTTTCGTGCTACGGTGTCGCGTAGACGTCTTGTTGGCAGGGTATTTGTCTGCTGTGCAATATAGAGATCATTTTCGTGCTGCGGTGTCGCGTAGACGTCTTGTTGGCGGGGTATTTGTCTGCTGTGCAATATAGAGATCATTTTCGTGCTGCGGTGTCGCGTAGACGTCTTGTTGGCGGGGTATTTGTCTGTTGTGCAACATAGAAATCATTTTCGTGCTGCGGTGTCGCGTAGACGTCTTGTTGGCGGGGTATTTGTCTGCTGTGCAATATAGAGATCATTTTCGTGCTGCGGTGTCGCGTAGACGTCTTGTTGGCGGGGTATTTGTCTGTTGTGCAATATAGAGATCATTTTCGTGCTACGGTGTCGCGTAGACGTCTTGTTGGCAGGGTATTTGTCTGCTGTGCAATATAGAGATCATTTTCGTGCTGCGGTGTCGCGTAGACGTCTTGTTGGCGGGGTATTTGTCTGTTGTGCAATATAGAGATCATTTTCGTGCTGCGGTGTCGCGTAGACGTCTTGTTGGCGGTTTATTTGTCTGTTGTGCAATATAGAGATCATTTTCGTGCTGCGGTGTCGCGTAGACGTCTTGTTGGCGGGGTATTTGTCTGCTGTGCAATATAGAGATCATTTTCGTGCTGCGGTGTCGCGTAGACGTCTTGTTGGCGGGGTATTTGTCTGTTGTGCAATATAGAGATCATTTTCGTGCTGCGGTGTCGCGAAGACGTCTTGTTGGCGGGGTATTTGGCTGCTGTGCAATATAGAGATCATTTTCGTGCTGCGGTGTCGCGTAGACGTCTTGTTGGCGGGGTATTTGTCTGTTGTGCAATATAGAGATCATTTTCGTGCTGCGGTGTCGCGTAGACGTCTTGTTGGCGGGGTATTTGTCTGCTGTGCAATATAGAGATCATTTTCGTGCTGCAGTGTCGCGTAGACGTCTTGTTGGCGGGGTATTTGTCTGTTGTGCAACATAGAAATCATTTTCGTGATGCGGTGTCGCGTAGACGTCTTGTTGGCGGGGTATTTGTCTGCTGTGCAATATAGAGATCATTTTCGTGCTGCGGTGTCGCGTAGACGTCTTGTTGGCGGGGTATTTGTCTGTTGTGCAATATAGAGATCATTTTCGTGCTGCGGTGTCGCGAAGACGTCTTGTTGGCGGGGTATTTGTCTGTTGTGCAATATAGAGATCATTTTCGTGCTGCGGTGTCGCGTAGACGTCTTGTTGGCGGGGTATTTGTCTGTTGTGCAACATAGAAATCATTTTCGTGCTGCGGTGTCGCGTAGACGTCTTGTTGGCGGGGTATTTGTCTGTTGTGCAATATAGCTTAGTTTCCAAGGTGGTTGTTTCTTTACCGTGACTAACTTTCCCTTCTTGTACTGTCTCGGTCGATCCTTCATCTTTATTCTCGTCACCACTGGCTTCAGTAGGTTTTTGTACCATTTCAATAACCGTAACATCCGTTATCGCAAATTGTTCGCATCGGAATATTCACAACCTGGAAGTTTCTTGATAAATAATGCCAAATCTGTTTCTTCTTGTGGATCAATAACATAGTCAACAGTTTCATTATGGCAGGACTTTATAGTTGTTTTTAATTAGTCAGGTTTTGAATAGCTCTCTATCCACCCAATCAGCATTTTAGTTCTTGTATGAAACCGTCAATGCTGACGTGAAATGTTTTTAAAAGCCGGCGGCTAACTGACTCGAAGTTGGGCTTGAATTTAACAGAAGGTAAAAATATCACGACTCGCAATTTCGAGACTCTACTGTATTTGCAAATAATATGACGTCATGTTTATAACCTTGTGTAATCTGGATTCTTACGTCCGCCCGTTTACACTTTACTTAAGGCTGTAAAATAACACGTATTATATATATGGCAACAACTGAGCAAGTAGTGTTCCCATACATAAGCTACTCGAACATACGTTCTAAACAAGCCAGAAGTGATTTCCATCTCCGCAAAACAGAAATAGTGTAATGATTAAAATGTGCAAACTGAGTAACACAGCGCGATGTAGCAAACTTTCAAAAGAGCAACACAGCTTCAATTTAGTAACAAATACAAAACACTATAAAGTATATGTTACTTTATTATTGATATATTACTCGTGTATTTATTACTGCAGACGTAAACTTTATAGTATCTGGTAAAAACTGATTTATTTATTGTCAAATTTTATAACCT
>JBAIZL010000105.1:202500-385000 GCA_036971475.1 Prosapia bicincta
TAACATTTTGAGGCTAAAACTGAGATTTTCCGCCATAATTATGTTAATTATATTTAAAGTAAACTGGTTGATATTGAAATATATATAGTCTCATCTTCAAAGATGAAAAATATGATGAATAGTTTATATCAAGAGTACATCCGTTCATTTTGTAGTACATACAAACGCAGTTGCAACGCTTCGCTAGAATCTCATCTAGCATTGACGAGGTGAACTTGAACAGTTGAATTGTTATTGGACGCTGGTTTTGGGTTCAATTAGTAATGCTAAATGAGATTCTGTCAAAACTTTGGAGCTGCGTTTTCATTGCACTACAATAATGGGTGTACTCTAGACACACACACACTCACACACAAACTCGCGCGCGCGCGCGCGCGCGCTCACACACACACACACACACACACACACACACACACACACACACACACACACCACACCACACCACACACAGTTGTATACACAATCACTTTCACTTAAATATAGTTAGTGAAGAATCTAACTCTGTGATTTTTGCAAGTCCATATTCTAAACGGGACGTTCTTTCCTTTTCAAGCGTTAAACTCGCACTTAAATCTATGGCTTGAAAATGAAATGATCACATTTCTCGAAAGTCGACTCGTAAAAACATCAAGTGATAAACATGTCTAAGTGCATTAATCTGTAAGTGAAAAGCGAATAATGAATAAGAAAACAGTGTTGTCATAATGTCAAAGGTCTCAGCTATATATCCGGAAATATTATAGTTCCTGAAATATTTATTCGGGTGACCAAATAAGGATGAAAGTTGTATACCACCCTGGTAAAACTCTTTGAGCACCTTGAGGTATCTTCGTGGTCAGTGTTTTGGAAATTACTGCCTCAGGAGCCTTCAAATGTAATTCCAAAGTTACTGAATCTCTAGGCAAATTACACCCGACGTAATTTGCAATGAAATAAAGCGACATGATTAGAACAAGTTAGGAAGTAAATATTGTATTGTGTTGTGTGTTAACGAATTTCCCTCTCCACCAAGGTTGCTCTCATGACATTGATACGACCTTGAGGTAATTACATCATGGTAAATGCAATTCCAGCAGTTCTGTACTGCTATCTGTTGGCGACACGGCTAACTCGGTGAAAGTGTAACTTGCCGGCCATTGTTGCACAGTAAAATAGCTCGGTATGTTGTGAAACAATGGCCGAACAACCTGCTTCCACTACAGTGATTCGCATCGGTTTCAGACAATTTGCAGTCAATTACGGGACTTTGCTTCACAAATTTTATATAAAACTTTTTTTGTATTGTAAATTCTGTTGTTTTAAATCCAGAAGAACAATTTAGGGTGGGTTGAAAGTGTTTTCAGATCTTTAGTGTTACTTAAATACATGTGATGAATGTCAGTCGATTTATGTGCCTCTGGTAAAATACTTTCTCTGTTAGATTAGGTTGTATAAATCCCAATTTGTGATAGTCGGTTGCAAATCATTAGTTTGAAGAGAAATTATTTGCGGCTCTAGACATGAGAAAGAAGATGAAGAAGGCTCCATTAGATATGCTCAAAGACGACGGAATAATACGGACCTATGAGTGTAAACGAAGACTAGATCAAGATACTCGCAAGGCGCTTGGAGCCTTATTCAAATACAAGAATATTTATTAATTTATATTCAAAGCTTTTCGTTGGTAAACAGTACCAACATCATCAGGAATGTAAATTACAATTATGTAAGCTATAGGCCTAAAACATATGTTAGCCTAAAACATCATTTTCATTCCTGATGATGTTGGTACTGTTTACCAACGAAAAGCTTTGAATATAAATTAATAAATATTCTTGTATTTGAATAACCTATGTTGTTTTAATATATATATATATATATATATATATATATATATATATATATATATATATATATATAAGTAAATAGATAGTGAGTTGGCTGTTCTACCACATAATATAATCAGCTGTTTTTAATCAACTGTCGTATGTTATTACTTATTTATCCATCATGGACAAAATAACTATGTTGCATACCGTGAAAAGGTTATCTCCTTTCTCCTATATAAAACTAAAATTAATTCATTAAATTTAATTAATGAATTAATATTTGAAAAAAACTGTATTAACATCAAGTGTCATCCAGTAGAAGTTAAAAAAAATGTATTTGAACTTAAGTTGGGGAATAAGAAGTATTTTATTAACGATTGAAAATTTGAACAATATATATTCAACAATATATATATATATATATATATATAAGTAAATAGATAGTGAGTTGGCTGTTCTACCACATAATATAATCAGCTGTTTTTAATCAACTGTCGTATGTTATTACTTATTTATCCATCATGGACAAAATAACTATGTTGCATACCGTGAAAAGGTTATCTCCTTTCTCCTATATAAAACTAAAATTAATTCATTAAATTTAATTAATGAATTAATATTTGAAAAAAACTGTATTAACATCAAGTGTCATCCAGTAGAAGTTAAAAAAAATGTATTTGAACTTAAGTTGGGGAATAAGAAGTATTTTATTAACGATTGAAAATTTGAACAATATATATTCAACAATATATATATATATATATATATATAAGTAAATAGATAGTGAGTTGGCTGTTCTACCACATAATATAATCAGCTGTTTTTAATCAACTGTCGTATGTTATTACTTATTTATCCATCATGGACAAAATAACTATGTTGCATACCGTGAAAAGGTTATCTCCTTTCTCCTATATAAAACTAAAATTAATTCATTAAATTTAATTAATGAATTAATATTTGAAAAAAACTGTATTAACATCAAGTGTCATCCAGTAGAAGTTAAAAAAAATGTATTTGAACTTAAGTTGGGGAATAAGAAGTATTTTATTAACGATTGAAAATTTGAACAATATATATTCAACAATATATATATATATATATATATATATAAGTAAATAGATAGTGAGTTGGCTGTTCTACCACATAATATAATCAGCTGTTTTTAATCAACTGTCGTATGTTATTACTTATTTATCCATCATGGACAAAATAACTATGTTGCATACCGTGAAAAGGTTATCTCCTTTCTCCTATATAAAACTAAAATTAATTCATTAAATTTAATTAATGAATTAATATTTGAAAAAAACTGTATTAACATCAAGTGTCATCCAGTAGAAGTTAAAAAAAATGTATTTGAACTTAAGTTGGGGAATAAGAAGTATTTTATTAACGATTGAAAATTTGAACAATATATATTCAACAATATATATATATATATATATATATATATATATATATATATAAGTAAATAGATAGTGAGTTGGCTGTTCTACCACATAATATAATCAGCTGTTTTTAATCAACTGTCGTATGTTATTACTTATTTATCCATCATGGACAAAATAACTATGTTGCATACCGTGAAAAGGTTATCTCCTTTCTCCTATATAAAACTAAAATTAATTCATTAAATTTAATTAATGAATTAATATTTGAAAAAAACTGTATTAACATCAAGTGTCATCCAGTAGAAGTTAAAAAAAATGTATTTGAACTTAAGTTGGGGAATAAGAAGTATTTTATTAACGATTGAAAATTTGAACAATATATATTCAACAATATATATATATATATATATATTCATATATATTTTATATATATATATATATATATATATATATATATATATATATGTTGTGTGTGTGAACTAATGGAAGGAGTTGAATAAGCGTAGGTCTGTGGCTTAAAAATATCGTGTAAAATATTTATAATACATTTTATTTGATAACACTGATTAGGCTCAAGTACATTTAGGCTTACTGATTAGAAAATACTAAAGATAAAGTAAACAGATTTGCGACATTTGTTTTGGAAGTACACTGCAACATAGTTTGGGAAGAGAAAAGATGCCACAATATTTTCAATAGTCAAAGATGACTTTAATATTTTGAGGAGTTCAGAGGCAACAATTATATTCCATCATATTTTTTTTAAACCGAAATATTTGTAGAGTACATGAGGTTTGGCATTTTAATAAGGCGCTTTAGCAGTGAATATTAAATGCGGTAGTGATAACGTGTTCAGGCAGTGATATCATGTTTGGGCAGTGATAAATAAGCAGTATATAAACAAAAACTTGTTCAGTTACTGAGTTAGTTACTACTTACATCAACAAAGAAGAAATATTTATTTAACTTCTATTTAATAATTACAAATAATATAAATAAAGTAACATAACCTAGAAATAAAATCAGTTGTCTTATGAAATCATATGTTATCACTTATTTTAAGCCAAGTGGGGCAAAATAACTATGTTGCATACCTTGCCATTATTGTGAGAAAACTAAACCTTGTCTCTCACATAAAACTAAGATTAATTCATTATTAAATTTAATTAGTGAATTGATATTTTAAAAAACACTGTATTAACTACAAATGTCATCCAGTACAAGTTGAAAAAAATGTATTTGAACGAACTTGAGTAGATGAATTAAAAGGATTTTATAAACGATTGAAATTTGAAGAAGATGTATATATATATATATATATATATATATATATATATATATATATATATATATATATATATATAATAGATAAATTAAAAATATTTCAAAAACAAGAATACTTTTAATGAATATATTTATTCTTTATATATATATATATATATATATATATATATATATATATATATATATATATATATATATATATATATATATATATAGAGAGAGAGAGAGAGAGAGAGAGAGAGAGAGAGACTCTGTAATGAACTAATAGAATTAAATAAAGATGAGTATACTAGGAATTTCAACATTGTAAATCTTGAAACATTTGACGTTGGCTATTGTTAATTTTTCTCCTAACTATTCCTTGGTCTGCTGTATTAGAGGAACCAATGGCTGGGGTAATATCTTATCTTCCAAACGTCAATAGAATAAATTTACTTTGGATCTTCATATCAAATACATTTGTATAAAACATTGCGTGTTGAAACATAATGGGTCATTGAAAGAACGCAAAGCATTTGAAACTACTTTGTCGCCATGCCTTTATATTATTTACCCGCTTCCAACCACAAATTCCTAACTACGTGTAGAAATGTTTACCTTTCACCCAACCCAGCTGACCACGGTCTTTAATAAATGATATGCCCGGCCTTCTGTGATCACTGAAGCCGTCGAGGAACGCTAAATATAGCGCGGTGGGAGGGGAGTGGAGAGGCGGGGAAGGGGAAACCAAATGTAGTTGTAAAGTTGTCAGTACTGCGTTGTACTTGGTGTGTGATGTATTAATTGTTAAGGAAACGATGTGACAGTGATGAGTGTCTTGTAATTGTGATTATTGTGTTAGTTTGGTTTGTTTATTGGTTATTTGTGATTGCAGTTTATCAGGTGGTTTGTTAGTGGATTATTTATCATTGTTTTAATTTCATTCTGCCTTGCATCAGTTCATCATAACCTTAAATTTTTTTAAACAGGAAATTTTGATTAATATTTAGTTTGATTGAAATGACACACAAACAAAATTTTTAATGAAGTTTACTAAAAATGTTTAGCAGTTAATCATATTCCGACTTCCTGCATAACACAGCAGTTGTAGCAATTTTGTTACACTATTATAGCAAATATTTTTACAAATCAATTTACTATTAATCCTCTAGGCCTGTAGATCTGGACATGCATATTTTCTACTTATATTTCGTTGCTAGTTGTGTACTGTTCATGAACCAATTCCGCAGGAAATTTTGAACCTAAAATTACCTATTTTTGTATAAAAACGCATTCTGGTTTCTCACAAAATTATTAAACGTACGTTAGAGGCTATGCTAATTATTGAAGTTGTTTCTTTGTTATTTCTTCTTATTTTGGATCCATTCTTTACAAAGAAATGGCGACGGGTAAATTTCAATAGACAAACTTGTTTCACGCTGGTAATTTTATTTCGTTTTAGTCGTCATTTCTCAGTTTACACAGAATTTTGTAATCTGTGCCCAAGAATTCACATTTGACCTTGATTTAACAATTGCGGCAAACATTCTTTCGTTGGAATTTGTACGTTTATAATTAATATATGAAAATTACTTACACGATTTTGAAATCTATTTGCCGATCTTTTTGCTGACCTTAAGAATGAAATATAGCTCACTTCTGTAGTAGGCTGAGAAAACATCCAACTTTAATTTTCGGCGCCAAGCGTACGTTCCAGGTTTAAAGGGTTCATCCCGGCAAAGTCAACTGGGCAATATCTAAGGGAAAATGTGTTCCTAGTAAAAACTCATATTTTAGTAACTTTCTCACCAACAAATTATAAATAAAAGCCAAGGAACAATGGTAAATATTAAAATACCTCACTCAAAATCTCACTACACACAAGTTTATTAATACATACACACAAGTTTATTAATACATACACACTAGTTTATTAATACATACACACTAGTTTATTACTACATACACACTAGTTTATTAATACATACACACTAGTTTATTAATACATACACACTAGTTTATTAATACATACACACTAGTTTATTACTACATACACACTAGTTTATTAATACATACACACTAGTTTATTAATACATACACACTAGTTTATTAATACATACACACTAGTTTATTAATACATACACACTAGTTTATTAATACATACACACTAGTTTATTAATACATACACACTAGTTTATTACTACATACACACTAGTTTATTAATACATACACACTAGTTTATTAATACATACACACTAGTTTATTAATACATACACACTAGTTTATTAATACATACACACTAGTTTATTACTACATACACACTAGTTTATTAATACATACACACTAGTTTATTAATACATACACACTAGTTTATTAGTACATACACACTAGTTTATTAATACATACACACTAATTTATTAATACATACACACTAGTTTATTAACACATACACACTAGTTTATTAATACATACACACTAGTTTATTAATACATACATACTAGTTTCGACGACGATGTCGCCTTCATCAGTGATTGGCTACTACTACAGTCGTCGAAACTAGTCTGTATGTAATAATAAACTGGGAGTAGTGAGATTTTTAGTGAAATATTTCAAAACTTAGTTGTGAATTGTTTTAATTAATTGATTAATTGTTCCAGGTATGTTCGAATTAACCTAATACCAGAGAATTAATAATGTTTGGCATTATATATATATATATATATATATATATATATATATATATATATATTAAAGTTTCAAAAAAAAACACTTAATAAATAGAATTCTACAAAGCAGAGTTACATATCTTATAGCCTACCGTAAACAAAATGTTTTAGTGAGTGTATATTTAAATATAAAATCTATTATAGCTTAAGCGTACGCAATAGGAGCAAGGGAGTTTTTATGCGCAATGCCTTGTTATAAATCCCACACGAACGAACACAATCATGCGCGCGCACAAAGACACACAACACACACACAAACACACACAAACAAACACACATATACACAAACAAACACAATACACACACTAAGTCAGACAAACACAAACACACAAGGACACACACTAACAAACAAACACAACACACACATACAGCACACACTCACTCATACTTTTAAAAATCTAACCTAAAATAGTTTGATAGGGTTTGATAAATTTTGAAGTATTATTATTCTAAGTTTGTAATTTTAAGGCGATCAGTGTAGCTATCGTTCGCAAAGGATAGGGAAGAGTACTAGTAGGGGATGATAACATCACATGTGCGCGGGTTGCGTAAGCAAAGTGGAATTACTCTCTGTTGGGGTTACAAGGAGACGTCAACCGCTACAGATGTAGGTGAGTTAGAAGAATAAGGGGTAGATTGAAGTAGGTAGGGCTAAGAAAGGGATATAACAACCCTCTGGTACTAGGAATAAAGGGAAATTATGCCATTTCTTGGGGAGAGATCTGCTCTAAACTGGGTGGAAGGGAGGCATCTATGTGCTATCCCGTAGATTCCTAAGACGGAATCAAATATGAAGACAAACTAGCAACAATTAATACAAACAAACAAATATTTAAAGTCAATTCCTTCTTATGTCGATAAAGAAAAATTATATTTCAGTGTTTTTTTAATAATTAAACAATTAATATAAATAAAGTAATATAACCTAAGCGTTAAGACAGCTGTTCTACCACAAAACCTATAACATAAAATCAGCTGTTGTACCACATAACCTATAACATAAAATCAGCTGTTGTACCACATAACCTATAACATAAAATCAGCTGTTGTACCACATTACCTATAACATAAAATCAGCTGTTGTACCACATAACATAAAATCAGCTGTTTTATAAAATCATATTTTACCACGTACTTTAACCCAAGTGGAACGAATAACTATATTTCATTCCTTCGCCCCATTTTGTGAAAAGTTTTTCTCCCATATTAAACTAAAATTACTCCATTATGAAATTTAATTAATGAATTATTATTTGAAAAAAACTGTATTAATTTCACGTGTCATCCATTATATGGTAAAAAAATGTATTTACACTTGAGCGGATGATTAAAAAGTATTTTATTATAGATTGAAAATTTGAACCAGATATACAAGGAGTGTGAACTAATAGAAAGAGTTGACAAAGTAGCCCGCAATATACGATTTTAAATAGAGTTTAAACCTTATTAAAAGCATTTTATGTATCAGACATAGTTAACTCAGTTTGTTCCGATCGATTTTCAATATCTATTTTTCTTTTCTGCGTTCCTGCGTATGTTAAAAAACCAATCTACCCATTTGCGGGATTTGTAGTGGAAAAGGTTGCTTCATATTTAAATACATACAACTATTAGAGGAGTTTTATACACATAATTTTTGTACTGATTACCTCAACTTCCAGCTTAACAGAAAAACTTCATACCAAATCTCCAATTATATAAGTTTTTCTTTACAGAGTGGTTATCATTACGCCATAGATGAATTATACTGATAACATCGATAAACATACATAGATAAGCCTAAATAATGACGTCATTCCATGTTAACAATATAAAAGTTCTGATAAGTAGTTAGCTAGCACCGTTACAATAAACATGGTTGCCAAACTGACCGCCTATATTTATAGTCTTCCTTCAGTAACTTTACCTTGGGTAGCGTGGTGGGGGACCGATAGGCCGTAACGGAGTTACATGAGTATTTCCTCATTAACATAGTATTAATGAGCGTTGCAATGTAGACTTGATTATTGGCTCACCAATTCCTCTCTAGTCTTTGTTCACCAAATTTACCTATCTCAAACACTTGAACCATTATTATTAAAATGACGAAATGATCACATTAAAATTTGTAATTCCAGCATTCTTCATTTTTCCGCTTTTGTGGTCTTTGTTGTTCCGCATCTAACAACAAAGACATAATTTGCTTATAGAAAATAGCACTTTCCTCGAAGGAAACAGCAGAAAATGACTGGCTTTGGTCTTGGGGATAGGTTTGAATTGATTAGGCAATAAGGAAAGCGTTGTTTCCATGTTATTCCGTTTCCGATCTTTGTTTGTTAGCCTAACGAGAAACAAATATAATATGAAATACATATTATAATGATTAACCTAACATTAATTGGTATATTTTGTTGATAGTTGATATATATATATATATATATATATATATATATATATATATATATATATATATATATGTATTTATAAACTCGTATATACACATAATATATTGTAGGCTAACAATTTATTTGAATAAAATTTAACCTTCATTAAATCTATAATTAGGCTTAATTAAACTCAAATTATTATTAAATACGGAAACGCGAATAACCAATTTCCTGGTAAAAAGTGTTTATGTACGCCAACATTACGTCACCGTGCCGTATATATCGCGTGCCATTTCTTCAGTTTGGAGCCGTGCCAACGTCGGCTCCAATCAGTCTTAATTTTCTGTTTTTTCTGGTTATTTAAACACTCGTAGGAAGTCACAGTTATTAGTAGAGGGACTAGAATCCATCCAATCCGGAGGCGTAGTCTATGAGGTCGTGAATCATCAACTAGATTCGTTTAATTCCGTGGGCCATGGTACAGGGGCGCCATTACCTGCCCCAAAATTCAAGACATTCCTATAATCTGCTAACCATAAAAGCCTCTATAATTAGATTTTTTCTTATAAATTTGAAAAAAAATATATTTAAATTTGTACCGTGTTATACAATCCCCTTTGATTGTTAGTGTATTTTTTTTCATATTTAGCTTTCTCTTTATATTTTTTGGCTGTGGGTACGCCCTCAGAGTCGCATTAAAATATTTATGGTGTCTAAAAACCAGAGAAGAATTGTTGCATTATAATAAAAAAATATTATATTTAGTTGTTTTACATGAAATGTAAATAAAAACAAAAAAGATTTGTAATAATTTTAATTTTAAAATTTTTAAATTTATTATTTTTATTGTTTAAGAGACAATCCTACTTCCTTCGAGGTGTAAGAGAATTTATCAACTTTATCTCCGTTATAAATGCCTTTTAATGTCTTTTTAGGCGACTAAAATGAAAAGATTAAAACATATCATCAAATTTTGTCCCCTCTCCCCAAAATTAAACCCGTTTGCAGTCTAAACGTTTGTGATTCCTAGGCTAAATTCGTATTTAGTCTATAAATTCCTGATGTAAAATCTTCAGGCTTGTCTTAAGAGTTTACATTTTCAGCTAGATTCTTAAAATTTGTAATGCTATTCTGTTAGCTCTTAAATTATCACCCAGGTTTGTTAGAGCACATTAGAGCTTACGATACCCTTTTTGGACAATACAAAACTAGAAAGAAAAAAAATTATTAACGTTTTAAATTAGGTTAAATGAATCTTGAATTTCGCCGCATAAAATTCTATTTTTTTAATAGCAGACGAAGGTCTACAAATGTTATTCATTCTGTATTCTGTCCAAGGCCACTTTCAGTCACCGTATGACGCATTTATTTTAATGACATCTATCATATGACATCTTCTGTCCTAACCTAACCTCAAACGTTATGCTGGCTATCTTTCAAAGCAGGTTGTCATGATATTTTGTTCTTAACCCTTTCCAACTCTACATGCATGTCAATCTCTAATATTATCTACATATTCTCCAAACTTATATACAAATCACATAAAGTAGTTTGTTTGTCTTTATGTCTGAATCTGTGACTTAGGCCTATACAAGAGTTTGTCTTAATTTCTGTCTAAATCTGTAACTTAGGCCTATACAAGTGTTTGTCTTAATTTCTGTCTGAATCTGTGACTTAGGCCTACACAAAAAATTGTCCTAATTTCTGTCTAAACCTGTAACTTAGGCCTATACAAGAGTTTGTCTTAATTTCTGTCTAAATCTGTGACTTGAGCCTACACAAAAAATTGTCCTAATTTCTGTCTAAATCTGTAACTTAGGCCTATACAAGAGTTTGTCTTAATTTCTATCTAAATCTGTGACTTAGGCTCACACAAGAGTTGTATTAATTTCTGTTTAAATCTGTAACTCAGGCCTATACAAGAGTTTGTCTCAATTTCTGTCTGAATCTGTGACTTGGGCCTACACAAGAGTTTGAGTTAATTCCGGCCTGAATCTGTGACTTAGGGCTATACAAGAGTTTGTCTCAATTTCTGTCTGAATCTGTGACTTAGGCCTACACAAGAGTTTGAGTTGATTCCGGCCTGAAACTGTGACTTAGGGCTACACAAGCTTTACAATTTCTCCTTACTATTAATTCCGTCGTTTGATTGGCCAGCAATAGTAACCCCAGCGGGCCGTGTCCAGGTGGTTTGTCGTCCCATTCGTTCCGACCGTTGCTCACGCTCGCTCCGGATTAGTTCTGACATATATATATATATATATACCCAATCTGTGCGGCTGGCTTCGGCTACATTCGCAAATTACACGTCCCAGCCACTGCTGTAAATCTAGAATTTGCTTGGCATATTGTTAACTTTCACTTTATAATATACTATGGTAACTGTAGGGTGAAAGTGAAAATCTGTATAGTTGTGAATTCCTTATGTATGGTAAGCTAAATAAGTTCAAAAGGTAAACTTGGGCTTACGAAATTACATGGAAATATATGAGACAGTGTGTGTGTGTGTGTGTGTGTGTGTGCGCTCGCTCGCTCGCTCGCTCGCGTTTTTATAACATATTTTTTAACTTTTTCAATTTCTACTATTAGTTACACTCTCGTTATATATATATATATATATATATATATATATATATATATATATATATATGTATATATATATATATATATATATATATATATATATATATATATATATATATATTGTACAAATTGTGAATCGTGAATAAAATACTTTTTATTCATCCGTTAAGTATTGTACTTTTTACTCAAGTTCAAATACATTTTCTTAAACTGGTAGTGGATGATGTTAATACAGTTTTTTAAAATAATAATTCATTAATTAAAATAATTAATTTCGGTATCTATTTTGTCACTTTATATTGTGATTGTATCTTGTGTATACATATTTATATTAATTATAATTATTTAATAAAGAATAACTAAAATAAAATATTTCTTTGTTGATTCCAGTAGGAATTGACTTTAATTTTTTTCCTATTATTTGTTTTATAAATCCTTTTTTCTTACAATAATAAATGTAGGACCCGGCATCTTCAATTATTACATTAAAAACCACTAGCTACAAAAACTACATTCCAAAATCTTCGCCTTCGTTTCGCCAACACAGTTAACATAATCAGAAGGTTAAAACCTTTGATAGAGAAATGTACTCTGTACAGTTCTGTACTGTATATTTTTCATACAGAAATTTTAATAAGCTTTTTTTCTAGTTTTCTAATTGATTTATTCTCAATTAGTTAGTTTTGTGACACATATTTTTACTCGAAATGTTGATTGGTCTGATGGGTTTGACAGTAATCTCATGATAGCACGCGAAACAATAATGTGTGTAATTATTTTGTCAGTTAATAATGAAATATTAACGTGTGTATTTTGGAACTGTGTCTGCCTTAAAATATTTTTTTAAAAACCTCGGTTCAAAGCTACGCATTTATTCTATTAATCCAGTGAATCCATGTAAAAGCCTCTTCTGCCAAGCTATAATCCCTGGTAGGGAGACTAGGCGTGTTTAAAGTAACAACCCTTCAGAGAAAGTAATTTCTTTAATTCAATTTTCAGAAAAGGACCATGTCTTTATTTAAGTTAGTCCATCCTGAGCAGACGAAAATAGCTTTTACCTGTTATTAAATCTTTTGCGGTGATTTTTAACAGGGATATAGAACAGTTATGTGAAAAACTTAACAAAATATTTATCGTCCAAGTGGGTGTGGATAGTCTAACATAACCTCAAAATGAATGTATTAATACCTAATATAACCTATAAATGTATTTCTCAACAATAAACTTTAATGAAAACTAGTAACATAAACAGAAAATATTTGAAGTCAGTTTCTACTTAAGTCAACAGGAAAATTTTATTTTAGTTACTTTTTTGTTAGATAATTACAATTATTTAAATAAAGTAACATAACCTATGCGTTAAAACAGCTGTTCTACCACATAACCTATAACATAAAATCAGCTGTTAAATGAAATCTTATCTTATCACTTATTTTAAGCCAAATGGGACGAAATAACTATATTGCATACCTTGCCCCTTTTATGAAAAGTTTTTCCTCCATATAAAACTTCATTATTAAATCTAACGATGAATTAATATTTGATGAAAGCATTATTAACATCAAGTGTCATCCACTACAAGTTTAAACAAATGTATTTCAACTTGATTAGATGAATAAAAAGTATTTTATTAAGGATGGAATATTTAAACTATATATATATATATATATATATATATATATATATATATAGGAAGATGTGAACTAATAGAAAGAATGGAAAATCGCACTTAAATAAAGATGTGAAACTTGATACGTAGTAAATTTTTGTCCGTGAATAGTTCCCGCCGTGTACTATACGCGAACGACCTCGGAATCTAATAATTGTCCTAATTGATCCCTGCGACAGAACTAATATTACCAATTGCCATCTGTGCGCAGTTCTACCATGAGTCATAGATACACTTTCGGTTGAAGCTTGAACCCTTCCTCTTCCAGTTTTTAATGCGACCCTGTCAGAATTAATTTATACTACTGTATTAACAAAAAATTACAATTAAAAAAAGAATACAAATAATTATAAAACGTCGTCTACTAGCTTTAATAAGCTAGTATTATTATTATTAATAACTTAGTGGCCAGGCAATTTCCAACTCGTATCTTTTCCGATTGTGCAACTAGACGATGAGTAACTAGTGTCTTTACTGGTAAAATACTTACATAATTAATACGTATTAATTAAATACTTATATAATTTAATTTTACTATAACACATTTTGACGCTCTATGTTGTCTAGATTTTACTTATAAAATGCGTTTATAATTTTAATTCTACTAAGATACATCTCGACTCGTAAGTCTACTGGCAAAAATATTATTAATCCTGAAGTGTCTACCGAGTGATTATGATAGCTTGTAGAACTTGTATCTACTAAAGTCTACTTGCTATGTCTAACTTCTTCAACCCCCGCTTTGGTTAGGGACATGTACCCCCAGGTACTGCCATCGAGGAACGTCATGGCTCGCATATGCTATCTGCAATAGAGGATCATTTATCCGCTACCATCTTTGTAATTTGTGGTTAGAGTTAACGATATTTTTAACTCGTAATTACTTTCAAAATCGACGGAAAAGTAAAAAGAACTGTGAGAAGAGGTGATAACGTACGACGTGACGCAACGTTCTGATGAAGTGTAACGTTCCATAAATCCAGTATGTAAACGTAGCTGTTCATTTCAGTTTCGGTTGATTATTTTGTTAATTTTATTAAATCTCACAGTATTTTTAGTAAAGTTTTAAAACTATCATAAAAACGCTATGTTGGTAATTAATAAACTTTCCCACGAATCAAATTTCAATAAAAAAATTAATATACAATTAAATGAGATGAAATTATTGCCTGGTAAACGTACACAAATTTCAAGGTCAAAGTTTGAACTTTTTATAATAATTTTCTGGATTGTCTCTTGTAAGCTTATAATGATAGTTTTCAGTGCATTATATAAAAAATGCATTGACGAAGAGTATACAGTCCCTCACCGCATCCGCGTTGCGACGGTCGCATTAGGAACCTGCAAAGTCTGACAAACGTGATGGGATCTCTCTACTCCACTTTCTACGGATCCAGCGGCGGTTTAGAATTATGCGCGGACTGCTTTCGCACTCGCACAGGTTTGACCACTTTCCCCGCGCCGCCACAAGGTCACGGGCTGGGTAAATATTGTGCACATTAAGATAAGATGGCAACAGAGAGTGGCGGCAGGAGAGAAATAATATAACAGCAAACATTATTTAAAATAAAAAAGTAACCTAAACAGACATTTTTCGAAAATGCTTGGTTATAGGTGCTCCACTTATCTTTTGTGATGACTCTCCGTGTAGTAAATTTCCAATGCATGTAAGATAAAAGTACATTGAGTACTGGAAAACGTAAATATAAATCATTGAGTTAAATTAGAGCGAAAACTAGCCTTTACACGTAAACAATTAGTACATCCTTGGTAAAAGAGTACAGTTGTATCTCGTTAGGAGATTCTTCACAGCTACAATTTCTTTTTAAATTTCCTCTCAGTTCCAGATTTTGGCCGTTGTAATCAAGGTAGAAAATACCGTTTAGAGAACTCAGTTAGTTTTTGTTTAAGACCCCCCCCCCCAAATAGGTGTTTTTGACAACTTTGGAACAAGAAGACAATTTTTCCCCGGGGAATATTAATAATATAAATAATAATATAATAAATAATGAACGTGTGTGTGTCCCGAAAAAGCCATTTGTTGAAAACAGATGTAGTTTTTGTGCCGGTTCTTATCTATCTACCTACATTCACTGTTGCAGACACCGCGTTACGACGTTGTGCGCTTTGCCCGACCTTGTCACGATAACACAAGGTTAAGCCCAACACTGCAAGGTATCTCTTAGATAACAGCCGCTTTCTTATACAGTTTTTCTATATTGTTTGCATTTTATTCTTTTAAATCAAATTCTGTACGTAACTTTATAAAGTTTATACAAGTTGCACGTATTTTTTCAGAGGATAAATACTACGAGAAATTTTGGTTTACAAAGTACAGGGAAGGTATGAAATTACTCGAACAAGCGCAAATATACTCCGGAGGAAAGTGGGAAGTAAAAAAAGAGTTTGAAAATTAAAAATTGAGTTAATATTTTCGTAGAGCACTACCAACAAGTTAACTCTTGTAATACGTATAAAGTTCTTTCAACTTTATAAACTCTTTTAAGTAAATTCTTATAAAGAAATATAAACTTTTAAAATATATTGTTTATTTTGGATTTTTTAATGTTACGGTCATTCGACATGCAACTAAGACGTACTTGCCTGCTGGGCCGTAGCCAGGGATCACAAGAGCTTACGCTTTTTAAACCTATGAATATCATGACAAAAATATTAACCCGTAGAAACATTTACTCCACAAATTTGTAGCAGAAGTAGTGTTAGCAATTATTTTTGTGAATCTAAACTACTCCGTATTTATTTACAAAGTTTATTTGTGTGTGTGTGTGTTATCGCATGTAATTTACCTGCGTTAACACACAAATAAGAATTTATTTTTTGTTTACATTTTGATAAAAAAATTATTGGTTATTGATAATAATAATATTACTAAATTGGGTTTAACAAGATTATAAACTCTTGTTGCAAGTAGTTCCACAATCTTTATGCACATATCGCAAACACAGCTATCATTCAAAAGGTTATAAATATGTTTTGAGGTTTTTTTGTTATTAAATTAGGTTTAAAGAAAAAAGCACTTCATACTCTGTTTTAGATGTATTAGATTCCTAGATGTTCAAGTTTTCAAACTTTACCCAGTTTCATCCCTGACCACCTGGGCCCTAACATAACAAGGTTTTTATTGCATTCCTGGCGCTTATTAAATATCTTTCAAAGTACCTGCTTCGCTGCCCCTTGACAAACACGAAATAAGCATTTATAAGTTGTTGGAAATGTTCAAACAATTTCCTAATTTAGAAGGAAACGTAGATGATGGACAGTATTCACATATATAGGCATACAGAAATTTAGAATTTTTTGTTCTGTTTAAAAAATTCTGGTTTTATAGTTTTTAAACTTATTTCAATCTATTCTATAGTTACCAATAACAATTTTGCATTAGCATTAACGTTGCGAGTCGTTTCGCTACAATACTGTTCTTACATCTTTAGAACATTGACGTGCTTTGACTTTAATTTTCCTTGTTTTCACTGCAACATTACTGTCAACGGTTTAGCAATTTCTTTCAGTCAACCGGAAAAATCGTAAATCATTGCCCTGATGTAGTAAGATCACGAAAGCGCGCTCAACGAGAAGGTAAAATTTCCGGTCGCTACTTAATTGCCCTGAGACTATTCAATTATTCTGGGATTTTTCAACTATTCTGGGACTATTTGAATATGTTGGGGATATTTATTTAGTATGGCAATATTTTAACTATTCATGGTCTATTTTAATTATTCTGTGACTATTTTTAACTATCCTGGGACTATTTCTAACTATCCGGGGATGTTTAACTATTCTGGGACCTTTTGAACTATCTTAGGGGTATTTATCTAGTATGGCTCTATTTTAAATATTCAGGGACTATTTCTAACAATCCGGGGATATTTTACTATTCTGGGATCTTTTGAACAATGTTGGGGCTATTTAACTAGTCTGGGACTATTTTAACTATTCGTGGACTATCTGAACTATTCTGGGACTATTTTACTTTGTTGGGATTATTTCTAGTATGGCACTGTTTTAACGATTCTGGGACTATTTTAATTATCCTGGGATTATTTTTAACTATCCGGAGGTATTTAACTATTCTGGGACCTTTTGAACTATATTTGGGCTATTTAACTATTCTGGGACTATTTTTAACTAATCTGGGACTATTCCACAGCAACAACTGACACTTTTTTTGCTGTCTCTCCGAATGTCTTCTCTGACTTACTTGCGTGACGAACCCACTCCTGCTTATCTAATATTGTCACGTACGTAGGAATCCGAGAGATTGCCTACAAGTAACGGTAACACAATAGCTCTTTCTGTCAGCTTCCTGACGGACGACGCAACACTTCTGACAGACGATGTTTACGTAAGTAGATCCGTTTATTGATTGGTAACGCTTTTCCCGCTGATACGCCGTGAACCGTTGCGTAACTCTGTCATTTCGCCGAAATCTGAGTGAAAACGCGGGCAAACGTTTAACGTAAGTTTGCGTAGTTGCAGCCGATAAAGACCTACCTGAAAACATATGGGTGACGTAACCAACTGGGTTTAACTGAGTTATTAAATTATAAAGAAGAATGCTTGTAACAAATCTATCGGCATGTTTGGAAGAATTGTAGTAAGGAATTATGAATTGGGAAAACTTTGCCTAGGGGTTGGAAGTGTAAGGGAACAGTGAAATAAGGTTTACGTCTAGTAAGAATGTGGTAAATGTGGTAGTATTAGGGGAAGTTTAGGAACAATGGGTGAAGTATGCATTTTCTATGCTGTATTGTCAAGAAGGAAAATCTATATCCATGTGTGGATATAAATCTCTCTCCCCCCTACATCTCTTTTCCCCCCACATTTTCAAATTTATCCTTCCATCTCATTCTTCTGCATCATCTCTTTCTCTATCTATATATCTCTTTTCATCTTCTCTTCTCTCTCCCCCCCCAATCCCTCTTTCACTCTTGTAACTATCTTTTCCACCCTTAGCCTTTCTCTCTGTATCCCTTCTGCCCTCTTTATCCTTTCCTCTTTCTCTTTCTCTCTATCTCTCACACACACACACACACACACACACACACACACGCACACACACACACACACACACACACACACACGCACACGCACACGCACACACACACCCGCACGCACGCACGCACGCACGCACGCACGCACACACACACACACACACACACACACACACACACACACACACACACACACACACACACACACACACACACGCACACACACACCCGCACGCACGCACGCACGCACGCACACACACACACACACACAAACACACAAACACACACAGCTTTACGGGCTCGATATAGAGCAAGGATACTACTTCATCCAGGACATTTAATGTCATCGTCCTCCCTATACCCCCTACTAGAGGTTTTGTCCCTATCACCTTATCCACAATCATTTTTTAGTAGGCGATAACAGCAATTCTAACGATCATTATAAACATAAACGGAAGTGGAAGGTACGTTGACCGGAAGAAAGGTTCAAAGCTGAAGACTTTTATGATAAAAAGAGTTAACAAAACGGTGCTTTGCTGGAACTAAGCTTAGCTAAACTTTATTGCTCCTCAAGTTGTTTAACGTTTTCGAAATAAATTTAAATTAATTATTGTTTTGGATTTCATTACTAGAAGTTAAATTTGTAAGGATTTTGATTTAGTTATTCCTGAATTATTTGTTGAAAAAAAACTTATCCATTATTAAATAATTAAATATTGCGTCCGAAACTGATATGAAATAATAATAATGGGATATTATTTGTCCTTCTTCGTTGGTCCGTGTTAGTTCTTATAGTTTTAAGATGGTATCAACCATTCCGAAACCATTGCAACTTAATAATAGTTACAAAGATCCGTGGAACCAACATTCCTATAATGTTTATTGAATAATGTTTGTTTAATCCGCAGATTAAAAAGGTTAGAATTAAAACCACGAGGTGCGGTAAACCCTATTGTTAACAAGGTTACTCTGGATTGCGTAATTTACGTTAATATTTAACATAGCAAGTTTAAGCACAGTTCTGAGCAAAACCGAGTCATTTAACAACAAAAACGCAACGACACTGAATTTAATACAAATAAATTATAAATTGTTCATATTCCTTAACTACGCACTTACCCTAGGTAAGAAGTGATGCAACGTGGGAATCGAGGTGAAGTCTCCACAGTACTGTGGTCGTCTTAGGCAGCGTAGAATTCTTGAAGGCGATCACGCAACTAAAAAACTCAATTGAAAATGAGTAAACGTAAAAGTTAAGCTTACAAAACACTTAGTTTATTGCCGCGAGTACACGCACTAAGATTGCGCAACCGGCGAAATCGGGCGACACTTTTACTAACACGGCGAAAATATACAGTTAAAATGTTCATTAAAATGTTCATTAACGCGGTCCGCACCTTAAGCACAATTAACGAACGAAAGCGGTACTTTAAATTGTCTGAAACAAAACCCATGCGGAAATAAGCGGCGCGGTTAAACGTAGGACTGCACTGTTCGAGGGTCAGAACGATTCTCCTTTGTGTTGAAGCGGAAAGTAGCGTAGAAAATAAGAAGGGAGTGGGGGTGCATAGAGTTCATCCAAGAAAATCAATAGTTTTCGGATATCGATTAGCGGGTCAGAGATCACGTGACCAATACGTCACGGTACAGCTGTTAGGTAGGTCAAAGCAAATTGAAACTTCGAGCGCTAACTCGAACATACCGCCCACCAAAACGAATGTTTTTAATCCGCCAGGTGGGTGGGGGGCGAAGAACCATAAAGCACCGGGACCCGAGGGTGCCGAAGAAGAAAGTGGTAGGGAAAACGAAGACAACCAAAAGAAACAACAGGGGCAAGAGCGCCGAAGAAAGAGGCTGTATAAAAGCGGTGAAAACTAAGGATGATGCGGAAAGCCGACGAGCTTGTTGACTGGTCGTCTCAGCTGTCCGTGAGCGGTCTGGATTGTGGCTACTCTAGAGACGTGGTCCTGTCCAGGATGCAGACTGATGATCCTTCCCATAGGCCAATGAAGGGGGCTTGAGTGTTCTCCAGTTATGAAGACGAGTTGATTTTCCTTGAGTGGCGTCGAGTCCTTATTCCACTTGTGTCGTTGAATCTGAGTGTGTAGATACTGAGTGGACCAAATTTTCCAAAAGCGGTTGGACATCTGTTGGAGCATAGACCATCGAGATTAAAGCGGAGGCTCAGTATAACATTCTTCGGGAAGTGACAGTAGTGGACGGCCAATCAGAAAATGCCCAGGAGTGAGAAAGGACGCTCCTTCACTGGGGTCTGGCGAAACTTCGAAAATAGGACGACTGTTCAAAATGGCTTCTATCCTGACGAACAGAGTAGATAGCTCTTCAGCGGTGAGAGTGGTGTTGCCTACAGTGCGTCGCAATAACAACTTAGCGTATTTGACAGCGGCTTCCCAAAGTCCGCCAAAATGAGGGGCAGCCGGAGGATTGAAATGCCAACTGATGCGTTGGTCAGCTAGTTTGCGTTCAATAAGTGAGCTAGAGCGGTCCAGAAACTTGTAGACATCGTTAAGTCGGTTAGCAGCGCCAGTAAAATTCGTGCCGTTATCGGAATAAATTTCTGAAGGTAAACCTCGTCTAGCGGTGAAGCGGTGTAATGCGGCGAGGAAGGCATCAGTAGATAAGTCGGTCACCAATTCCAAATGAACTGCTTTAGTAGTCATACATACAAATAAGCAGAGGTAAGCTTTCAATAGCTTGGATTTGCGCAAATGGTTGGCCTTTGTGTCAAAAGGTCCAGCGAAATCTACTCCGACTCTATAGAAAGGTGGAGACGGCGTAACTCTTGATGAGGGCAAAGGTGCCATCATGGGCTGGCGTGGTTTAGTTTGCATGCGGAAACATCGAATACACGCATGGATGCGTTGGCGAAGTAATGATCGCAGAGCTATGACCCAAAATTCACTGTTGATCAAGGCTTGAGTGGTACGCGGTCCGGCATGCAAGGCCAGCTTGTGATAATGGTCACAGATGAGGTCAACGTAATGATGGCGCTTTGGTAACAGAAGCGGGTGTTTAGAATCGTAACTAAGAGACGAATGATCAAGTCTACCGCCCACCCTGAGTAGACCATGGGCGTCGATGAATGGTGTTAGGTTGCGTAAATGGTCGTTGACGCGTTTACCAGCTTGAAGCTTTTGCAGAGCTTCACTGAAGCCAGAGGTTTGTACCAGCTTAACGCATACAGCTTTTGCGTTATCCAACTCCTGTACTGACAGCGGTCGTAGCGTAGGTTTAACTGAGGCTGCTTTGGCCTTATAGCGTGTGTTGTGATGATGGCCGATCGCCTGGCTCTTGTTGCGACAGTGATCGATGAATCGTAATACATACGCGAAGACATGATGAAGAGTAGTTAAGCTCGAATGTTGCTCAATGATTTCCATAAGACGGTTGGGCTCTTGCACAGCGGTACAATTAACCTTAGCCTCAACCTTTGTTTCCGTCTGATCCGGGTTAGTGCCTTTAGGCCTAGACAGATTCCAAGTGGTAGGACAATGTATTAACCAAGGAGGTCCATGCCACCAGAGCGGGTGTGTAGCAAGTTGATCAGGCAAACAACCGCGAGACGCGACGTCTGCGGGGTTATCAAGAGTCGAGACATGAAACCAATGATCCATGGAGGTGATTGACACAATCTCAGTGATGCGGTTAGCTACGAAAGTTTTCAATTGATGAGGCGGGGTCTGAACCCAATGAAGTACTATCTCAGAATCAGTAAAGAAGAGAGTGTTAGCGATTGGAATGAAATCAAGAGCTGGTTGAATTGATTTGTATAACTTAGCTAGCAGTACTGCGCCGCAAAGTTCCAAACGAGGTATGGTAAGTAATTTAACAGGGGCTACCTTACTTTTAGCTTTCAACAGGCTGACGTTGACGGACCCGTTAAGCTCAGATCTCAAATAGATAGAAGCAGCATAGCCTGCCTCGGAACCATCACAAAACCCAACGATGCGATGACTGGCTGATCGCGTGCCTACATGGCGAGGAATTTGAATATCGGACAAACAAGCGAAATGGACAAGGAAGCTGTCCCATTGATCGAGTAGAGGGGTTGGCAGAGGCTGGTCCCAGTCCAGTTTCTCCAACCACAAGCGTTTAAGAAAAGCCTTAATCCAAAAGGTAATAGGCGTTAAGAAGCCAAGCGGGTCAAAAGTGCGAGCGACGTAGGATAAGATGGTGCGTTTGGTAGGCACCAGCGTGAAAGTTTGAGTTTGATATGAGAACGAGTCTGAAGAGGGGTTCCATTGCAAACCCAATATTTTAATTGCAGCGGATTCGTCCTGAAAAAACAGCGGATTTTCCAAGTGAGAGGAAGGTAGCGTTGCGAGTAGCGAGGGTTCATTCGACGACCATTTTCTGAGTTCCAGGCCGGCGCGAGCGAAAATGTCAATAAGTTCTTGTATTAGCGTCTTAGCGGCCTCAGGCGTGTCGGCTCCAGCGACGACGTCATCTACGTAGGTCTGATGAAGGATTGCTTTGGAGGCTGTAGGATAGCGGGTTCCTTCATCCTTTACTAGTTGTTCAAGCGTTCGCAAAGCTAAGTAAGCGGAAGGGGTTAGGCCATAGGTGACCGTAGCAAGTTCATACTCAGTTAACGGAGATTGAGGTGAAGCACGGTAAAGTATGTGTTGGTAAGAACGATCCTCAGGTCGGACCAAAATTTGACGGTACATCATCTTGATGTCGGTGCAGACAGCGTAGGTATATAAACGGAAAGATATGATTAAATTAGCCAAGTCCTTTTGCAGTTTAGGACCGGATAACATTTGCTGATTCAGAGTGTTTGCGTGGCAATCTGGTGATGACGCGTTAAATACCACTCTAAGCTTAGTAGTAGAGCTGGTGGTCTTAAATACGCAATGGTGCGGAATAAGATAGTCAGAAGCTTTGAGGGCAGGGTACATGTGCCCGAGAGCGATATACTCGGCCATAAACTGATGATATTGTATGGCTACCTCAGGCTGGCGGCTTAAACGTCTTTCTAACGCATGATAACTCGCAAGAACAGTGTTACGGTTAGACTTAAGCGAGATAGCTTCCGGCTTAAATGGAAGTGCTACGATGTATCTTCCCGTTGCGTCACGATCAGTAGTGGTTGCGAACAATTCCTCACACAGTTGATCTTCAGGGCTGAGGTGATTTGCTGGTGCGACTTCCTCAACTTCCCAAAAGCGTCTAAGGTTGTCATCGATTGACTTCAGAGTAGTGATGAATACACGTGGCTGCTGAGGCATGCTATAAGGTATGGGACCCATGATGACCCAACCTAACCTGGTGTTGAGTGCCGAGGGTTGTCCGTGGATAATATTACAAGGTCCGTTCACAAGTATCTGTGTGAAAATGTCAGCACCTAGAATGATGTCAACACCGGAAGGGGTGTCGAACTGAGGGTCAGCCAGCGGTAAGTGCTGATATTGAGCGCGTATGCAAGGCGCCAAAGCGGTAGATGGAAGCGGGTCAGTAATGCGGGGAAGCACAGCGGCTTCTGCGGTGAGCATGACACCTGGGTCATGTCTCGAGAAAATAAGCAAAGTGACGTACTCATGAATGCGGGTTGTCTTGGCTGCGACACCAATCAAAGAAAGATTTGATTTCCGAGCAGGTAAATTCAACAGAGTGCTCGCATGTTTAGTTATGACAGAGATTTGACTGCCTGGATCTATAAGTGCTCTAAATGGAAGCGGTCGGCCAAATTGGTCCTGAATGATGACCTGTGCGGTGCCTAACAGGGCGAGAGAAGCTTCAATATTACAAGAAAGAGCATGCGGTAGCGATTGAGTAGCGAGGTCGGGTCTGGCTGCTGAACGAGGGTGTCGCGGTGAAACTAGTCATTGTTGTGGCGGTGCGTCGTTGTGCAGCAGTGTGTGATGTGCTTGGCTGCATTGTCTACAACGATGACGAGACTGACACTGAGCTTGATAATGAGAGCCGAGACAATTATAACACCGTTGTAATTTTGAAATAGCGTCAATGCGTTCCGCTATGGTAAGAGAAATAAATCGTTGACAATTAATGATGCAGTGACTTTCTCCGCAGTAGTAGCATTTACCTACACGCGTGGTAGGCATGTTAGACTGATTGAGGCTAAGCGGTGGCGAGCGATTGCGAAATGTTGACGTTCTAGGCGCACTCATAATAGGCAACAAGTTAGGTTGTAGTGGTTGATTAACCGGTTGCATAGTGACTGGCGCAGCACGTTTGGACTGAATAGTACCTTGGGCGTCCTTATTCTGATGGCTATTGTCATTTGACGCTACTGATTGAAATCTAGGGCTGTGACCCAAAGTGAGGTTAGGTCTAGCTGTTGAACGAGTATGTCGCGGTGAAAATAGTCGTTGTTGTGCAGGAGAGTTGTCGTGTAACAATGTGTGGTGTGACTCTCCACACTGTTTACACTGTTTCATAGATTTACATTTGGACTGAAAGTGTGATCCAAGACAGTTAAAACAACGTCGTAATTTTACAATGGCACTTTTACGTTCGGACACAGTTAATTCCAGAAACGACTGGCAATTAAAAACATTATGGTTTGAGCCGCAATAATAACACATCCCAGTATGAGTGGTTGATATGTTGGCTTGAGCCATGTGAAGCGGTGGCAACCGATGTCGGAAAACTGAAAGCCTAGGCGTGTTCATAATTGGCGGCACATTTCCTTGTCTCCCTCCTGCAGACGGCCGTATGGGGCTTTGCATCATAGGTCTGGGCGCATAAGTGCGTGGTAGCATTTGAGACGTAGCCGTACTAACATAAGACGTCGACGGCTGAACCGTTGGACTATGTTCAGCTTCGAGGTTAGCTTCGACATGGTCAATATTTAAAGTAGGGGCACCGCTGTTATTTGAGTCATTCAACGCAGAGACCATCACTCGAGGTTGCTGACCTAATCTTGAGTTAACTGCAGTCGCGGCAGAGGGTTGATTGAGCAACTCCATTGCTCTAGCCTGCTCAGTGACGAAATCATTTAAAAGTCTGTACGTGGGCATTTGATTTGTTCCCAATCTGGTTTCAAAGTTAAGTCGAGTCTGTGCATCTAAGTTACCAACAGACATTTGAAAAAGTAAGAAGCCCGCTAAGTCGTCTAACTGGACAGCCTTTAGTGCGCACACAGCATTTGAATGTGCGGTTAAAAATCGGTTAAGTTCACTCTGAGACGCGTTCTTAATAGGCTTAAAGTCTTTAATGATTTGAAAATAATGATCGGCTAAACGGCGAGGGTTAGCATAACGATTGCGTAAGGCTTGATATGCGATATCATAATTATGCTCAGATATTGTAAGTCCCGTAACAATGGCTAAAGCGTCTCCTTTAAGCGCTGACTTTAAATACTGAAATTTCTGTATGGCATTAATATTGCTATTGCAATGCACCATTGAGTCAAACATTGTTATAAAGTCAATCCATTCATTACTATTGCCTGAAAAGCTAGGCATTGTAAGGTTAGGTAAGTGAGGCGAACTTGTGCCGGGGTTGACCTGCGAGGTTAACTTCACCTCGGTCTTAATAATGTTCGGATATTTAGCCAACATTGGCAAATACGTGTCCTGAAATTGCTTTTTAATTTTAAAGGCATTTTCAGCAAGATCGGCAACTTGACTGGCGAACGTTTTCTCTAATATCTCATAAGTTTCGATAAAATTAGATTGAATTCGTCGAATTTCCCGTGCGAGGCCTTCTGGTATTTCTTTATCGTTAAGCACATTTTTCACTTGTTCCAGCTCGCCTACAATATCTCTCAATTTAGACAAATAATACTCCGTATTAATTTCCATTTTAATAAATTTCAAAACCACAAACAATTGAAATTAAAAAACCTCACTATAAGTTCAAACGCGATAATAAAGTGGACTGTATAAAATTTGTAAGTCGTAGCAAGCATAAACACTTCCTTGCTCGTAATCGTGCAGCTATGAGCCACGTGGCTTATTGCGCAATGTGGCACCGGTAATTATCGTTACCATTTTCCTGTATCGATGTGACGCACATTTCTCCACGTCGCGGTAAGCACATGCTTACATTAGTCACAGCTTTAAAAATTTTAAAAATTTATAAATTTTTATCGCTGAAATAACTCAACAAATGTTTAATTTGGTTACAAAGGAACCACGTGGTCACTAATACATTATCGTGAAATTTAAAGAAAAACCCTAGGTCACTGAAATAATTCAAATAATCCGGCCCAGTGGGGACCAATGTTTAATCCGCAGATTAAAAAGGTTAGAATTAAAACCACGAGGTGCGGTAAACCCTATTGTTAACAAGGTTACTCTGGATTGCGTAATTTACGTTAATATTTAACATAGCAAGTTTAAGCACAGTTCTGAGCAAAACCGAGTCATTTAACAACAAAAACGCAACGACACTGAATTTAATACAAATAAATTATAAATTGTTCATATTCCTTAACTACGCACTTACCCTAGGTAAGAAGTGATGCAACGTGGGAATCGAGGTGAAGTCTCCACAGTACTGTGGTCGTCTTAGGCAGCGTAGAATTCTTGAAGGCGATCACGCAACTAAAAAACTCAATTGAAAATGAGTAAACGTAAAAGTTAAGCTTACAAAACACTTAGTTTATTGCCGCGAGTACACGCACTAAGATTGCGCAACCGGCGAAATCGGGCGACACTTTTACTAACACGGCGAAAATATACAGTTAAAATGTTCATTAAAATGTTCATTAACGCGGTCCGCACCTTAAGCACAATTAACGAACGAAAGCGGTACTTTAAATTGTCTGAAACAAAACCCATGCGGAAATAAGCGGCGCGGTTAAACGTAGGACTGCACTGTTCGAGGGTCAGAACGATTCTCCTTTGTGTTGAAGCGGAAAGTAGCGTAGAAAATAAGAAGGGAGTGGGGGTGCATAGAGTTCATCCAAGAAAATCAATAGTTTTCGGATATCGATTAGCGGGTCAGAGATCACGTGGCCAATACGTCACGGTACAGCTGTTAGGTAGGTCAAAGCAAATTGAAACTTCGAGCGCTAACTCGAACAATGTTAATATATCCTATAATGTTATCTTAAATTTGAAAATTTGCTCACTTTTTCTGCGTGGTTTTTTTTACTCAACGTTGGCGACAGTGTATAGGCGTGGACGTCATTTCATGGGAACACGGTCGCGAACAAATGCCTTAATTATAGTGAAACCACTGCAATAAGTCCTGATATCATCTTGAAGTACTTCTCGGCGAAGGCCAAAAGCTACAAAAGTAAATACTAAGCGTTATTCTCTACCTAATCATCAGTTTACTAATTACAAATTGGCTTCAGCGACGGTGGCGCTATCATTACGCTTACACTGATGATGGAGACATCGCCGCCGAAACTAGTGTGTAATTAATAAATTGGAGAGTGTGAGTTTAATGTTTGTGGTATTTACCTTTGTAAATTTGTCTCACTAGCAAAACACTAATTAACAATATGTAGGCCTAGGCTATTATATTCTTTCGCACCAAATTGATTCGTACTTGTATAGTTCAGCGTGATTTTAGCTTTATAGTAGGAAAAATATCCAGTTAAATCAAAATAATTTTCAGGAGCAATTCAAGGTATTCGAACCGGTTTCTAGGGAAAAAATCATATGCTAAACCTCTTCAGAATTTGAACGTTTTAAATCTGTATATTGTCTGTCGTTGTGATTTTGCCTCTGGGAGGTATAATTGTGCTTTTCATATCACTAAGCACCCAAATGAGCCGTTGTCGTGGTAACTCTTGTCAATATGTTAAAAAAAAGGAACGGGTGGACGTTACTGGCTAGTTAGTGACGTCATCGACTTCTTTCGTTTGTCCTCGGTGACTACATATCAATAAGATGAACAGTTCATTGGATGAAATTCAGACCAGAAGAGCAGGTGTAGATGTTTGCTTATGAAGCCCAACGTTAGACAGCGCTGCTTGTCACTTACGGTGCGATAAAGATGTAAAACTAAAGTAGAGCGAGAGGCTCTAAAATGACACAACTTCCAACCTTCTTAGAAATGCAATGGTCAATTTTCGTTGCCAAATGTTTTGTCACTTTTTCGTAAAGCGCTAGTGACACAGCCAGATATAGGAATACGTAAGCGTTTATTTTGTTAGTGAATCAGGGACGGAGGGGGCGGGGTTTAGGCTTCGCAAATTTCCTTAAATTGACTATTTTCTAAACAAATTTCGTATAATTTCAAGCTTTCATAAATAAATTCAAATATTCCTTCAAGATGATATTCCTATAAAATGAGATGACAGGAACCCTAAAGCTTTTTAGTCGAAATTGTATTCATGTGAATTGTGCGACTTATTGATACAGTCACTGGCCCCACTCAGAGAGATAAAGAAGATCGGTTGACTATACTTTTGCTGGCTATATATATCTCAATATTCCTAGAAACTGACAAAAGGGTTCCTATAGGGCTCCTTTAAATTAACAAATACTTTCAATATTGTTTCTATAAATTGACAAATAGTTGCTACATAGCTTTTAGAAATTGTCAAATAACTTCTATAAATTGAATTTTTTTAGACATTTCTAAATAACGTAGGTTTTCTGATTCTTGTTTATATTTTCAGATTTTCTGAAATTGTTTTTGCATCTCTTTTAATTACTGTATTGATTTATTCTTTAACCGTGTTATTTAAGGTAATACGAGTGGTTTAATTTAATACTGTGTTACTCTGAGTTACACAGCCGTACAGCCGTACATTTTCAACACAGCCGTTTAGCGTTTTTTCCGAATTAAAGATTCCATTTGTACGAGTATTTATTATTATTAATACCAATTTTAAGTATATTTGTGTTCCCAAAAGCATTATATTTTGACCACAATTTATAAGTATTAATTCAGACCTAAAAGTGCAAAAATATTTAATAAACACTTAAAATACAAGATATGGACAATACATTAATTGCATTTACTTTAAAAATTAGTTTTCACGATATATTTAATTTTACCAAACTAATTTATCTAAAATCAATGTCAACCGTCTGACGTCATATTTAATATTACAACTAACTTGTGTTTTGGCGCGCAACACATGTTCCGCAGCTGTTCTGGCGGGAGCGGAATTCCAGACACTTCTTTAACTTTACGTCACTGTTTAAACTCGATGAGTTTCTTCAATGGGATTGACTCGTCGTTTAAATTTAGCTCTTGCCAGTTAAGTAAGTACCAAATTAAACAGTTCACGTTTCAAAAAAAAAAAAAAAAAAATGCTAAAAATAGAAAATTTGTTAGATATTGACAATGTTATTTTTCGCAGTTATTTGATTTTTCTTAACCTAAAAATGCCGATTTTCTCTCCTATAAACATTTTATACCTCTATGGCTTGACCCCTATTTTCAATATCAAGGGTTTACTTGCACCTTCATAATTTTATCTAGCCTTCCTCATTCTAGTCATTAAAAGGTTATGTAACTGGTAGACACCTGTTTATGACCCCGATAGAGAGAAGGTGTGGACGTCTCACGTGATGCCATAATGTTTCCTTGTTCCAAACTAACAGAGGATCATTATCCCATTTCTTTAGGCCGACCTAACCTGACTACCCTTTCTTCTTCTTCTTATTTAAAAGGGGGTGTATCAGCTAGATACCTGTTTATGACACCGACAAAGAGTAGGTTTACTCAGATGAGCGACGCTGCCTCATCCCCAACTACCAGGGGACCATTACCCCTTTGAGCCCTTAGACCTACCTAACCTGACTACCTTTTTTATTCTTATTCTTACAAGGTAGCGTAACAGGTAGACACCTTTATAAGGCCCCGATAAAGAGCAAGTCTAATTCAGGTGAACCCCTTGCCTTCACGTGACTCCTTTGATTCCCATTCTATCCTCCACCAATAATTTCTATTTCTTTACTTACGTATCCTTTCTTATCCTCCATAGGCTGTAATAATCATATTGGCTGATCCCCTGAAAAGTAAAAACACAAAAGCTGTTTCTTATAAGTAAATAACATAACCTGTAATCCGGACGTGAAGAAATTACCGCGTCGCATCGGAGGAACTGGCGCTAAGGTAATGCATTTACCACCAGACGTTCCAGGGACAATGCAACTCTTCCCGAGCATTGCATTGCCATGCTGTCACGTTGACAGCAAGTGCCGACAGAATAGCACAGCTTTCTAAATAGCTTCTGTTCGTGTACATTGCGCTCAGTAGACTCGTAAGCAGCTTTAACCTCGATTCAGTTTATGGGTGATTTATTCAGTTATGTGCTTTCTCGGTTGCAAGTTGTCGGCGACAATTAACGGATAGACTGTCTTATCTCTCTAGTACGAACGCTCACTTGTTAATCTGTTGCAATGTAAATGTTGAGGGAAGCTTAGAAAAGGAGAAGCGAAAGCTGCAGTTGTCAAAATGTCTGAAAACAAGTGGTATGAAAAAAAAATTAAAGCCAATTCCTATTTAGGCGAACAAAGGAAAAATTGATTTTAGTTACGTTTTATTAAACAATTACAAATAAAGTAACATAACCTACGCGTTAAAACAGCTGTTCTACCACATAACCTACGCGTTAAAACAGCTGTTCTACCACATAACCTACGCGTTAAAACAGCTGTTCTACCACATAATCTATAACATAAAATCAGCTGTTTTATGAAATAATATTTTATCATTTATTTTAAGCCAAATAGGATGAAAAAATTATATTGCGTACCTTGCTCTTTTGTGAAATGTTTTTCCCCGTAAAAACTAAAATAATTCGTGTAGTAGAACAGCTGTTTTAACGCTTACTTTATTTATATTTATTGTAATTATTTAGTAAAAAGGACTAAAATTAATTATTTGTTGATTCAAGTAGGAATTGACTTTAAAAACATTTTGTCTATATTACTTCGTTATTATCAATTTGTCATAGACGTGAGCTGAATAAGTATAAAGTAAAAACACAGGAGTTGAATTGTCATTTCTCAAAAATCTGAAAATTTCGTATTTAAACAAATTTCACACTTTTTCGTCAGTTAATTGGTGTTCCAGGCCTCAACCTCTACACAGAGTAAGGTTTATTTAATTTATGCGTGAAACTATTCTACTTTATTGTTTCACTCATAAATAAAACATAACTTAGGGCAATTAATTTCTTGCATTCTCCTCTTATAGTTCTTCTCACTCTCCTTTAATATTACAAGATAAGGGGAAATTAAATAAAATCTGTTTTTATACTATAAGTAAAAATAAATAATTTCTATTAGAAAGGTAGATACCATTTCCGATCAAAATGTAGCCCCGTCATTGATAGCAAAATTTTATTAACAGTGAAAAATACCTACCATAAATTTTTAAACTTTCCCGGAAAATATAACTTTAAAATTAACTGATGCAAGAGTACAATGCGTAAGTGAGGTCTAGCAAAGACATTTTGTTTTCTAAGAAAGTAATTCGTTGCATGTGACTAACGCATGCAGCACCGGAAGTGAGTAATTTATTTATTTAGTACTGGCTGTGAAGCGTAACATAGCTTCACTTCACAGATTAAATGTCTGCTTTAAAGTGAAGAGAATTCTATACCACTTCCTTGGAATCGGGCGCTACATGTCTAAGAATAGTTTCTTAGCAATTGGAACACCTATGTACAAGGCAATCTGTTGTCGGCGGTTCTAAGTTTTTTTTCTAGGATATACGATTCTTGTATGTCTGTAACGAAAGGAAATGAAATATGGAAAAATATAAAAGAAATGAAATTTTATTTTGGGATATATTATATATATATATATATACATATATATATATATATATATATATATATATATATATATATATATATATATATATATTTAATAACTTCAAAAATTTTCATAATCAAAATGTATTTCATTCAACAAGCTTCAGCAAAATTGTAAATGTTGAATGAAATACATCTTGATTATGACAAATTTTGAAGTTATTAAATAATTATAATAAATCAAGAAAAAATAATCATCTTTATTATAATATATATATATATATATATATATATATATATATATATATATATATATATATATATAAGCAACTGAGGTTATTCAAATACAGGAAATATTTATTAATTTATATTTAAAGCTTTTCGTTGATAAACAATACCAACATCATCAGGAATGAGTAATACGATCATTATACAATGATGATACTGTATTACTCATTCCTGATGATATTGGTATTGTTTATTAACGACAAGCTTTAAAGATAAATTAATAAATATTTCCTGTATTTGCGTAACCTCAGTTGATTATATATATATATATATATATATATATATATATATATATATATATATATATATATATATATATATATATATATATATATATACACACACACAAACACACACACACACACACACACACACACACACACACACACACACACATAATGATATAATATTAATAATAATTAAAATACATATGAGAAGATAATATTATATTATAAAATGGTGTGTGTGTGTGTGTGTGTGTGTGCGTGTGCGTGCGCGTTTGCGCGCGTATGTGTGAGGGCGTGAGATAAAATATTACAAACAAGGTTTGTAATTTTTTTTATGTTTCAAAAATAATTTTCCAATTTTTCAGAATAGTCATTCGAATGTTTCTAAAAACTTAGGCCACAACATTAACCCGTTCAGTCCCTATTAAATAATAGTCGAGTGTATAAATATATATATATATATATATATATATATATATATATATATATATATATATATTCTATGGTGTTTGTAAATGTTCGAGTATAGCAAGAAGTCGCCTTCCTTTGTTCCTGGTAGTGAGCAAACACCTACTTCTACTAAGTGAACCTCCAGTCGAGAGCGTTCGTTTCCTCCTATAAAATAGACTAGGGGATTATTATGGTCTGTCCTTAGTCTTCGGTTGCTCCAGAAATCCTTAATTCCTCCTCCATCTTGTAACTGGTATTCCCCTACCTAAGAACTCCTTATATACTAGGATTATTTCTGCAAACGTTAGTTATCATTTCACTCTAATTGCAATGCAAGAGGATTCTTAAAAGTGTTATGTTATTGTATTAGGATGCCACGAAGGATTCGCGCGCTCTGTTGGCTTCTCCTATTTGCTCCGCTTCACCTAAATATGTGGTGTTTTTAAATGTATTTAGAGCATAGTTAAACAATTGTTTTCTTAGTATCAACATCTTTCTTCGTAGAACTTCAGAATGAAAAATAATTGGTATTTATAACATCAATTTTAATATTTAAAGTACATATTTTATAAAATCATTAAAATCCCACCATTTTAAACGATCTTTTTATAACACATTAAAATGGGAAAATGTTTGTATTATTTGGTCTCGTGTTTCTAATAATAAAACTTGTTTAGGCTGGTTTCTTACTACTGTGCATGGATTACAACTTGTTCGTATCAAGGGATTTACGCGTAATCTAGTACTGTACAATCTAACCGCATTCATCATACGTCAGACACACTGGGAACAGTGCATACTCTCATGTCTGTCGGGGATAATTAGACGAAAGTTATTACCATCATAAAGTCCCACACTCGTTCCGGTCCGTTGTTCCTTCAGTCAAAAACGCTGCTATCTATGCGTGAAAGTGGACCGTTCTTCGTAAGAGAGGAATGTAGAGGAATAAGGAAACTCCTTGTCCCTCCCCCCGTGTGTCATTACTTTCTTGTGAATAGCAAGCCTCTAACGGACGAACTAGTGGCAATCATCGGCAGCTAGTTCCAGTTACTACAAACGCAATGATAATGTCGTAACGAAAAGGATATAAAATATTCTGTCAGTGCCATCTGCACCACTTTAAAGTTTTATGTTGTAGACTGGAAGCTAGATATTTCTTCTTGACCACTTCGAAGAGAGTGTCTACTTTAGGTAAGGCCTGCGCATGTGACCGTCTATCTCTATCGGCTGTAGGGTGGGACGGATTATCCACAGCTCGAGGAATAACCGAGGAGGGCTTAGACCGACTTGAAAATAAAATATTTTGCAATTGTCTTTAAAGTGAAAATTTCAGGGAGGTGAAATGTAGGATAATCATAAATACTGTATCTTTATATAAGCTTAATATTAAAATGTGTAATATACATAGGCACTACATACACACGCAGAGAGAGAGAGAGAGAGACACACACACACACACATGCACGCGCATGTGTGTGTGTGTGTACGTATAAAGTTCTTTCAACTTTATAAACTCTTTTAAGTAAATTCTTATAAAGAAATATAAACTTTTGAAATATATTGTTTATTTTGGATTTTTTAATGTTACGCTCATTCGACATGCAACTAGGATATACCAGCTTGCTGGGCCGTAGCCAGGGATCACAAGAGCTTACGCTTTTTAAACCTATGAATATCATGACAAAAATATTAACCCGTAGAAACATTTATTCCACAAATTTGAAGCAGAAGTAGTGTTAGCAATTATTTTTGTGAATCTAAACTACCCCGTATTTATTTACAAAGTTTATTTGTGTGTGTGTGTGTGTTTGTGTGTGTGTGTGTGTGTGTGTGTGTGTGTGTGTGTGTGTGTGTGTGTGTGTGTGTGTGTGTGTGTGTGTGTGTGTGTGTGTGTGTGTGTGTGTGTGTGTGTGTGTGTGTGTGTGTGTGTGTGTGTGTGTGTGTTACTCAATCACGTAAAATTTACTGTGCCACCATTGAGCTGTTATTTTACATAATCATTCTTATGGTCCCTGGATAATAAATAGACATCTATTTTTATTTAGAAATTGCATCAGGCCACCATCCCACTGGCGTTGAAAACTCATGTTATAAGCACAATATAAATATACGTCAACCCGTATGAAGGCGGGTACTCGGCTAGCTACTTATAAATGAGAGTAGTAGTATAATACCAAGTAGTAATTCCATCTTTAGCTACAAGATGTCGTTGAAGGCAATAAATAACGTATGATATAAAATCGATGAACCATTACGAATACTTTGCGATCTTTTACAGGTTTTATATAACCACAAAGATAATTTATGTTTTTAATTTAGGGAAAAAACTGATACAACCTGAAAGCATCAGAAATAAACTGTCTTCTCTCAAAATTCGTTTTGATGCAAGTGAATTTAATTATTAGATTATTTCAAGCACGTGAGTTCAGTACTCAGTCACCTTCTGTTATAGAAACCCATACTGTAGGCCAGTTTAAGCAACGTAATTCTGGCTTGGTTCAACTGAGAAGCCGTTGTTCCAATTGTCGTTGGCAGCAATTAAACAACCCGCATTGAATGAAGGAGGAATAATTGTTGGCCGTCAGTTGACCTTAGTCCTTCGACTTAACATTTCAAGGTCACTCTTGTCTTTGTCTTGAATCATAATTGTCTAACATCCTGTACTGCCGAGTAGTGAATACAGAACAGCGCATATCCTGTGATGCCTTCCTTTTTTTGTTTACTCTTCAATGTAAACCTTCGAGCGCATTGTAAAATATTGGCGCACATTTGTTTCTTGTTCGGTTCAGATTTACTGCCATCAAACTTGTTTCTGTGGTTGTATTGTCGCGGATCAGGTAAAAGGAACAGTCAAGCCAAACAGAACTCCACATGTGAAAAGATCTCACGAAAGTGTAGCTTTTATACAGCACTTTATTGGCCTGATCTCGATAGAGTAGCATGCTAAAGTCAGCGTGTGAGATTATTCTTGCCTTTTTGTGGATAATAGCCTGCAATGCTGAGGATCAGTTAGAAAGAAAGACCGCCTTCTTTGTATAGATGCAAGTTGAAGACCTTTCAGTGGCATGGCAACTTTTTGTTGGCTTAAAGCACACCCACAAACCTTATAGATGCTATAAAAACAGACAAGGTTAAATAATAACGTGAACCAACTCACAATCAATAATTTATCCCTCAACGCCTTTCAGTGACAGAGTCATCATCAGAAACAATAACTAACACATCTAAACTGTGAATAAAATTTTGCTGCCGATAAGTATGCTAAACTCGTCGTGCGAGATTATTTTTGCGAGTCACCAAAACCCAGGGAAGTGTAATGTCTCTACCTAAGAGTCACTATAATTTTCATACCCGATTACTCTTATTCAGCCAACCCCCGTCCATGACAGCCGTGCCGCCCAGTATAACCTCGCGCGTCCTTGGAAGGTGCCGTCATTATTGAAGTGATCCGGAGTGCTACAGATGGGCAGATGATCGAAGTACCTTCATCTTCTAGGCAGAGGGCAGGGGAAGGACTCCTTGAAGCCTATTCGATGTAGAGGGCTCTGGAGATAGTCATGGTAGGTCACCATCTGAAACGTAGCAACGACGACGTCCCTGGGCAGGCTACTGGGGATGACTTTGCCAGAAGTTGTAGCTCGCCAGGCTTCACTATTATCCTAATGCTCCGTTTTATAAGGTTGACGAAGCTTGGTAGCTTAAAGGGGATATCTCCTTAAGGAATGTCTCAACCAAGTGAAAAGGCCACAGTGTCCAGGGACCCATTGTAAAATAATCTCTTTTCTGACCACAAGTTGGAATACAGTTTCTTTGCACCTCACGATAACATCGCCTTGTGGTAATGCAGAAGTAATAGCCTGCAATGCTGAGGTGGAGTCAGATAGAAAGGCCACCTTCTTTGTATCGGTGTCAGTTGAAAGCCTTTCAGTGGCATGACAACTTATTTCTGCTTACAGCATACACACAAACCTATTCTGAAGTCATGCGGAGGTGCTGTTAGATGCTAGACTGTACAAACAGAAAAGACAAGGTTAAATAATAACGAGCACTAATTTACAACCCTCAAACGCGTTTCAGCGACAAAGTCATCATCAGGAAGAATAACTAATACATCCAAATTATGAAATAAACTAACTGAGGTTTAGACGTATTAGGCTACACTGACGATGCTTTATTATAGAAACCCTTTTAAAAAATGCATATTTTTAGTGTGATTTTAGTTGGTTATTTTTGAATTATTACCTGCTCTCACAAGCAAGGCTAAAAAGGTTCTGTTATAAGAAACATCGCTGATGGGTTTTGATAAACGACATCAATCTCCTGCAGATGTTACGGAAATGTGTCTATTTAATAATGCACTTTTATTTACAGTATTTCAAAGCTTAGGCCTACATGAGTTAAATATTAAGACATGTTTTGACTCACAATGGGACGTTCCGACCGCAAATATTTCGTCAGCACTGATAAAAGAATCCCGAGTATTGTGTTTGAAACGAGAACTGTCATAGACGAAACGAAATCAACCAATTAGAGAACAGAAGGCAGAGGAAATGAGAGACCGGAAGGACAGTGATAGGCGGGCGTTAGCAACTCCGACGACGTATGTGCAGTGTGATACTGTGTGGCGAGTGGTTATAGTGTCAGTCGGTTACGCTGGAGGAATACGACAAAGGTGTTACTGTGAGAGGCAAATATTCTTAAATGTGTTGTAATTTTGTGTTAGAGTGCGAGGGAAATTATGATAATTATAGTGTGAGGGGAAATTTTGTTGTCGGTGTGAGGGAAATTTTGTGATGAATATTATTTGGCATTTTTGCTACGTAATTAGATAATACTAATACTGGATCACTTCCGATTGTTTTTCATTGTTATATTTGTGAAATTAAAATACATTCTAAAGACGAAAATGTTACTTTAACGTTGCAAACTATAAATATTGATTAAAACCTATATAAATTATCGTCTTACAAACATAACCTCACTTATCAAACACGAATCTTTAACAAGTAATTCTTCCCACTACGTTATTAAACCTTATAACTGTATAGTACAATAGTAAAATATAGCTATAAGCAGCGCCGTTTTTACGTACGTGCGTACCGGGCCTCTTCTCGCAAAGGGGCTTCACATAAGCCAAATTTGGTTATTTTTTTGCATTTTTAGTTATTTTTATAACCTGTTTTATGTTTAACTCCTTTTTTACAGAGTTTTCATGTATAAGTATCTAACAAGATCTAGAAACCTTGTTATTTTTGTCTAAAATAAGTATTTTTTCTCGATTCCTAGTACTTTAATAGACGATGGTTATGACCCTCATTTCTTATAATCGCCCAGGGCCTCGGCAGCTGTAAAAACGGCACTGGCTACATGGTGTCAGATTAGGGAAGTTTTGTATTTGGCCTATAAGTTGGGGCTCAGCTCATTACATTACGCATACAACTATTGCACACTGGTAGGCCTACACAATTTCTCGAAATACAATTTCCTAAATCATTTCATGTTTTCAGCTACAATGATGTCCTCATCAGTGATTAATCTACACTTGTGTAAACAGTTTGGATTTGCCACTGATAAAAGCAAAAGTTTTGCTAAAACTGGTTATGATTTTAAAAAAATATTTTTTGAGAAACTGTGTACAGTTGTGTACGTTGTATAGGGTAGTTTTGGTATAAAAAAGAAAAAAATAAGTTCCCTAACTAGCCTAACCGATTGCTGAATTGAACGAGCAGTCTTTATATCCCTCGGTCTTGCGGCAAAATACGTTCATTAGCTTACAGTAGTAAACTTAATTCCGTGTTCTTCCTACGCAAACCTATTCTAACAGGACATTTAGTAGCTATATTGCAATACAGCTGTATAAATATAATCCTCTGTTTCATTGAGGAACAAAAATCTGTACAATTTCACGTGTTTGTAAATTGATGCTATGTTTATACTTTCTCAAATTTTAACCACTGTTTTATTGTTTCCGACTTTTAAATGTTTTTCTTGTTTAGAATGTATTTTTAAGTAACATATGTCAACACGAAAGTAATCTTCCAGTTTTTTGTTTTATATATTTTGTTTATAATAAAACAGGGAGCCCATGTAATAGTCACGCATGGTAATGATGTGGTGAATATGTGCGGGCGGCTGCGAGAGAAAAGGCTATTTCAACTTGAATAGGCTTCTTATAAAGCTACATTCATGGGGGGGGGGGGGGGTGAATAATTTTCCAAAACGGTGTCTCTTGTTTTCGTTTTACATTTTTCATTTGTTGTTGTTTTAAGGAATTCGTTTAGTTTACTGATTGTATATTTTCATTTAGTTCTTGCTCTTGGTTACATTTCGCATTTCTTCGATAGTACTTAATTTAATATAATTTTGTACTCATTGTTGCATGTCACTACTTGAATACTCGACTAAAAGGTATTGGCTTCTGTGATATTCCTCAGCAAACGCATTTCACATTAGTTTCATGCATTGGCCAATGCTTTGAGATAAAACATTGATATTTTCCGCTTCGTATATTAAATTATTTTACTAAACTTGTGTGAAATGCTTCTGCTGAAAAATATCACACAAGCAAACACTTTAGTCAAATATTTAAATTGTAAATGAATTGATACAGATACCCTCACGATGAACAAACAAAATTCTAAATGTTATCATTGTTCAATGTTTGATTTCGAAGTCTAAAAAAACAATCAACCTACCTTCAATAGCAGTTTATAAAGATAAAAGTGGACAGAGCGGAAATCTAGGCACTTCCCTATATATGTCTTGTTCAAACCTTCAATCGTAATAAAATACTTTTCATTCATCCACTCAAGTTCAAATACATTTTTTTAAACTTGTAGTGTATGACACTTGATGTAATACAGGTTTTTTTTCAAATAATAGTTCGTTTTAATAATTAATATCGCTTTCTATTTTACCACTTAATAATGTGACTTAGTCATATATATATATATATATATATATATATATATATATATATATATATATATATATATATATATATATATATATATATATATATGATAAGTCGTATATATTATGATATATATATATATATATATATGATAAGTCGTATATATTATGATATATATATATATGATAAGTCGTATATATTATGATATATATATATGATAAGTCGTATATATTATGATATATATATATGTATATATATATATATATATATGATAAGTCGTATATATTATGATATATATATATATATATATATATATATATATATATATATATATATATATATATATGATAAGTCGTATATATTATGATATTTATATATATATATATATATATATATATATATATATATGTGATAAGTCGTATATATTATGATATATATATATATATATATATGATAAGTCGTATATATTATGATATATATATATATATATATATATATATATATATATATATATATATATGTGATAAGTCGTATATATTATGATATATATATATATATATATATATATATATATATATATATATATATGATAAGTCGTATATATATATATATATATATATATATATATATGATAAGTCGTATATATTATGATATATATATATATATATATATATATATATATATATATATATATATATATATATATATGCATATTTATATTAATTAAAATTATAATTTAAAAAGTAGTAACTAAAATAAAATATTTTTTGTTGACCTGAGTAGGAATTGACTTTAATTTTTTTCTATGTTACTTGTTTAAAATAAGATTTCTATTATGGATAATCAGGAATTCTAATGATTAATAAATGCCTATAGGTATTGAGTGTTATAAATCGAAAACGGGACACAAAACAGCCCTTATATAGGCCTATAGCTTGGTTACAAACAGGCTACTCCAAACAAACTACTCTACCCTTGCGATGCCTTAATTTTCCATACTCCCAGTTCCAGCTGATGGGCATGTCCTCACCATTGCCCTGCCTAGTTCTAAACCTTCTCTTCCTCACACGGCCTAACGAGTGACCCCAATGGAGAGTAGGTTTAGCCTCCAAGTCCCGCCCCTTACGAGAAGGTTTTATTACTTCACAGTTTTCCAAGCTTTGTTTGGCGATAACCACAAAATAAACTAGCCACGGCTTGTAGCATTTCACAATATCATGCAACACGCACATCAGAATCACTCTCCCCCCACGACATGCTCAAAGTCCACTCGATAGCTTTTCTGCACTTAATTTTTTGCACAGTATTTTCTTCGCTAACTCCACTTTAGGTTTAGCATTCTGGTAAGCGAGGTAAAATTTTGTTCAAATATAATTTATTAAAGTTTTTACCTTCATTTTTTCCGAATTTATAGCTACTTATTTTGTTGAGATAATTTAAGAACATTTAATTTTTTAATAACTAAAACATGGAAATTCTTTATCCACTCCTCTTCACTTCTGTTAGGAATATGTGTATGTATTCGAGCACATTCGTTTATTTATGTCTTTCCTAACACTACAATAATTTGCTTTTTTACGCGTTTTGGAATGACTCCATTTTCAAAACTTAAATAGTACTTTTTAAATAAAGAGTATTATTTGAGTTTTAAAAAAGGAGTAATTCCGAAACGCGTCAACAAAGAAAAATATTGTAATGCTAGGAAAGGCAGACAAAATTTACTCGAATATATAACTGAAACATTGTATTATTCATTAAGATTATATATTAGAAGAATTTATTTCGCAACTGTCATTCAGATTTTATTTTTCAGGATCTTATTCCAGATTAAATAGTAGAAAAAACGCGTGCTCTTTAAATAATTCATATCACGAAATACATCACAATAAAAGTTGAAATAATTTAGTTTTAGAAATATTTTTAACAAATGAACTAATAAATTATCGGTGATAGTGACCGACATAATATAAACGTCTTGTAGAGCTATTATGTTGTGTTGCATTTTGCAGATTTTGTTTTTATGTAGGCCTATTTTGTGTTAGGAGTTTTAAAGAATATTTTAAACCAGTTTTATAAACACTTTTTTTTAAAGCCAATTCCTACTTATGTCAACAAAGAAAAATTTTATTTTAGTTACTTTGTATTAAATAATTACAATTAATATAAATAAAGTAACAATAACCTATGCTTTAAAACAGCTGTTCTACCACATAACCTATAACATAAAATCAGCTGTTTTACGAAATTATGTTTTCAATTATTTTAAGCCAATTGGGATGAAATAACTAAATTGCATACCTTGCTCCTTTTGTGAAATGTTTTTCTCCAATATAAAACTAAAATGAGTTCATTTTAAATTTAATTAATGAATTTTTGAAAAACTATAAAGTGTCATCCACTACAAGTTTGAAAAAATATGTTTGAACTTGAATGTATGAATAAAATGTATCTTATTAACGATTGAAAATTTGAATTAGCTGTGATTGATCTGGTTAACTTTCTTCGAAACCATAGAAAATTGTTTAAGTGCGAAAGTTTAAGTGGAATACGTTTGTTATGTATATTGGAATGCAAGTCCTATTTCTTGAATATTGTTATGGAATTTTTTTTTTATTTTATAGAATTTCATAGTTGATTATACTATTGGGCAGGTAAATTTTCTTAAATAAAGAAAATAGACTTGTTCAGGTCTTGCACAATATAAGCGTAAAATATACACACAACGGAAGTAAACTTCAGCGTTAGGAAATGCTATAAGGATAAAAATAGCTTAAATTTTTACCCTCGATTACCCGGGCCCCGTTCGGATTTGTATACTTCAGTCATTGTATTGCACTATAGTTTTATATCTCGTTGCAAACACTGTTGTTGGCCGGTTGCCAGAACAGCTGTCGCCGAACACACCCGTGTCTCGCAAGAGTAGGCTATTGTGTGTAGCCGGTTGTCTAATACTGCACCAACATGAAAACAAAAACAATAAGCCTGGATTTGCGTAGGCCAATTAAGGCGTATTGTAGGCTGGTTTATGTAAAGCATAGGCCTATGTGTGGAAACTGTATTCATTACTTGTGTCTTGGTGGATGCTTGTATTGTCACTATTATATTATGTATACATTTTTAACTTGGCAACACTGTTTTCTTGTATTCACTTATCACTTACACTTCAACAAGAATCTTACTTGGTAGTCTGAGTGACAGGCTTCTACAGCTTGAAAATAAAAGGACTGTATTAATAGGCTTTTGAAAGTCGAATCGCAAATATAACAAGCGTAAGTTACATGTATGAATTATATATTATTGTTGCTAATAAATATCAAATTAAAAAATAGTAAAACAAAACCAAAAAGTTTTATATAAAATAGAGAAAACGGGAAGAAGAAAATGTTGGAAAACTTGGGTTTTCTTCAAATTGAGAGAATTATTTACATTGTTAAATTATTTTAAATCGATTACTGGGTGAACAGAGTCTCATTTGTTTCTATATTATTTACATATGGTAATTTAAAAACTATTTTTAGTAATAAACAATTCATTACTAATGTTGCAAGTAAGAATTCGAACTTGTCATTAGTGGTTGTCATGTAGCTAGAAAAGCTCAGTCTACAGTTTTAAGCCATGTTACGCCATCTATCCTCTTTTACAAGTAAGATCCGTGGTACATTAGAGCAGGGGATCCCAATCTTTTCAAAGACTGTATTAGTTAATAAAAAAAATAATATTTTGTGTACCTCCTTGTTGGGGGGGGGGGTAAATTAAAAACATTTTTTACATAAAAACCCAATATATTTGGAAATATATTTCAAACGCATTACAAGAAATTACTGAGAAGGATGAGCTTGCATCTTTTTACACAGTTCCTCAATGTTCGGCGCAAGTTTTGTTAAGTACAACCTTAAATCGTCCCCAACATTAAGCTTGTTTCTGTACTTACTTTATTAGATATGTTAATCTCGAAAACCCTCTTTCACTTAAGTATGAAGCCGAAAACCCATCTAACAATGTAACAGTAAATTTTCTTTTAACGTCGGATCACATGATAGTGCAATCAGTTGTTCCTTCTGGAATGTTGTCAGGTTGCTCAAAGTTTCAACAGCATCGAACGAAAAGGTGTCTACGAAATAGTGAGACAAACCTATTGCACATGTTGGGTACAAGTAACTCGACCTCACAAGTATTCAATTAGATTCCATTATTAAATTATAACCTTGCGTGAATACGAAACAGAAAGAAATTAAAATGGTTTAATTTTTCATTAACCTGCCCCGCGTACCCCGTGAAAAGTTTCGCGTACCCCTCAGGGCACCACAGTTTGAGAAGCCCTGCATATATTTGTGTTCCCATAATAAAAAAAAAGTAAATACTCTATTCCGTTAGATGCTTTTAACCAAACTCTAGACTACACATTTATCTATTATACATACATTGTAAAAATCGTCTAGTATTGAGTTGCGCTAAAAGCAACCTAACCTAAAATTTTATTATAAAACTGTTAGTAAGACATTTGATTAAAAAAAAAATGATTTCTGGAGTGTCTATTGAGCCAAAATCACACTAAGGAAATAGAAAGGTAAAAATTATTTCCAAATCATTGCTATAAATTTAAACCATGAAAGTGTATAACTCTCCCTCTATTCCGCCTAAACTTTCCCTACACGAGGGAGTTTCAGGTATGCTGGGTAGAGAGTGGGTCTGCTGTCAATTTAACTGATCGTCTTGAAACATGCTCAAAAACATACGAAACAAGTAACATTAAAAAAAAATTAAGTACATTTTAGTTACTCTACACCAATATTTATATTTTACAACAGTTTAAAGTTGTACAATGGATGTTTCAACGACAACCACATAGTGGGAAAAAATTCATATACGTCTATTAGGAATTCTTAGTCCCAGTTATTGGAAAGTTGGCTCAGTGCCAAAGCGCGCTGGAAATGGAGATTCAGAGTTCGAATCCGGCTGGACCCCCCAAATTTTAATGATTTAATTATTAAATAAATATTTGAAAAACTCTATTAGCATTAATTTTTATCTACTATAACTTAAAAAAATGTATTTGAACTTGATTGAATGAATAGGAACGTTTTTTATTAACGATTGAAAATTTGTACAATATATAGAACTATATCCGGAGAGTGTGAGCGAATAGAAGGAATTTTTAAAAAACAGAAGAAAGTAGTCGAACACTAATGAAGGTTTACTGGTTTAAAATAGAAACAGCAAAACATAATACACAATCGAAATAACATGGTCGCTATTATTATTTTGGCCTAATGTAACAATCTAATATATTTGGTTGGATAACAGTTTTTTGGTATATGCGTTAAAATATCAATCAGTAAATTAAAATTATGTCAGATGATTTGTATTTGCACATATGTAGTGAGTGTGTTTGTGTGTGTGTGTGTGTGTGTGTGTGTGTGTGTGTGTGCCAGTTCCCTTGTCTAAAACATAACTAATGAGAATTTGAACATATAACTAATGTTCGATTAATTAAATTGTATAATTGTATTTTCTTGGAATTTCCAACAAGGGCAATATTGTTTTCAATGAACGTTTATTATTGATTTGGTTTTGTCCGAGCTAGTATTTCCTTGTAAATAAAAGTCCAGTTTATAAGTTTCTAATCTAAGCTCGCCGTTATCATTGACTTGAAGATAGGCCTTGTCTAAAACATTAGTAGATCATTAATCAGTCGGCCATTTTGTAAATTCCTGTTCTAAGAAGATAAGCTCGCAGATTATTTTAGTCTTGGCAGTGTTGTGAATGAAATAGTTGTGTTGTGTTGTCAAGTGATTAGCATAAAGTATACATTGAACGTATTAATTTACCTTGCTTCTGGGGGTTTGTTCGGTTTGAACCTTGAATGTAACTGAATAGGTAGCCTACTTAGATTGTAATTATTATCTTATTGTGACAGTTTCAAATATTGTTTTTATGTGATGGGCTGAATACAGAAATTTTTTTCAAAATGTTTTTGTGAGAAACAGCGGATATATTTCAACGTTTAGAGTGGATTTGTTTTGTTTCACGCGTCATGTCATTTTAATCAAGTCACAGGTTAATTTTTTATGCGACAATAAAACAGCTGTTCTTAGATATTGTTCCTCGCTGCCCTACCATATGATTTCACGTAACAGATGTTTTCAAGTTTACAATATAGGTTATGTTTACGATTGTTCAAAATGAACAATTTTATCTTATACAAATCTTATCCGTTTATCTTAAGTCTTTGATTTAGGTTGGTTCGTATAGTTTTAAAATTAGATCTATGAAGAGTAATATGATTTGTATAATATTAAAGACGTATAATTGAATTTCGCAAAAAAACCATTTAGATGTACTAAAATATGTCGTATAAATATGAAGCCTTTCTATTGGCAGAATGTTCGATGATTTTCGAAGTTTTTTGCTCACTTCACACATTATTTTGGATTTGAGCGAGTTTTGTTTTTAAAATTGTTAAACCTTCAGAGGCCCTTGATAAAATGTCTTGCTAGAGTCCTAACTTTAAGGAAAACATTCAGAGCGCCCTAGCGGCGGCTACTATAACTTTAGCTTCTATATCAAGCGAAGCCTTCGTGTCGTTAATCATCTTGTATGTTTACAAATGTATTCACAAAATCTCACATGTTTATTTTGCAGTTTATCACCCGTTTGTGGAGGGCGTTTGATCTTTAATATTCTGCTTTTTGTGAAAAAAAATTAACTCTAACAATAAAAGCACTCAATAAAGGCTATACACGGTTCAATTTTTCCGTAAACACCACATATTTTGTTTTAAAAATAAATTTCAATACAAACAATAAAATTGATTTTTAAACTAGTTAAAAGTTGGTCTTTAAGCAATTTGTTCAAAATTAATAACTTAACTAGTGCAACCAGATTTTACATTAAAATTTATAATTTTAACAAAGTTTATATTTTAAAATAAAATTTATAATTAACGAAAATTATAATGTTTTTGCCCCCGGGTCTGGGCCTAGTGACAGCCATACCATAGCTAACTGCCCATTCTATCGAAAAAACGGGATTGATTGTCCATGTACCAAGCTGGTAAGCTCTTTCCATGGAAAATCAGGAGAGTAAAATGAAACAGTACGCGAAGTGTCGTGCTAAGAGCGGGACGAAAAACCTAGAAAGAAAGAAACCCAGTCAGGAAAACCCCCGGTCATGCAGGGACCCTGGGGGCTAGGATACTCTTATACTAAGAGATAAGGAGGGGCATTACCTTACTAATACCTTATTAGCGAGGCTATGACATGCACTTTTTTTTACTTACTCGAAACTGAAATGGCATGCAATACAAAACTAGTACTTGCTTTGGAGTTAAACTGCTCTCCCCAGGATGTGCCTTTGCTTTAACTGACTCAGAACTGTGTATTAGTTTCGAATTGAATTCAGCGCTAGCTAGAAACCAAGTTTTATTTAAATCTACACGTTTTAAATACGTTCATTTTACAGTTCACATGATATCTGCATTTCGCTCTAGAAATGCTCTCGGAAATTATTTTAAAATATCTGGCGATTAAAACATAGACTGGGTGATAAAACGTTGGTAAGGTTATCTGAGATTTATGCATGCTTAAATTGTTTTCTTCGTTTTTCTACCATGCTTTGCTGTTTTTTCCTAAACTTTCCATAACGATCTTATCGATTTAATATTTATAGTTAGCTGCAAATGTAGAAATCTACGAACATATGTCTGAGAAAAACAAAAACTTGGTAAAACCGACGCAGAACTCGTTCACATAGTCGGCTATACCATATTTTAGTAAACATTTTAAAATTTAATAATATTATTAAAATTTAATATTAATGTAAAAAATTGATATCAATATTGAAATTTATCGAATAAATGATAAGCCGATGGAATATCGAGTCTAACGAGTTCTTTTGACTCGATCAGACGGCTTATCATTTATTCGACAGTTATCTCGACTGTTAAAAAAACATAAATAGTAAATTGAAATTTATAATCTAAATCATTAGTTCTGATTTCATTGTAGCCTTCTAAATCCTGATTGTTAATAATGCGTAACTCAGTAACCACTAACTCTATAGGGTCAAATCCAAGTGGACAAGTGTCGAGGTAGTGCACGTAAAAAGTGTGAAATGTAAAAAGTGAGGTTAGGTCATGGTTAACAGTTGAAGTGGATAATGAGTGTATCGGAGGATGAGGTGGCGGTTCAAGATCTGGAATTTGACATGTGGGAGGGACAGTTTGAGTTTGTCGGTCCCCAGTACAATGGGAACTACGAGGACTCAGAACTCTCCTACAATGGTAACACATATGACGAGTCAGTGGATCTGTTCCGGCCTTCGTTTGCACGGCCGAAGCGAAACGGGCTGAAGAAGAACGACGTCCAGGTGTGGTGCGAAGGCCTTTCTGGACACGTAAGTTGGACTATTTTTTTGAAAATTGTATTTGTTATAATTATTAAAATTATCTATACGATGAAATAAGTTATCAAAATTATTTTTTTAAATTCTAATACAATATCGATCTAAAAGATGTATGTGTTAAAACTTAACCATAATACCTGAGTTAACAATTATCCACATGCAAAACTTGTAAGGACAATTACTTACAAATCGATGTAAGAAACAAGACGTACATACGCCTAATTATTGAGACAAGAATGAAACATAAAGTTTTATTTGTTTAGAGCGTCATAGTTACTTGCCATTCCCAGCATTGTCACACTACTCGTTCTCGCGTTTAGGAGGACCTTCATCAGTTACGTCGTAAAACGTTCTGACTGATGAAGGCCCCCCGAAACGCGTCAACGAATAGTGTAACGATGCTGGAAATGGCAGGCGATTATGATACTCTAAATAAGAATATAAATCCTAGCGGGAAGTAGAACATTATCAAAACTCGAATTTTTTGTTTCTTCAAGTATGACGGCAACCAAATCATCTGTTATATATGCCTATGTATTTTTCACCTATGTTAAACGTATTAAAGGCCTTAAGATGTATAAGCTAATTTAATCGACCTCGGGTTGAGTCAAGTTTATTATAAGTGGGAAGTGGGAGTGGCCATCTCAACGTGAGGACACTCCCCTAGTTCGGAATGTACAAAGAAATATTATTATAACCTTAAGAGTAATTATTTAACAATATAATTTCAATATTTAACATTGAAATACGACTTCGCTTATTTAACAATCGTTAAAATATAAGTTATTAAAATTTTATTTAAATAACAAAAATAGTAATATTGTTGAGAAATAAATTGTTGATAGTAAGGTTATGAGACGCGGTGATTGCGAGTTTGAAACTGATAGAGGAATTACGAAAGTATAGGTTGTAAGATAAAAGGAGAAGCTCCGATTGGTCAAAACGAGGAAATCAACCAAGCGTCCCTCTTCTAATCAATTATCTGTCTCATCAAGAGGCGGGGCACTAGCACTAAGATACGCGTAAAACAACGGCTTCTTCACTTACCTCACGACCTATACGTTTCTTTTTTTTACTACTTTGTACTTTAAGTAATATTTTAATTGTGTTTATCTCTGAGAAGGCAACAATGTTTATGTCACTAATAACAGTTGCCAACACGTGCATGTTAGTATAGAAAAGGCAACAATCAAAATTAACATATTTTAAATGCCGCAGTTATTAAATATGTTACCAGTATAGAAATAGAGAGTTTGCCAAAGTTATTACCCTACGTGTTCGTGTTTTCCTGACTTAATCTATTATCTTTCCTGGTATTCTTAATCTATTTATAACCATACTCATCTTGGAAAATGGATCAATTTCCATTACACCTTTAAAGATTATTAAAAAAAAGTAAGCATTTTTATTATTTAATTAACATTTTTCTAGCAATAATTAATTATACGATTGAAATGAATTTTTAAACAGTGTAAGCTTATAATTATGTAAACTCATATTATTTTACGAAACAAAATTCATTCTTCTTTGTTTTGATCGCAAATTTATCGATGCTATCATCAGCGTTCATTTTAATCTCGATATAAACATAAATGACCGGAAACCTGTCAATCGATCTTGTTGGAAAACTGCGTTCCGCTGTTGCAACAGAAATAGAAAGTGTTGACAATAGCTATGACAATTAATTTCTAACAGTACGAAATGATAGATATGAAAGATATCACTTTTCATCGTTTAAACTTGGTGGGTTTTTCATAAATATATTTCAGTTTAAGAATACCTTTTCCGATTTTTTATTTGAAATATTCATCCCGTACGTCTGAGCCGTGTGTAGCACGATCGCCACGACCATTAGCTGGATCCGCCCTAATGTATGATACGTCACACGTTTAGAAACAAGGACGAGAGACGTTCAATAATTAAAGAGACAAACCTGGAGAAAGAACTGTTTTTACAAAACAAGACTTTTCCTATTTTTCAACATAATCCCCATCAATATTTACGCACCTGTTTCAACAGGTTACTAGGTTTTTTATACCGGCTGTAAGGAACTCTTTGTCTTGGTTTCGGAGCAAATTCCCCACAAATTTCTTGACATTTTCGTTATTTTTGAACTCCTTCCCACGTAATGCCTCCTTTAGTGGACCAAACAAATGGAATTCAGAGGATGTTGAATCCGGTCTATAAGGAGGATGAAGACATTTTATCAATAGTTCACGGGTTAAGTGAGCAGTGTAAGGACGTGCGATGTCTTGTCGGAGAATCACCCCTCTCGTCTGAGATCCACCCCTCTCTCAAGGCTGGTTTCAGCTTGTTCAAAACCACATGTGAGTTTTATTGGCTGTTTATTGATATGAATAACGTCATAGTGTTGCACTTTAGTTGAGAATTATTTTGGGAATTCCACGCAATTATAACAACTCTCTATTCTACCAAAAATATTTAATATAATTTTAAAACAGTATTTTAATTTTAATTGACCGCTTTTCTTTTCAAGTATTTTTGTGTTCATTGTAAGTTCTAACTTTTACTTCACATTTTTGCCATACGAAACGATTTGTAGGCTGCGCAGTTCGACACTACCCTCGACAACTCTTGCGCACTTCGACCTTCTAGTTAGGGTAGCTCTTTAATTTTTAGAACGACCTTGCGCAGTTCGACTGCACCGGTTTTGGAAGCAGTGAAGGATTTTTTTCGGTCCTATGAGCTTGGGAGCTAATTATACCTTAAAGCAGAAGTTTACACATTTAATGCTATTCTATGTCACTCAACCCTTAGACATGAGTTGATGAAACGAACGGATTAAATGTGATCTTATTTGAAATACTTTCTAAATTCAAAAAAGCACGCTGTCCAAGGAATATTAAATTTAAACTCATGCATGAGCGGTAGTTATTTGGGAAATAATATTAAAGGCTTGCAAGAAATAACAGTTTCTTAAAACTCTAAACCCCCATATTCACTAACTACAATTCTATAAAAATATATTGAGTCTACAGGACTTCTTTGAAATTTCGTAAGAAACATCGTCTTATTTTACAGCGTTTTTCTCTTTTATATAAGCCATATCCAGTTCGTTTATGCCACTGATTAGTTTGCAATAAGAATCATGGATTAAGTTCAAACCACAAGAGCAGGTTAACTTAAGCAGCCCAACACTAGACAGCGCTGCTTGTCATTTTATTTGAACGAGCGCGGAATAAGTATGAACAAATAAAGCAGGAGCATATGTCATTAGTGATTTAGGCACTCAATAAGTTTCAGATATGAGGCCTTCGCTAAACGTTTTTCGTGTTGAAGACTTTTACGGCTGTATTTATTAAAACTCTCAGTTTATTGTGAACTCGTCTTATAGGGAAAATGTCTTAAAATTATAATATCGTTTTATTAAATTTTGAAATTTATATAAAATTTGTCTGGCAAATTTAAAGTAATTTTTACGCAAAATCTACTTCAGAACACAGAAGCGTAATTATAATAAATAAACGCCAATAACCCTTGCTACAAATATTTAAACACGATGTATTTTTAACCTTCTGATGATGCTAACAGTACAGCTAATGTACATCAAGGTTGTCTAAATATTTGTTTCAAGGGTTATTGTGTTTAGTTATTTTAATTTTTAGGCGATAAAAGAATAAAATTAAACCTTCTAATCTACCTGAAAGGTTTTTAACCCATAAAACCAACCTCTCATCTATTTCTGCTACACATTTGGTCCCACAAATCCACGAGTTGATCTCTGACCTTACCACAGTAGGACTTTCTTACAAAATAACGTTATCTGATTTTTTCTTTCGTTAATTGGAGCGTGATTCATACTTAACTGCTTTTTAATTCTCAACAATCTAAGCTGATCTTTAACATTATGTTGAGTCATAGAATGCCATCGTTTGTTACATAAACTGAGCGCCTATCTAGCTGTCTTTAATTGGCTTCCTGTGTAATTCTTCATTCTGTAAAATGGTTCCTTGTCTAACATCTGATTATACAGCCGTTGTTTACAAATTTTAAACTTGAAATTTTGTGTCAAACTAAATTATGGATTAATTTAGTTTTTGGTTGTAAGGCAAGTGAATCAGTTTCATTATGCAATTAAAAAGAAATTATCATTTCTACAGCGGGACCACAGCTCAGTTTATTTCACGTATCTTGCCCGCGCATGCGTATTAGATGTTGCTAATGGACTTACATTAGCTACTACTGGGCGGCTATTAGTAGACTCTTATCTCACGATCTGTACTGTATAACACAAATTTAGTTCCTTCCGTTATGTCAGGATATAATATACGTCTTCAGTGTGATTATAAATTTTATATAAATAGTCCATCAAAACAGCATTGGCTAAATTAATACTTGACAATGTGGTATCCAGCTCAGATTTTTCCTTTTTCACGTATGTTACTCAAAAATATAATCTAAATAAGAAACGAGCGTATTTAATTATCGTAAACAATAAATAGTGGATTAAAAGTAAGTTGGTCATGGTGCTGGTAACATAACCTCAATTAAATTTTTTTTTTTTTGAAGGGACACAAACTCCTTACTCTGTTACACTACATTGTACTTAGCTATTTTAAATTATAGCTAAAAAGTATCCGACTTTTATAACTACGGTGTTGAAAAAATAAAATAAATAGCTTTAGTACGTAAAGTAATCTATATCCGTCATGAACGATAGCCTATCTATGTTTCACTCGTAGGTAACTAGCTTACGTGATTAAAGTTAATGCTTGTTTCCATCCTTAACTATTATTTTTTTGCTATATTTTGTATTGTAGCTTTATAGAATGTAGTATAATACAGTGCTCTCTTTTGTTAAAAAAAGGAGTTATGCAGTATTTCTCCCAAACTTGCATCTAGTTATGCCAAGTAGAATTTAGCGAAATAGAAGTTACTGATGATAAACTTTTATTATATTTTTTAACCAAACCTATCCTAACTGGATACTTTTCTAGATGTTATAAGTAAATATTTATATTTTATTCTAGTGTTAAATATTATGTCGGTTTCATGTAATACATATAGTTTTGCTGTTGGTATTTTTGAGGTTATGCTTCAATTTCCCAGTTTTTAAAAACTATTAATAGTTTGCGGCGCTTAAAATCACTTCTTTCTTGTTTATATTGTATTTTTAAAGAAAAAAGGTTAAATTGGTAATAGGCCTACCCTGCATTGTTTTTCGGTCGTATATACAATATTTTATACAGGTTTATCTACATACATAGGCCTACTTTTGTATATTGTTTTACAATAATTTCCAGCCATAGATAAACGTCATACAATATCAAAGTTGAATTGTTTGCGATCTATTCAAGTTCTTTGTATAGTTTTAAGGCAAAGATCTACACTTTGCGATTTTCTAGGATATTTTATTTCAGAGAGTAAATGGTGTTTAAAAGATTACTATATATTTAATCTTTTTAGTCTAAACGTATGAAAATACGTTTCGGGGACCACAAAACTTTTTTTAAAGATTCAAAGCTGAAAAAAATAAGACCCATTTCTCCTCATTTATGGAGAAGGTCATAAAAGTTTGAACTTAATAAAATACAACTTGCCAGAAGTTCTCTTTTAATATGAACGTTAAATTTTAGGCTGTGCAAATCGTTATTTACGAAGTTTTCATATGTACAAATTTCGTCGACCATCATGGACAACAAAATCTAGGAGTCATATAAGTGTAGGTGTTTTAAAAAAATATTTAAATGATTAAAAAATTTCACAATTTAGCACTTTAGTTAATATCCTATCTATGGAATGTGACCATGAAGTCACTCATATGATGTGTTATTTCTTTGTTCTTGATATCTCGATGCATGTAAAGTAACTCATTACTAGTATTTAAGAAACTGTATCTATATTTTAACTATTGGCATTATATATAATTACCATAGTGAAGAGAATGATGTGATGAGGGAAACAGCTGTTCATTTTATGTTTACAATTTAGAAGAAAACAGCCAAAGGTAGTAATTTAACTTCAATTAAAAAAACTTGAAACACTTAAGACATATTATACTCAATTTTATTAAAATACTTGAACCACAAAACTTCATGCAGCTCTGTTTGTTCTATTGAGATTAGTTATTAATGAGATTTCATTAATATACTAGGATTTTATTAGTTTGGCAAATAATGTAATCAGGTAATATTACATCAGGAAACGCCACTGTTTGAGTATACAAATTAGTCTAAATAATTTCATCATGCAATATTTTATAAAACACAAACTGTATGTATAAAGCTTATACTCGTAAGAATAAATTTGTTACTTTTTGGGAAATCTTCTGTTCTTTATTTTAAATTAGCATAGTTTATTCAGGCCCTAAGTATTACTATTCGAAAGAAGTAGGCCCACAGTACAAAGTGTCGTTAAACTTTTAGTAAACATTATGGTTATGTTTATAATGCAACCTGTTGTTAGCATTCTTGTAAAGTACCAACATCTTGGTGCTAATAATATAAAGTAGACAGGCTCTGGAGTAGAAATCGTATTTCCAGTATTCAAGGAGTCGATGCTGTTAGCTGCACATTTTTTTTGCAGGGAAGGAAATTTAAGTTTATATCTTGAGTGATTTATGAGAAGGTTTGTAGAATTTGATAAAAAGGTAAAATTATTTAATTCTATTGAATAGAGTAAACTAAATTGCACCTGACACTAACTGTAGACACAATTTTTTTTTGACATATGCTCTTTTCTTGATTATTGTGCATAGAGTTTATCATAAACCAAGGTAGTCTTTATATATATATATATATATATATATATATATATATATATATATATATATATATATATATATCACAATATGTATTCTTGTGTATTAATAAAGAACATAAGTCAAAATACAAATACAAGAATTATAATTGAATTTACAATTCAAAGCTTTTCCTTGGCTAACAGTACCAACATCATCAGGAATATTAAACAATTGTTTCTGATGTTATGTATATATACATACACATAATTAATGAATAAAAATATTTCAAATACAAGAATAGTATTAAACTATATATTATTCAAAGATTTTTGCTAATAAAATAAGTATTAGCATCTTCAGGAAAAACAATGATATAACTCAAAAAGAATTGTGTTATATCATTGTTTTTTCTGATGATGCTAATAGTTATTTTATTGGCAAAAATCTTTGAATAATTTATAATTTAAAACTATTCTTGTATTTGAAATATTTTTATTCATTATTTATATTACAAGAAAGCGTATTTTGAATTTAAAATTTAAATTTTACATGTCTAGATTTTAAAATCTTTCAACATATTTTGTACTAAAAAACCTAAAATTCTGTAAACTAAGTAAGAGAACATGATAGTGTGCAATATCACTACAATTGATTAAAATATTAGGTTTTGAATATTTGAAAATAATTCAGTTATTTATTATGTAAAAGTAATGCATAGTTGAATGTGATGTATTCTTTCTTATTAAACCATCCTCTTCCAACATGTAGGCCTACAGATTAGATCATAGCTGTGTAAATAGATCAGAAATAAGAAAAGAAATTATAATGAAGTGACACACAGTTCATAGGCCAAGATGATATGCCATTGAATCTATGTCACTTGAAGACTGCCAAACAAAGACAGTTTATTATTTTTAATTTAGTAATTTTCAATTTATTCATATAGTTTATTTATTTTGGCAACTTACTGATGCCCATTAGTAAGTTTAGTCAATAATTTAATCCAAAACAGTCGAACTAATTAGACATATTCAATCAATATTTATCTAAAGTAGGCATAGTTTTAAGTTAGTAAATTTCTAGTTTTAGGTTTAACAATGAAATATTTCTTCTTTTGTCTTGGTGTCTGTTAGGGTATCCATTTCCCCAGGACTAATTTACATGTTTGTTCTTACAATGTTTTATTGTAGTAAGATGAAGTAAAAAAAACTTCATCTGATTAAATACACCCAAATAATAACTAATATTAGTATCCACAATTTGCCGGTTTGTACTGGGAATATTCAATAAATCCATCTCAGGAAATACATTTCATCTAAAGGTTATATTTCTTACACTTTTAAAAAAATGTTTTAACTTGCCTATAGTAGCACTTACTTTGCTTGTTGAGGACGGCCGTTTCGGGAGATGTGTCCCTTTGTCAACTCAGACCGTAACTGATCTCAAGGTTTACGTAGGTTAGGGTGGGGGTGGGATATTTTGGTGGTGTGGGTGTATTTTGTGTGTATTAGGAGTTATGATGTCAAAAAGTGCGTGTGAGTTGTAATGTAATTGTGTATTGAGTATGTGTGTAGGGTATAGTTTGAAGTGCCTATATATTTCGTATTGTTCGGTTGTGTAGCGTTGGTTATTTCTGTGTTGCTTATGAAGAATTTGTAGGTTAGATGTTATGTCTATGTAGTCATGTTTTGTGGAGTTGAGATGATCGGCGAAGTTTGATTGGTAGTTATTGTTTTTTAGATCATCTCAACTCCACAAAACACGACTACACAGACATAACATCTAACCTACAAATTCTTCATAATCAACACAGAAATAACCAACGCTACACAACCAACAATACGAAATATATAGGCACTTCAAACTACTTTGACATCATAACTCCTAATACACACAAAATACACCTACACCACCAAAATATCCCACCCCCACCCTAACCTACGTAAACCTTGAGATCAGTTACGGTCTGAGTTGACAAAGGGACACATCTCCCGAAACGGCCGTCCTCAACAAGCAAAGTAAGTGCTACTATAGGCAAGTTAAAACATTTTTAAAAAAGTGTAAGTGATTACTAGTAGCTCACGCGAAGATGGAATCAACAAATGTTATATTTCTTCTAAATACACTCAAATAATTGCTAATGTTGCTACCCAAACAAATTGTGCCTGCTTGTAGAGTATTCAGTAAATCTGTCTCATTCATTAGTAAGATAACTTAGTAATTAAACATTCAACTAAAAGTTATATTTCTTTATAACTAGCTAAAGTTAGAATATAAATACAAACTTTTCTAACAAAACCAAAACTTAACCTCTATTGGTTCAAAAATATGTTACAAACGATATAATTTATAGATTATTATAATTTTTTGAAAATATTCTGAAGTTATCAGTTAATAAAAAAGGGATAACGTATGAGATATCCGTTCAAAATATTCATCCTCTGTTTTTTCTATGTTTAGAGTGGGTGCTTGTCTAACTAGTTTTAGTTTTCACAAATTATGGTTCTACCATTTACAATGCATAAGGAGAGATTGTCCATTTTTAATGACTCTTCAAATCATTTAACTGTTAAAAGTTTGACATTGTTTTTTTCCATCTTAAACTTGAGTTTACACTTGAGTTTTAACATGCATGAAAATTTGTAGAAATTTGACTAGAGTAGCACTTAGTTTGTGCCTACTATGGTAGTGCTTGTCTACAATGGACATGTTTTTACATATTTTAAGGGATGTTAATCTTTGTAATTCTATTTTTATTTTAATTAGTATCAGTATTTATTGATGTATTTAAATCTTGCTGAATTCATTGCTCATTAAAGCTAAAGTATACCTCCAGTGAGTAGGCTCAGGCCTAACCAACATTTTTATATTAATTATTTAAAATCCATCTTAACTTTCAATAATTTAAAAATATAAATATTACATATCTACAACCATATTATAGCAAAACTTAGAATGGACAAAGCAACAATAAAGTAGCAAATAATCGTCTTTTGGGGTAGTTCATTATATCTATTTTCCCTGAGAATAAAAATTCCCTCAAACACACCATTTATATTTTAAGTACTTTCCAGAGGAGGGCTCTAGTCCCCCTGGTAGTCACGACTCCCCTAAACTGTGCCTACCCAAAAAAATAAATCCTGAAGCTGCCCCTGTTGTAACAATTGAACGCTACAACATGTAGCTTTCAATTAGTAGAAAAAGTTCAGTTCCTCATTCTCAAGTATTTTTTATTACAGTTTCTCTCTCATGCCAAATATTTGCTTTTTATTTTTATATAAAACACTCTTGTCTATTTACCTTCTTTAAAACTTTTTGACACCATGTAATACTCTATAATTAAATGGTAGAGTAATTATTCAATTTTATGTACATTTCGTATGTATTGCCTGACCAGGTACAGATGTTGCAGCAGCAGATGAATGTCTTAGCCGACAATCAAACACACACGGACGAACGATATACAAGAGCGAAGCAGGACAATGCTACCCTACAAGCTAAGTAAGTAAAACCTCATTCTAATAGAATATCTATACTATTATATAAAAATCTAATGGTGTCTGTGTGTGTGTGTGTTACTCAATCACGTGAAAACTACTGGACTTATTAAGCTGAAATTTTACTTGGACATTCTTAGGGTCCCTGGTTAACACACAGGCCTATTTTTATTTAGAAATTACATCAGGCCATCCTTAACACTCAATTATCTATACTCCATTATATACTTGGCTTAATCAGCTGATAGTAATTGTGTTAGTAACCACCTGTAAAAGTCACTTTTAAACACAATTAAACAGGTGATAGAAAATGTTTGTTGCTATTCATCTTTCATCGTTAGTTATACTTTACAAATATTATGTTACAACCAGAAGCTTTTCCTACTCTTGGTTTTTCAAAACAATAATTGGTAAAGTTTATAAACTATAGTTTTATATATTTATTAGGATTTAATTTCAGTAAATTAAATTCAACCCAAATATAAATTAAATAAATACAAATATACGACAGTTTCGCATAAAGGACTCTGCTAGTCAGATTATTTGATAAAGCTAGAAATACCTCTTTGGGAAAAACTTTAACGTATTTTGTAATTTCAAATATGTACCTAATTTTAAACAGACATATTTGATGGTTGTAAAACATTTTAAAAAAAACTCTTTGTGTATATAACCATAATCGGAACCATTCTGGTTTCAAAATGGCCCACCATCATCATTTTAGTCTACCAACACCTATTAACCCTGATTGGTTTTTAGTTCAAAGGTAGTCTTTTCATTTTATTTTAATAATGTAGCATGTGGACTTCTTTTCTCTCCCATTTGCAATTTGTGAGAAAAATTATTTTTCCAACGACAATTAGACCATGTACCTTTTTAGTGTATTTGATTGGCCTCTGGATATGGTAATGAGGTCTCATAAGTAAAATGGCATTAGAACTACTATTTTGTGATTTAATATCACCCACGAGAAGAAGGTGATAAATGATGCCTTCCTCTATACAATGATTTCATCTTTTCTATTTTGAAAATCCTACTCTGTAAGTTTTATTTTTGAAGTCTTCTTTCGTTACACTAAGCAACATTAAGAGTGTACATAGAGTAGGCTATATGTTTGACAAAATACATCAAAATTTTGTTGTCATATTTTTCAAGATCGGGTAAAATATTTAAGGTATGGTTTTCTCACGTAATATTAACTTATGAATTTTTTTGTCCATGAACTCTTTCAATCGAGGTGAAAAATTTATATCTACAGTAGAACCTCGATAAGCTAGACTCAATTAAGTCGTACCCCCAGAAAACCTGGAATGATTTTGAAGTGAAATTTAAAAAAATAATAACTAAGAAATGACAAACATAAAATAAATATAGTATATACATAAAAAAAATTAGCACAACAAAAACGTCTAAGACCTATACAGATAAGAAAAAATGAAAGTAACATTTGAGCTTCCTATGCTAAAAAGACTACAGGAACACGCAGCACAAAAGCGGCTCACAATATTAAACAGTAAAAATTGACAGATTTGTTTGCTGAGATATAAATTGCAATGGAGTTTAACTGAATAGGCCCCTGTACAATATGTACATTCATATACTGTGTGTAATACTCTTTGTTTAATAAATATAAAGTAGTTTTTCTGTAAGTTCAACGCCCTCTTTTAATTTTCCTTAGTGCCGGCTAATCCTGATTTTCGATAATTCGGATGGGCCACAGTCCCAGTTAGTTCGAATTATCGAGGTTCTACTGTATCTCATATTAAGTTTTGACAAGGGGATTTTGTGAGAAATATATATATCAATATGTATTCTTGTGTATTAATAAAGAACTAAGTCAAAATACAAATACAAGAATTATAATTGAATTTAATTCAATATATAATTCATATATATTAAATATGGTGATATGTTTTCTTGTAATATAGTTAATAAATTAAAAATATTTCAAAAACAAGAATACTTTTAATGAATATATTTATTCAAAGCTTTGAATAAATATATTCATTAAAAGTATTCTTGTTTTTGAAATATTTTTAATTTATTATATATATATATATATATATATATATATATATATATATATATATATATATATATATAAAGTTATTATTATTATATATGTATGATTGCAGTTGTTTGAATATAATAATTTACTAATTGCAGAAAAATTGAAATAATTTAGATAATGACTTGTATTAAGGCTTACAATCTAGAACAATGGACTTAAAATGAATTCTGTGTATAGAATATTTTTTAATTGGAATTCCTGTCAGTAAATAAAATTTAATTTGAGACACATTCTATTAACTTGAAGTTATTCAAATTCCACTGAACTCTGATGAGAAAAGGTAAAACAGAATGTGACATCATTTGTAATTCAAAATGTTTCATTAGTTGTATTGTTATGTTAATGTTTGTCTGGGTGTCTTGTAGGTTTTTTGTTTTCCATAAGACTTAAGTGTTACATTATTGACTCTCAACAGTGCGGCGTTATGTAAAAACTGTTTGTAGGACTTATGAATTTATGAACACCGACATTCTTTATGTAACTCCATAATTATAGACAGTTGTTGCATTCATACGAAGCTTTGTTATAATTCTATACTATATTCCTTATACGTTAGAATTATTCTAATATTGAATTTTTATTTGACACATATTAGGCATTTAATTAAAATTATATCTTAAAATCTAGATTTAATATTTCATAAAAATAATTACATATTAGGTTACAGAAATAATAGTCTAAAACCAATAAAAATTATGTAAATAATATATGAACACAATATTCACTCATACAAAAAAGCAAATTTATTTCTGGACTCTGTTCTTTGAGTCACAGACGATTTTTTTATTTAAATCAAAAACATTTTGTCTTAGTATATTTTGAAAAATACATCAATTATTAGTTCACTATATCTTCAATTATTTTAATAATAAGAAAAACTTCATGTAACACCAAAATATGAATAATTAATGCCACCATCTACTGTGTCAACTATTGTTTATTTGTTCAAAAATCATTTCAGTTTATCAGTTTAAAGTTGTTGTTGTCTTGTGATGTATCAGAAAAGGCATTTACAATTAATATTTTAAAAAGCCTTTTTTTATTATTGTGTCAAACTTTAGAAATAATTAATAGTCAAATTTGATAACAAATAAAGAAAATAAAATGTATGGTCCGAAACAAGTGTTAGTAATACATAGTAAAGGTTACGATGAAATCATAAAAATCAAGTTTTGTGTTTTATGTCCGTTCATATTTTTACCATCTATACATTAGTAGAATATGAAATGTTGTAAATATAGAATGTTTTAATATTATTTGATTTCATCTTCGCTTTTTTTGTTTTTATAGAAGGTTTTGTTTTGACAAAACGGCTTGATAAGGTTTTGAAACAGGCTTGTTAGACAACAAACGGGTTGCCAAAAAGTTGCATTATTAAAATAAATATATTTGTCTCGATTTTCAACTGTTTTTCTCATTTATTTAAATACCTAATTCGAGTACTCAAATAAACATCAAGTTTATATATTTAGTTGCTTTCCTAATTTATAAAGTTCACTTGTTTCAAAGTATAAAACATGTTATGGTTATGCGTAGCATGCAACTAATGGGGTTGCCTAAGCTATGTTTGTCATCCCTCCAGTAACACTTTGGTAATTTTGTCACACATTGAACTTAAATAAAATGAGTTTATATTATACTGCCATTTGTGTCAATCAAAAGTAACCACTTTGTTAAATTGTTTAAATACACTACCAAGATAATATTTACAGCTAGTTCTTGCTCATATAGAAACGTAAGATGCTCTAAAGGATCTTGCAGCATTCATCGGAATATCGTATTCACAATACTGAGCACAGAAAAACTGTTAAAATGCAACTGTATCAATTGTTATTACTGTTTATTATAAGCAAATGTTTACAATGTTGTGACGCCCTTCTGTTAATATCTTAGGCGGCATGACACCCACTGCGCGCACGCCTAAATTTGTGCACTACTTCCGGCCTCATTCTTCTAAAACACTGTTGGTATTTTCATTGATTTCCCACCAAATTTCACTTTATTATTGTTCGTTATCCCTGGACATTTTGTGTTACTCAAATTACAGTTAATAACTTGGAGCAACAGTGGTGTCATTTTTTATTATAAATAAATAAAACCTCTAAACCACACAAACTTTTCATTTAAATACTGAATTACATTTTGATTGTAAAACAACCATATTAAGGAAATTATACAAGACTTAACTGCTTGTACTACCAAGAGTTAGTCTTGTAGTAATTTCCTCTGAAGATGATTGCTTTGCAATCAAAATGTAATTCAGTATTAAAAAAGAGTTTTTCTGATAAAGAAGTGTTATTTCTTTACAATAATAAAACTACAGTTTTTAAAAGTGTAGGATATAAACTTTTACAACCATTTCAGGATATTTCTGTAAAATTCTGTCCAACATTTCCTTGTTAATTTAGAATAATTTCCTGTTAGAAGTTGATACTAAACATTTCTGAAGTTCTAAATTATTGAAATGAAACCATTAATGTGTTGTTTACCTTCAAGTTGAGGAAGAGTTTACCACTCATTCTATGTTACACCATTCAAGATTACTTTCACAGAGACAGGGTGTGGCTGTATGCACGGTGCATGCCAAGCTATTACGAAGTACCTAATTTGCTGCATTTTATTGGTTCACTCTGTAATTACTCATTACATGTTAAGCTAGCTTGTTGTTGGTATGCCATAATGAAATGTGTTCACCTTGATTTAAGGGTATATTGAACTTATGGAATAAACGAGTTACCAAGTATGTGTTGGCACTTTAATCTGGATTTTTCTGCTCTATTGCCAACATTCCTTTAACAATTTTTTTAATAAGTTTTAATATGTTTCTCTCTTTGACATTTGTGTGAGTCAGAGATAAATATTTCCATCAAGAATTGTAATAGTTTATTGTGCATTAGATATCACCGTAAAAAGCGTTAAAAGCGGTGATACCTCACTTTCTTTATATTGCTAAACAAAATATCTTTTTGATATCTCGTTTCAGGTAAAAATTAAATAGTAATTACAGTAGAATCTCGATAAAGGGACCCTATTAACTCGGATCTCCTGATAACCCAGAGTGATTTTGAAGTACAATAAATAAGAAATAACAAAAATCAAATAAGTACAGTAAATACATAAAAAGTCTAATACAACAATAAAAATGTCTAAGACCTACAAATAAGCAAAAATATATTAACTTGCAGATTTTTGCTATACATCTTGAGGTTTCCTGTATAAATTACACTTTTTGGTATTAACTTGACAAAAAACCACTACTTACTGATTTATTCAGCAGACTGCTTTTGCCCTAGGTCACGTCACACTCACAATCAAATACTATATTTGAACACATAATAATTAACAACTATTCTATGAACAATAACACACCACAGAACAGAAATACACCATAGACTCACACTAACACAACACACCTGAGCAACAGTCTTGTCAGTAATTCACAGCATTGAATAATGTGCTGATCTAGTGCTAAACTCGTCTGCTGAATAAATCAGTAATTAGTGCTCTTTTGCTAGGTTAATACAATAAAGTGTAAAAGACTACGGGATCGTACAATACAAAAGCAGCTCACAATATTTAAACAACCAAAACTGACAGATTTGTTTGCTTAGAAATAAATTGTTGCTCGTATAACCCAACTGAAACATTCAAATAATAAAAATCAGTTTTTCTATCAAATTAGTTTGGAAAAATGAGTCATACAATTTTACGTAGATGTTTATTGGAATTAATTCACTACTGATGATAAAAGAGGAGCCACTTATCAGACAGTGAGATAACAAGGAAGCACTGAGTGAATATTAAATGTATTCTAATTCCAAGTGGAATACAATGTTTTCCATTACTATGGTTGTTATCGCGTGAGAGAGCTCTTGCATTACCTGCAAGAACTATTGACACGTACACTCTCTCTTCATTAAAAAAAAAAAATTAATTTAGACTCAATACTATACAAATTTTTAAAACAATCATTCATGTGTTCTTATAACATTGTCTTAAATTAAAAAAAGTTAAAGATTTAGATGAAGCATCGTTTGATTTGGCAATCTTTGTTATCAGGTTTACCATAGATGTTAGAATTATAAATTGAATGATTCATCTTGAAAATGATATCATAAATGCCAGATCTTTTTGCAATTCATATTTATTTGAGCACTCGAAATAAGAATTAAACAAATAAATGATAAACCAGTTGTATATCGAGTCAAAGGTTTTTATTTTAATAGTGTAACGTTTCGGCAACTAGTACGTTGCCCTTATCAAGCCTGAAAACAATAGTACATTGCTTTTAACTACGCATATAAAATACAAGAACAGTCATTACAATAATTTCAAACTTTAAAAAACTCAATAAAAATTTTAGTCAAAAAATAAATACAATAAACCACCAGAGTAGTGATAGTGGAATCATAAAATCATGTAAAAAATAATTTCAAACCGTTAGATGTTAAAAATATTGCTAAGAGAACAACAATATTTACAATTGTGTTGTTACGGTTTTTAAATATTTTTTATATGATTTCATGATTCTCACTAGGTTATTATTTTATTAAGTTTTTTACTATAATGTCATTGAGTTTTTTAAAGTTTTACGTTATTGTAGTGAGTGTATTTGCATCTTATAAACATAATTAAAAGCAATGTAATATTGTTTTCAAGCTTCATAAGGGCAATGAACCAGTTGCAGAAACGTTGTACTATTAAAATAAATATTTTATACTCGATATTCATCCAGTTTATCATTTATTTAAAAGATGGTTTTAACACTTTGTTAAAGACAGAATGGAATCAAAAATTGGCTGAAGAAAACCAAATTTTGTAAGTTTTGCTTAAATATTAAAGAGTTTTAAAATTATGTATTAACATGGTGTGTTAATACAATATAACAGCAGCAGTGCATAGATAATTAAATAGATATTGTTGCATATTATGATCTCCTTATAAAGTAATATTTGAATTAAAGGTTGATTTAGAACAGAGAGGGGCTTTTATTCAGAAAAATTATTTAGAGTCGACTGTTTTGTCAGTTTTTCCAAATAATTAACCTGTCTTATTTACAAATAAAGATAATATAAGGGGGAATTAAAGAGGCACCACATTGACACCTCCCTTTCCCAACTAAATTTACTCCCCCAAAACACTGGTTGGGTATTTTAAATGTGGGACAGTGGAAACGTTAACCAAGAAAGTCATAAATAACTGCACATGAAGTCATAAAACAATAGACTTTATTGTTACCCAAGTTTCAATGACTTATGTCATCATTGTTAGTGACTCTACTACAAATTTACAACTGCAACTAGCAATGATGTCATAACACTTATGTCAGGAAAGTATATTCTTTTGTGAGTTTGTGTACAGTTATTTATTTATAACCTTAGCTCACAAGCCAGCTCATTTATTACTTAAAAGAAAGACACATAGAGAAAACCTTTAAAATTTGTATTGTTAAACATAATAAGTCTCAGTATATGTAGGAATAAATCATCCAAAAATAGTTTCAAAAGTATAAAATAGATGTAAATAATTTACAAGTTGCCTAAGTAGCACTTACTTATACTTGCGTGGACGACCCACAGACAAGTTTATTAATACATATAAACTATTCACTAGTCCGTATTAATTAACTCTTATGATATTTACTGTTGTTATTTACTTGTACAATGTAAATCTGCTATTTCAAAAAAACATTGTTTTTACTATTTTTTCAGTAATATTTTATTTAAAAGTCTCAGCAAAAATGTATTTAAATAGTTCGTCAAGGCGTTAATTAGTAGATTTAAAAAAATAACACATTCGTTTTCTTCAAGTTGATAGACATTTCATGGTAGTTTTGATTTTTTAATTTTATTGGGCATTAAAAACATTTATAGGTTTTTATTCCATCGTACAAATTATTACTCATACTTTGTCTCTAATATTTAGTGTCAAATTTTTGTTTATCTATTTATATCAAGTTTTTAGGAATTTTCAAAAAATGACCATAACTTATATTGTAAACAAATGTTTACAATTTAGATCAATATTTAGTGTTGGTATTACCTCTGACAATTTATGGGTTTGGTAGATTGTTATGCCTATGTGAGTGTGTGTTTCCATTGCTAAATTTTCTAACAGAGCATTCACAAATACATAAGGAAAGATTTCCAACATATTATTATTTGCAATCAGTCTTAGTTTTATCAGTGATAAGACAAATGCATTACTTATAATGGCTCAGATAGTGTATCATATAGAACAATAGAAATTATCATACTGGGTTTATGTCTTATTGTATTGGAAATAGTAACAAGGAAAATAAAATTATGTGGAATATATAACAGTTTAAAAATTAGGTTGTGGCACTCGGAAAGGCCGACAGAAGTGAAAACGTTTATAGCGGCAGAAATTATGAATTGAGGAAAACATTTAATTTTGTGTAATGAGGAATTACCTAAACATTCGTTATAATATAAGAAACAATAATACAAATTTTTACATCCACACCAAAATTTTAACTATAAATAACAAATTAGAGCTTATACTTTTGCAAAAGTTCCAACAAAAATCTTTGAAAATTAAATTTATACATTTTTAATTCAATTTTTATGACTTATTATTTTCATATTTTATTTAAAAACAACATTTATTAGATGTTACTGAATACAAATTTTTGTAACAAATTCAATTGAAATCAGTTCTTAAAAAGTATCAGATAGGCCTAAAAATGTTTTCATTAAAAAAATTAGTTTAAAAATATATAACTTATTATTATTGAGTTATTTGTATTAAAATTTATCAAAATTAAAATTAATTACTATATTTATTAACTGATTGAAACTAATTAATATTAACATTTTTTCTTAACAATGTACATAATCTACGCGTTGAAACAGTTGCTTCACAACATAACCTATAACATAAAATCAGCTGATATATGAAATCATATGGTATCATTTAATTCGCTTTGAGTGACTCATAGCATAACCTGAATTTAAACTGATGTGAGATTGTATGTTCATGTCCATCCAATAAGTTTTTGTAGGCGTTGCTATAGAAGTGTTCACAAAATAAAGGCAATGACACCATTAAAAAACATGCTTTATGTCTGTGTTGCGGATTTAAGGGGTCAAGAAATAACCGTTAGTAGATTATTCTTTCACTATAACTTTTCTAAATTATCTTGGTAAATTATAATATTGTTTTCAAGTAATGGGTGATAGACAAATCATTCCTGTAAACTGCAACTAGCCTTAACTAAATGAGGCGTACATTAACTTCTACAAAAGGATAGACGTTGTTTGTCAAACTGTGTAGGTCATACCAAACTGACATTAAGCATGTGATGTACAAAGGAAACAGATGTTCCTGGTTCAGTAAAAGTGTAGCCAGTTATAGAACATGATTTTATTACTTCCTTCTGTGACTGCAAGCTTCTATCTCTACACTATAGTAGCCTGTGCTTATTAAACAGTAAAATATGATTCAGTTTTATTTTCAGATATTGATTCATGCTTATTCACTGATAGTTGTCAGCCAGTTTTTAAGGTCAGAATTAAATGGTAAAAAATTCATTTGAATACAACTTATTTTATTTTTAGAGATGAATCTCTCACATCCTTTATAGATGAATTTTGGCATTACTTAACTTTAATAATCTCAAACTCAACAAGTAATATAAACAAAATTTTTTAAAGTCAATTCCTACTCAGGTCAACAAAAAATTTTATTTGTCTTACTTTTTTATTAAATAATTACAATATAAATAACGTAACATAACCTATGCATTAAAACAGCTGTTCTAGCACATAACCCATAATATAAAATCAGCTGTTTTATAAAATCATAGATTATAACTTATTTTAAGCCAAATGGGGAAAAATAGCTATATTGCATACCCTGCCCCTTTTGTGTAAAGCTTTTCTACCATATAAAATTAAAATTAAGTCATTCAATTTAATTAATGAATTACTATTTGAAAAAAAACTATATTAACCTTCGAGGGGGAACATAGATTTTCAAACAGGAGAGGACGCTTGCGGAGGTTTATTCCGCACAAAAAACAGTTTTTTAATTTAAACGGTTTTAGTTTTTATATTTAGGTGATTTTATAATTAAATACAATATAAATACATTGTAAACGATTTCAGAAATCATTATTGCAGAATTTTGAATTTCTAAACATCATATTTCTAAAAATATCTTGAATTGTTAAAACGTATAAGCAATGTATACTAGACCATTGTTTTCATTAAGTGAGAGGCGTTTGTGGGTTATTTTTCTTAGAGAAATCAAAAGTCTAAACATAAAAATATCTAATCGTGATAGTACATTTATAAATTTGAAATTTATTACTATATTTAGTGAAAATAAGGAATGATTTACTTCAAATATATAACTCTAAAAATTAGTGGATAAAAATAATATTATCTTTACATCACAATAGGTTCTACAGCTAAATAAAACTAGCAGAAACTTAAACTTTGTTGAAAAAGCAACTCATAATTGTTCATTTTCAAGCTCACTAGTCTCCACTAGTGTATCCTCAACATGACAAACTCTCATGAGAATTATGTTTCTCCTTGCTGTCCTCTATTGCCTTACTGGTTCAGTATACCACAGCATTTTTCGGTTTTTACTAAAAAATGCATTTCCCCCATAGTCAAACTGCGCTGTAATCGCTTCCTGTCGGATTTTCAACCAATTCCTGCAAAATTGACCGATTTTCAACGAATTGGCCTTTTTTTAACATTTTAAGATTCACCCATTATGTCTTCATTTGTTTCGTTTTCAATTTCATTGGCTTCTTCGTCAGGTTAATCATCTGGCAGAGACTCTTTTTCATCAGAATTATCTATAAACTGTCCAACAAAATTTTCGGTAGGCCGTATTTCTGGAATTTCCCCTTCTTTGACACTACCAAGCATTTTAGAATTCTCTCCTCTTTAAATTGTGACACTTAGATACTAAAAAGACATACAACACTAAAATAATAATAACATCAAAAACAGTAATGATTAAACTCCACAAAGTCTTTTGTAATATAAATAGCTGTGCACAACGAACTTCGCACAAATAAGTTACACGAAAGAGCGCTTGCGGAGAAAACCTTCACAATCTGACCACGATTGACAAAGATTAAATTCACACAAACACTACTTGGAAAAAATTTACAAAAATAGGCTGTGGAGTAACGAGCTGGAAATAAACATCTGACAACCGTAAAGACGATTTCTTAACAAATAATGATACGTGCGGAAAAAAACTACACATGCGCCCTTTCGATGGTTAACATTAAATAGTGTATGTTCAAAAAATGTATTTGAATATGTAAGATATATGTAAGGAGAGTGAGAACCAACAGAAGGAATTGAAAAAAAGAGGTAAAAGGAAACTCAATGGTTAAATTAAAAAATGTTAACATTCTTGATAAATTTGTTGGTGAAAAATTGCATAGTTTTTTGTTGAACTACTTATTGATTTCTAATTTGATTATATTTTTTCATACTTTATAATTGAAAATAATTTTTAAAAACTATGCCGACAGTAATGTAATACAACACACTTCGACAATTGTGAAAAATCTAGAAAAATAGAAATATAATTTTGATTGGAGTGTGAATGATTTTAAATCTTAGCAAAAAAAATTAAAACTGCAAAGGAAACCACAACTTTACATAAGAGGAATCTGAAACTAGAGGAAGACTTATAAATCGCTTGTCAGGATTATTTGAAAATTTTTTATGTTGTATTATATTACACTGTGGCCTGAAGTAACGCTACAAGCTACAACACTGGAACAAGATATTTGATCGAAATTTGTAATGCAATCGAAAAGCATCAGTTTCATAGTTTATTGATTTCTCTTTGTTTTTCAATTCCTTTTATTAGCTCACACTCTCCTGATATATATATCTTGTACAAATTTTCAATCGCTAATAAAATATGTTTTTATTCATCCAATGAAGTTCAAATACATTTTTTTCAACCTGTAGTAGATGGCAATTGATCTTAATACAGTTTTTCAAAATTTTTTTCATTAATTAAATTTTAAAAAATTGATGTCTGGTTCGGATTCAAACTAAATTACTATATGTTTGAAATCCAGCACTTTGCCATTGAGCCAACTTTCCCATAACTAGAAATCTACTACTTCGGAAGATATATAATTAATTATAAGAGAAAGGTTCTTGCGATAGTAATGCGTTACAAGATAAGGGTAGAATGAGAAATTATAAACCAGCTTCATAAATTGGAAAAAAAATAAAAAGAAAGCTAATAAATAGTAATTCCTCATTCAATGTATTTAGAAGTAGTTAGTAATTCAAGTATCAAAACTTATTTTTTTCTAGTAGCCACATATAATTTTAATTTTAAAAAATACTGGCATTAATTAAATTGATGTTTCCAGGATTATAATGCTGGAGGAACAGCTCCGGGATGTGGAATTGAGGTCTGAAGAAAGACTTGCAGAGGAAGAGAGACGCCATCGGGAGCTAGTGGCAAGAGTAGACAGAGAGAAACAGCTCCAAGTAGAAAACTGTGCCATCAGGTTGGTAAAATGTCATTGATTCAGAAACAAGTTGAAAATGCATAAGTTAAAATTGGAAATGCTTTTCCAAAATCAGAACAAAATATTCTGAACTAATTGAGATTAGTGCGAGTTCAAATATCAATTGGTTCCGATTAGCAAATTAAGGGCAAAAATGAAAACGGTTGTCAGAATTTTTACTTTAAAATGTATTTCTGCATATAAATAACTAAAGTTTAATGAAATTAATCACTTTTATATTAGTTTATGACTATCCGAACTTTCGCCATGGAGTAATCTAAAACGTTCTGTCTCAGTAAGTTTTTTACAAATTTAAAGTTCGAATAGTCATAAACTAATGTTAAAGTAATTAATTAAGTTGCAACGAATGTAATAGACTACAAAATTTAAGAGTTTAATAAAATACTGCAAAAAAGATATTGACACCCCTTTACATTTTGTTAAATCATTTCAGACATGCACGGTCCTATATTTTTTTACTGTACTACAGCACTTTAATAATTTAAACAACGGTACATTAAAATAGTCATGTACAGTACTGTACTTTACTGTTTTAAACTTTTAATAAGATGTTAAGCAAAATTTGTATTTTAAAAAGAGTACAATACAGTAAATACAGTATACAGTAGTTCATCAAGAAAAAAGTTATAACTTTTGGTTGAATGGTAGACGGCGTTTTATTGGCCAGTAAATTTTTTATATTCTTAAACAGTTCAATTGTAAAAGATTTTGTTTGATTTTCTTATAAATTTATAAGAGTTTCTGCCATAGGAAATCCATTGTGTGTCAGCTTTTTGGAACATCATAGGTTTTTCAATATCATAAATTTTTGCTACAGAAGATGTGGATCTTTCTCCTTTTGAAAGTCTGTTTGAGATAAATTAAATCCATACACATAAAAACGATCAACAGAACAGACTACAGCAACAGAAAAATTAACGATTTTTGTACTGTAGAACTAATAAAGACTGAGAGAACAAATGTGATAAACGATAAATACACACAGTCAACAAAACACACATAAAAACGATCAACAGAACAGACTACAGCAACAGAAAAATTAACGATTTTTGTACTGTAGAACTAATAAAGACTGAGAGAACAAATGTGATAAACGATAAATACACACAGTCAACAAAACACACATAAAAACGATCAACAGAACAGACTACAGCAACAGAAAAATAACCGATTTTTGTACTGTAGAACTAATAAAGACTGAGAGAACAAATGTGATAAACGATAAATAGACACAGTCAACAAAACACACATAAAAACGATCAACAGAACAGACTACAGCAACAGAAAAATTAACGATTTTTGTACTGTAGAACTAATAAAGACTGAGAGAACAAATGTGATAAACGATAAATACACACAGTCAACAAAACGATACTGAATTAGGAATGCTTACTTAAGATTATTTAGGACTTAGCGAGGAAGAACAATTCACAACAGTAAAAATAAAAACAGTTTACTCTAAATCTCACTACACATTAGTTTATTAAAACAAACACACTAGTTTATTAAAACAAATAGACTAGTAAGATGTCACATTCATCAGTGCATAGTTACTACTACATCAGTGAACTAGTTGTCAAGCACTAATGAAGGTGACATAGTCGTCGAAACTAGTATGTTTCTTTAATAAACTAATCTGCAATGAGATTTAGAGTAAACTGTTTAAATTTTTTCTGTTGTGTAATTAATTAAAAGTTTCTATGTTGTGTCTTATTTTTTTTCAGGTGACTTAAAGTTGAAAAATAGATTCCCAACACTGACAATTCTAATTATTTACGTTCCAACCATCAATATTCTACTGTATGGTTTCCCAATAAAGATTATAATTGGTATAAGTTCATAATTTTAACATAAGACTATAACCTCATTTTGTATTTCACCTCGATTGTTTTTCAATTCCTACTATTAGTTCCCACTCTCCCTGCGTATGTTTATATATCTTGATCAAATTTTCAATCGTTGATAAAATTCTTTTTGCTCATCTACTAATATCCAATAAATTTTTTTCACGTTGCTTGTTGTAATCATCTTGAAACCACTAATTAAATTATAAGTAATTATTGCAAAACTGGGAGAATACTTTTGAATTTACTTGTTGAAATGATAATTTCATTGACTAAGATGACCCGCTACTCCTGAGCAAAATGAAATGTTTATTTCGAAACGCATCAGCAGGTAAGTTCAAAAGTATTCACTCAGTTACGCAATAATTACTTATACCTTTTTTTAAACTTAATGTTAATACAGTTTTCAAATATTAATTATGAATTAAATTAAATTTATTAATTTTAATAATTAATTTCGCTTTCTATTTTGCCACTTGATATTGTGATTCTATCATATTTATATTTGTTCTAATTTTTTAATAAAATTAAATTAAAATCAATTTTTTCTTTGTTGACCTAAGTAGGAATTGACTTAATTTTATTTTTATATGTTACTTTTTTAATTATTAGGATTCTTTTGATAATAAAATGTAACTCTTAATATTTTTCTAAAAAACCAACATCTAGAAAATAGTCAGAGATCTTATGACTGTTAGAAGAACAACCTCAGTAATTTCAATGGACATTACTGAGCAAGCATTTCTGTATGTTGGCGATAATGAGGTATTTAATACACAGTTAAGATCCTTTTTTTTGGTTCCAAGTTGTCACATTACAGTAAAACTCTTATGGGATAGGTTACTGATAGGTGCCAGTTTAGTAGAATAGAAAAAAAAAATTTTGTAGTGCTGATGTCATCCTAGTGATGCAAAAAAAACTCCCTTTTAAAATACCAAGAGGGTTTCATATCACTTGTTTCTATTGGTCATGCAACATTTGACCTGTGATAACCTCAATACATATAATGAAATTCAACGTTGCAGTTGTCTTTTTTATACTTAAGTTCAATTTGTAACTAGTTACATAATTTATTTTCCATACTGACTTTTAAATATGTATATATATATATATATATATGAATTAATTAGTTATTTTGAAGTTATAATTTATGAAAGGTTTATTTTACTGTTGATAAGTATCAAGTTCATAGATATAGTCTCGTCCCAGTTTTGATATCTGGTGTTAATGAACTCTGCATCACTTGTCTTTGAGATATATTTTAATTGGAAGTTAGAATGCTTCCTGATCTACAATAATAGAATGGTCTACAATAATAGAATGATCTACAATAATAGAATAATCTACAATAATAGCATAATCTACAATAATAGAATGATCTACAATAATAAAATTATCTACAATAATAGAATAATCTACAATAAAGAATTATCTATAATAATAGAATGATCTACAATAATAAAATTATCTACAATAATAGAATGATCCCCAATAATATAATGATCTACACTAATAGAATGATCTACAATAATAAAATGATCTACAATAGTAGAATGATCTACAATAATTAATGCAGTTATAAAAACTTCCAAGTTGTCAAAACAAAGTTAGCCTCTGAAATAAACGTGTTACATATTTTCACTAAATAGTCACAAAAGATTGTGGACTAAATGTCCATTGTCTAATTTTATAAACATGGAAACAAAATTGAACACCTTGAAAGACTTGATAGAAAAAGGAATGTAGTAGTAGAAAGTAACAGCTGTGTTTTTACTTACTAGACAGTACATCTGCTTAAGTCAAGTTTTGTCCAATTTACTCCCTTGTTTTGTTAAACATTTTATAATGCATTTCCTTTGCAGTTTTTCTTGGGTTTACGAGGGCTATTCAGAAAGTAAGGAAGGTTTTTGAATAAAAAAAAAAAAAATAAGTACAATAAAGAATTTTTATTATATTCACCTGAAAGAGCAACTAAAATACTACTTTTCTACAAAGTCGCCAAACAAATTGAGACATTTATCGTAGCGGTGGACAAGCTTTGAAATTCCTTTATCATAGAAATCTGCCGCCTGAGATGTCAGCCACTCAGTGATGCGCGCCTTGAGCTCCGCGTCGTCGTCAAAGCGCTTTGTTGATAGCCAGGTCTTAATTCTTGGAAACAAGTGAAAATCTCTTGGTGCAAGGTCAGGACTATAGGCCGGATGAGGAAAACCTCCCATTTGAATGACTCAAGGAGTTCTTTGGTGTGGTTTGCTGTGTTAGGTCGAGCATTGTCTTGCACAAACAAAATTTTTGACGTCAATTTCCCTCGCCACTTATTTTGAACTGCTCTCCTAAGGTTGCGCAAAGTTTCACAATACCGCTCAGAGTTTATTGTTGCACCACGTTCAAGAAAGTCAATAAGAAGCACACCTTACCCGTCCCAAAAAACCGTCGCCATAATCTTCCTTGCTGACAATGTTTGCAAACATTTTCTTGGTTTTTTGGGGGAGCTTGTGTGCCCCCACTCCATGGACTGTATTTTCGTTTTGCAATTAACGTGTTTTACCCATGTCTCATCACCAGTTATGATGCGATCCAGTAGTGAATCACCATGTCTGTCGTAGGCATCCAGAAATGTCAAACTTGCCTCCATTCGCTGACTTTTATAGCAGTCAGTGAGCATTTTCGGCACCCATCTTGCACAAAATTTGTGGTAGCCTAACTTTTGTGTGACAATTTCAAACAACAAAGTTCGTGAAACTTGTGGGAAACAAAGCGAAAGCTTCGTTATCGTGAATCGGCGGTTTTCGCGAACCATTTCATCAACTTTAGCGACCATTTCATCAGTCACAATGCTTGGGCGTCCGCTCTTCGCTTCGTTATGAGTGTCAGTTCGGACATTTTTAAACTGAATGCACCATTTTCTCACAGAACTTTCATTCATTACGTTGTTTCCGTAAACTTTACACACGCGATAAATGTCTACTGGTTTTAAGTTTTTTGCCAACAAAAACCGTATTACTGACCGCACCTTACAACTGGCGGGATTTTTAATTGCAGCACACATCTTCGGTTGAAATTACAAAAAAACGAGCAACACGGAAATGTTCTCGTTATCACTGCTGGACTCCGACTGAGTTGCCGAGTGCGCACACACCTAAATGTACAAGATCGGCGCGCACTTAGTGGCGCCAGACAGAAACGTTCCTTACTTTCTGAATAGCCCTCGTACAATGTCAAAAACTGATGAAAAAAATTTTGTTTAAACTTTTATTAAAGTTGTAGTGGATATGGTTGTATTTGAGCACAGAATAGAAAATATGCACAACCAACCAGCCCGAGGTAGTAGGAGAGTTAAACTTTCTATGATGCAGGCAATGTTTCAAGAGTTATTATTTCTACCAATTTGTTTAGCCAATACCTGTTCATGGCATTTCAGCTATTCGACACCGCGCAGGCAACAGGGTCCTCAGAGAACCTGAGAGACCTTTACGAGAGTTTAGGTGTTAGCTGTCCATTTTGCCCTTGTGTTAGAGGGGGAGGTGGGGTTTTCCATTGCGCTGATCTGGTGAAGATGATTCTGGAGATACTGATGGCCAGTCAGTAGGCGAAGTCTAGCTACTGCTTCCAAATGTGGAAGTGTTCTTGGAAGAGCAGATTAGACGTTCTTCTTGTCGATAGCTTCATTAATTTTGTCTTTCTCCTGAAGATCACTCTTGTTGCTGATTTTAGCTGCAGGAAGGTGACCGATTTTAGCAAATTTAGCATTACCCAGGGTGCAGCACGAGGTGGCCTGCTAATTATACACCTCTGTATCCCTAAAGTGTCTGTGAAAATCTGAAAAGTTTAAACAATTGTTGCAATAAATAGTTGATTCCGTCAAAATGTTATACAGCATGGAAACACAATTTGCAAGTAATACCAGGTAATTTTGTTTGCATCTAAACTGAAGTAACTAAACACTATTACTTAAAAGTTAATTTAAAAGATAAGAATGAATCGCCACATATACTTATTGATAAAACTTCTTTGCCTGCATGTATGTTGGTTAACCACAAGCCTAAGGTTAGAGAAGAACAAATGGTGAGGTTAACCTTAATGCACTTAAAACCATCTGCTCTAATTGAAATGAAAAGCTGGAAAAGTTTGGACACCTCCGAACAAATCCTAGTGAAAAGATGTCCAAAAACAGTTTATCATAGGAAGTCACAAGGCTGAATAGACGCTGTAAATGGTGCAGATTGAAAGAAAAATTCAGTCCCACATAACTGAATTCATATCCAGACAATAAACAAGTATTATAAGCAGCGAGGTCTGGAGAAATCATCCTTGAGCAGAAAGTTTTGGAAAAACTAGGATGTCTTTCATACACAATTTAAATTTTCCATGTTAATTTATTAGATTATAGGTGTTGAATAAATATTAATTTATATAAAATGATGATATTACATACAACCTATTTTATGTGATCCATACTCAAATTAAACATATCATGAATGAATATTTTGTGTACATTAGAATGATTTAAGTGCAAAAAACCAGTAGTTAATATAAACAAAAAATGTTCAAAGTCAGTTTCTACTTAGGTCAACAAAAAACTTTTTTTTAGTTACTTTTAATTAAATAATCACAAACAATTTTAATAAAGCAGTATAACCTATACATTAAAAAAACAGCTGTTCTACCACATAACCTATAACATAAAATCAGCTGTTTTATGAAATCACATGTTATCACTTGTTTCAAGCCAAAAGGGACGAAGTAACTATACTGTATACCTTGCCCTTATAATTACTATATATATAAAACTAAAATTTAATCAATGAATTAACATTTGAAAAACTGTATTTCAACTTGAGTGGATGAATAAAAAGTATTTTTTAACAATTGAAAATTTAACAAGATATGTATAAAGAGAGTGTGAAGTAAAAATACGTTATAATAATAATAGTAATAATTATACGTTATAAATGTATAAATTAATTTATTTCAGATTACAAGCCTTAGAATTAGAAAATTCTAGCTTAAGAGATGAAGCTGCCAGGTGTCAAAATCAAGCTGAGAAACTCCGTGCAGAAAAATTGCAAGTAGAAGAACAACTCGGCGTTACAGAAGGAGTGTTGGTGTCTTTGAAGGAAGAAATCTCAATGCTAACTGAACAAGAGAGAAGGCATAGAGAAAGAGCTGATGCTAATCAACAAGTATGGAGTTATTTTTCTATTTTTTTCTTGTAAATTTACCGTTCCAATGGAAAATTGCACAAAATTTTGGTTGCATTATTAGAGTTTATTCTCCTAAATGTAAACCTATCATATGTTATATATTTTCCTTATTCTACCTTATGACACGTCTTATTCTTTAACCTCTTGAGTTCTGAAGTACATTATTGTTTACCTTTTCAGTTTCTTTAGATTTGCATTTTTTCTTTAATTATCAATTCCTTTATTTATTTTCAATGACCCTAAAGCTTTTCTAAATCTTTTTTCTTTTTCTTCTATTGCTTATAATTCTTAAACAATAAAAATTGTTTATAAAATATCCCTTGTGTTACCATAGGCAAACATAAGTCTCACTACATTTGGATTGGACATTTATTATTGAAAATTACAAATATTTCACTTATTTTATGTATTTTAAAACACTTTAATATTAAAGCTGCTTAATTCAATGACTAAATTATGAGTAATTATTGCATAACTGAGTGAATACTTGTTGATGAGTTTCAAAACATTTATTTCACTCATGAAGTGAGTTGCACGGGTTGGGTTTCTCAATGAAACAAATGTTTTGAAATACGCCACCAAGTAAGTTCATAAGAATTCACTCAGCTACGCAATAATTACTTATACTTTGATATTGTCATAATTTGTTATGCTATTGTCAACAGTTGGTCGAAGAACTGAATGCAGAAATAGAAAGACTTCATAGGGAAAGCAACAGTACTTTAAGCGAGCTCAGTAGAACGAGCAACGAGCCTCAGACACAACTACAGGCTCAACTGGATTCCCTGAGGCAGGAACATAGAAGTAAGTATTGCACTTTGTGTTTGGGAAAGCAACAGTACTCTAAGTGAGCTCAGTAGAACGAGCAACAAGCCTCAGACACAACTACAAGCTCAACTGGATTCCCTGAGGCAGGAACATAGAAGTAAGTATTGCACTTTGTGTTTAAGAAAGCAACAGTACTCTAAGTGAGCTCAGTAGAACGAGCAACGAGCCTCAGACACAACTACAAGCTCAACTAGATTCCCTGAGGCAGGAACATAGAAGTAAGTATTGCACTTTGTGTTTGGGAAAGCAACAGTACTCTAAGTGAACTCAGTAGAATGAGCAACGAGCCTCAGACATAACTACAAGCTCAACCGGATTCCCTGAGGCAGGAACATAGAAGTAAGTATTGCACTTTGTGTTTGTGTTGATATTGTGTGTATAGAAATATGAAGTTGGTTCTATCATGCAGACCTAAAGCAAAGACATTGTGAATAATAAATATATTACAAGGTATGCATGTTTGTAATGAGAGATATATTCACAATGATTGATACTTATCTTGTTCATTCAAAATACAAGCATTATTCCAGTTTTAATAACACAATTTAGAACTTGTCAAGTCTATTGAATGTTCTTGAAAGTATTTGAGTTTACTTCACAATATGCTCTGAATGGCTTGAGTTCAAGAACATTGTTTGCAGAATTAGTAATGAGTCCTGTTTTTTTTCCATTAAATTGGACGTAGAAATTTTATTGGTATAACTATAACAAATCCAGTAGTGGGGTCGTAGTGACACATAACTTATATGTTTAGTCAAGTTCTTTTTATTGGAATAAAGTTTTAATTTTCAAACAATAAATATTTATAATAAGTATTTTAATTTTAAAAGTTTATTATTGTTTGTTTTCTCACAACTAAATTTAGGGATTTATTTTTATATAAAAAGTTCAAAGTTAATTTACAAGGCAAAAGTTTACAAATACTTGAATAGGTAACTAACAACAAAGGTTTCCCTGCAATTTATTTTAAAGCGTTAGAGTTGTTGCTACAATTTTATAAGGATTGTAATTTATTATCCATTATCTGACCCAGTGAACTTCTTACTGCCTAACAGTCAATAAATGTGTTAGCTTTAGCTAAACTTAATTTAGTATTTATGAACATAATAGCTGACTCGACAGACATTGTCCTTTTATTTGTTGTGAATCTGTTTCAAGCACAATATTTTTTTTTTCACAACCCCTAACACAAGAGTATTTTTGTGTATTTCCCCTACATCTGTCCAAAACAATTAACTCAGTTTTTTCCTTTGAAACTACAGATTTTTTTTGTACCCATCTTCAACTGAATTAGAAACCGTCGTAATTGTGTAATCAAAGTGTAGTTCAGTACTTGGTATGATTTAAAAAGCACACAGAGTAAAGTATAAACTGAATACACAACACAGTAAAGCTGTCATCTGTAATGAAGGGGCGTCACTAAAAATTACAATGTGAATAGGAAAGAATTTGTTTTTGAACTAGCAAGATGTGCAGCTAGCAGGAAGCAGTAAATTTCTAAGAAAATTGTTTCAATCCAGTTCACCTCTATGAATTTGTTACCATAAAAAAATATCTTTATTAAGCTTTCATTAAAATTTTTACAGTCCAATAGCTTTCTTACATGCATGAAATGTGCACTGCTCAAAAAGGTTTTTATTTTCTTGAGAATGATCGTTTAGGATCAGTCAGGAGACAGTTAAGGTCTGAAGTATACAGCTGATACTTAAATTAAGTAAAAATATGATTTCATACAATTTTTATATGTGTTTAGGTTAGTTTGCATAACAGCTGTTTTGATGCATAAGCTATATTACTTTATTTACTGTACAATATTATGGTAAAATGCTATTATTTATAAAATAAATCATAATAAAATTACTTTAATATAATAAATATGGATTAAAATAAACTATTTTGTGTGTGTTAACATATTATTTGAAAGTATTGATATAGAATTACACTAAATTGTATTGTTTTGAAAGATACAAATTAGGTTATAATTTTTATGCCAAACTCCTAGATTGAATTATACTGTCAAATCTTTCATACACTTTATATTTTTTATTTAGAGTTATTAGTGCATCTTTTGTGTGAGTTATTAGAGGTTGTGTGAAAGGATGTCATTTGCTAAATGCGTAGTTTATCTTGGAAAGCCTCTAGTTGTCGAATTTAGAATATTAGTAACTATATAATGTAGCCTTGGAACAGTAAAAATATTTTCACATTAAAGCCACCAGAAAAAAAGATTAGTCAAAGAATCTCCCCTCAAAGGGTTTAATGTAGCAGATTAATACCCTTACTTTGAATCAGTTGAACTTTTGAGATCCAAAAGAAATTTCAGTAATTAGTAGATTTGATCAATTCCAATTTTGATATTTTAAACTTTTAGAGCCTTAAATCATAATCATTTTAAAAAAATGCCTTTTAAAAGATTTCTTCATGCTAAGTTCAAAGAAGTTTTGAAACTTTTTAATTTTACTTGGGGATTGGACAGAATTACACAATTTAATAATGCATTAGATTTTTATTTTATATTATCCATTTCATATCAATTGCAATATGTTGTTTGATCAATAACTAATCCTTGAATTTTGTAGTTCATTACATTCGGAGATTCTTAATTAATCACTTTAACAATAGTTTATGACTATCCAAACTTTAAATTTTGTAAATTTGTGAAAATTTACTGAGACAGAACTTTTTTGATCACTTGACCCGACATCTCCAAGCAGAGGACACTGATGAAGATCCCCATATAGCGATCGAAAATGTTCTGTCTTAGTAAGTTTTCACTAATTTACAAAATTTAAAGTTCGGATAGTCATAAACTATTGTTAAAATGATTCAATGACTAATGTTGATACTAATGTTTTCAGAATAGTTTGTAATAAAAACTTGCAAATTGTTTTTTTATTTTATTTACTTTAAAGATCTTTATTGTTATATATTTATCACATATTTATTGTTATTTCTTGATTGATATGTTTTAGTTCTATTTATTTATTGTTTATCGTCGTTTGTTGTTTTACATTTATTTTTTAAGTTCTTGTTGTTTAAAAACCTTTTTATATTATTTTACTTTTAAAACATTTTGCCTTAGACACTACCCAAGATTGGCGATGATAACCTAAGTGGGATTTTTCACCCGGGAAAAAACTTTGCATATTTGAGTTATATATTCTAAAATTCTTTTCCAATTCTTTCTAAGGCCTTCCATTGTGAATAAAGACTATGTAAATAAAATATATAAAAACTTCAATTTTTAACTTTACTAACAGTTTAGACCACCATTATTATCGGGCGATTTGTTATACATTTGTATTTGTTTTGAACAGGTCTTCTAGAAGCCCACGAGGAGCTTCAAGCAGTAATGCTAACCAAAGGAGTCGAAGAAGGACGTAATCTCCTGAATGCTTCTGCATCTCCAAACAGTTTAGCTGCTGAGCTGGAGGCTATGACTCAAGAAGATGTAAGTAGTTGACAAAATGTGTTTGTTGAATTATATTAGATTTTATGTTTAGTAGTTTGAAGTAACAGATGTTTCATTTAGTAGCTTCTAACAGTCAGACCTAGATCATTTAATAATTAATTTAATATACTCGCATTATTTAACTTAAAGCAAAAATATATAACTAATATATTTCAAATTAATATATTAATGGTACTTCAATCACATGTTTTAGATTTTGTACAAGATTATGGAAAAATGTATTTTATGTAAAGTTGTAGCCGTAAAGATTAACATCGTAATTCATTCTAGTTTTAGCAACTGTTATGATTAGATGGCTCAACCCAGACAATTGACCTCTATTATGAACTGAACTTAAAAGGACTTATTTTTTATTGTTTTGTGGAGTATACAAAGACTAATAGTACTTTCCGTTTCATTTATAGAAGTATAAGATAAAAAATATAGAAAATCAATATTTTTCTATGTTTCAGTTTTATGTCTCTGAGCTCAAGTAAAGTCAAAGAAACTTGTAAGCATTATTGATTTGTATCTGTTAAAATTACTTTGAGGATATGTATACTATAAAAAATTAACAACACGTCCACAGTACCCACAGCTTTTCTATATATTCTGATACTTGGCCCAAGTTTTATAGCTTACTAATTAATTTGATGTTTTATAAACAACTGGTCATAACAAGCTTGCTTATTTAATAAATTCACACTTCTTACTGAAACATAAGGCCTAAGCCAATATTTAACATTTTCAGTTCTTTTGTTATAAACCTAAACGAATAATTTATTAGGAGTTAAATACATCCTTATTTTTTCATTTCTTTAAACTCAGTTTTAAAATACAACATACAGTTAGGTCCTAAAACAATTAAAAAAAAAAAAGATAGAATTATGATTTACAAGGCTTGTTTTTAAGGTATGTACCGTTTTATAATTCCACCGTTTTTAGCGCTGAGATTGGCTATCGGTGCTCTGTACGGGTATTTATTGGCAAGCCATAGCTGCCATTATAGATCTAATCGTCACTATTAAATGTTGTTTGTGTGTGTTTTTAATCCATCCGACTGTGAAATACGCAGTATGACATGTTTTCTTAAAGTTAAAGGCGTGTGTTTATAGCTGGAATAAATTCAAACTATCCGGCCCGGTCGTGGACCAATGTTTAATCCGCAGATTAAAAAGTTAGAATTAAAACCACGAGGTGCGGTAAGCCCTATTGTTAACAAGGTTACTCTGGATTGCGTAATTTACGTTAATATTTAACATAGCAAGTTCAAGCACTGTTCTAAGCAAAATAGAGTCATTTAACACTAAAAACGCAATGACACTGAATTTAATACAAATAAATTATAAATTGTTCATATTCCTTAACTACGCACTTACCATAGGTAAGAAGTGATGCAATGTTGGAATCGCGGTGAAGTCTCCACAGTACTGTGGTCGTCTCAGGCAGCGTAGAATTCTTGAAGGCGATCACGCAACTAAAAAACTCAATTGAAATATGAGTAAACGTAAAAGTTAAGCTTACAAAGCACTTAGTTTATTGCCGCGAGTACACGCACTAAGATTGCGCAACCGGCGAAATCGGGCGACACTTTCACTAACACGGCGAAAATATACAGTTAAAATGTTCATTAAAATGCTCATTAAAAGTTCATTAAAATGCTCATTAAAAGTTCATTAACGCGGTCCGCACTTTAAGCACAATTAACGAACGAAAGCGGTACTTTAAATTGTCTGAAACAAAAGCCATGCGGAATAGGCTACGAGGTTCAACGTAGGACTGCACTGTTCGAGGGTCGGAATGATTCTACTTTGTGTTGAAGCGGAAGAAAGCTTAGAAAATGATAAGGGAGTGGGGGTGCAAGCGTTCATCCAGAGAAAATCAATAATTTTCGGATATCGATTAGCAGGTCAGAGATCACGTGGCCAATACGTCACGGCACAGCTGTTAGGTAGGTCAAAGTAACTTGAAACTTCGAGCGCTGACTCGAACATACCGCCCACCAAAACGAATGTTTTTAATCCGCCAGGTGGGTGGGGGGCGAAGAACCATAAAGCACCGGGACCCGAGGGTGCCGAAGAAGAAAGTGGCAGGGAAAACGAAGACAACCAAAAGAAACAACAGGGCGAGAGCGCCGAAGAAGGAGGCTGTAGAAAAGCGGTGAAAACTAAGAATGAAGCGGAAAGCCGACGAGCTTGTTGACTGGTCGTCTCAGCTGTCCGTGAGCGGTCTGAATGGTGGCTACTCTAGAGACGTGGTCTTTTCCAGGATGCAGACTGAGGATCCTTCCCATAGGCCAATGAAGGGGGCTTGAGTGTTCTCCAGTTATGAAGACGAGTTGATTTTCCTTGAGTGGCGTCGCGTCCTTATTCCACTTGTGTCGTTGAATCTGAGTGTGTAGATACTGAGTGGACCAAATTTTCCAAAAGCGGTTGGACATCTGTTGGAGCATAGACCATCGAGATTTAAGCGGAGGCTCAGTATAACATTCTTCGGGAAGCGACAGTAGTGGACGGCCAATCAGAAAGTGTCCAGGAGTGAGAAAGGACGCTCCTTCACTGGGGTCTGGCGAAACTTCGAAAATAGGACGACTGTTCAAAATGGCTTCTATCCGGATGAACAGAGTAGATAGCTCTTCAGCGGTGAGGGTGGTGTTGCCTACAGTGCGTCGCAATAACAACTTAGCGGATTTGACAGCGGCTTCCCAAAGTCCTCCAAAATGAGGGGCAGCCGGAGGGTTGCAATGCCAACTGATGCGTTGGTCAGCTAGCTTGCGTTCAATAAGTGAGCTAGAGTGGTCCAGAAACTTGTAGACATCGTTAAGTCGGTTAGCAGCGCCAGTAAAATTCGTGCCGTTATCGGAATAAATTTCTGAAGGTAAACCTCGTCTAGCGGTGAAACGGTGTAATGCGGCGAGGAAGGCATCAGTAGATAAGTCGGTCACCAATTCCAAATGAACTGCTTTAGTGGTCATACATACAAGTAAACAGAGGTAAGCTTTCAATAGCTTGGAGGTGCGCAAATGGTTGGCCTTTGTGTCAAAAGGTCCAGCGAAATCTACTCCGACTCTATAGAAAGGTGGAGACGGCGTAACTCTCGATGAGGGCAAAGGTGCCATCATGGGCTGGCGTGGTTTAGTTTGCATGCGGAAACATCGAATGCACGCATGGATGCGTTGGCGAAGTAATGATCGCAGAGCTATGACCCAAAATTCACTATTTATCAAGGCTTGAGTGGTACGCGGTCCGGCATGCAAGGCCAGCTTGTGATAATGGTCACAGATGAGGTCAACGTAATGATGGCGCTTTGGTAACAGAAGCGGGTGTTTAGAATCGTAACTAAGAGACGAATGATCAAGTCTACCGCCCACCCTGAGTAGACCATGGGCGTCGATGAATGGTGTTAGGTTGCGTAAATGGTCGCTGACGCGTTTACCAGTTTGAAGCTTTTGCAGAACTTCACTAAAGACAGAGGTTTGTACCAGCTTAACGCATACAGCCTTTGCGTTATCCAACTCCTGTACTGACAGCGGTCGTAGCGTAGGTTTAACTGAGGCTGCTTTGGCCTTATAGCGTGTGTTGTGATGATGGACGATCGCTAGGCTCTTGTTGCGACAGTGATCGATGAATCGTAATACGTACGCGAAGACATGATGAAGAGTAGTTAAGCTCGAATGCTGTTCAATAATTTCCATAAGACGGTTGGGCTCTTGTACAGCGGCACAATTAACCTTAGCCTCAACCTTTGTTTCCGTCTGATCCGGGTTAGTGCCTTTAGGCCTAGACAGATTCCAAGTGGTAGGACAATGTAATAACCAAGGAGGTCCATGCCACCAGAGCGGGTGTGTAGCAAGTTGATCAGGCAAACAACCGCGAGACGCGACGTCTGCGGGGTTATCAAGAGTCGAAACATGAAACCAATGATCCATGGAGGTGATTGACACAATCTCCGTGATGCGGTTAGCTACGAACGTCTTCAATTGATGAAGCGGGGTCTGAATCCAATGAAGTACTATCTCAGAATCAGTAAAGAAGAGAGTGTTAGCGATTGGAATGAAAGCAAGAGCGGGTTGAATTGATTTGTATAACTTAGCTAGCAGTACTGCGCCGCAAAGTTCCAAACGAGGTATAGTAAGTAATTTAACAGGGGCTACCTTACTTTTAGCTTTCAACAGGCTGACGTTGACGGACCCGTTAAGCTCAGATCTCAAATAGATAGAAGCAGCATAGCCTGCTTCGGAACCATCACAAAACCCAACGATGCGATGACTAGCTGATCGCGTGCCTACATGGCGAGGAATTTGAATATCGGACAAACAAGCGAAATGGACAATGAAGCTGTCCCATTGATCGAGTAGAGGGGTTGGCAGAGGCTGGTCCCAGTCCAGTTTCTCCAACCACAAGCGTTTAAGAAAAGCCTTAATCCAAAAGGTAATAGGCGTTAAGAAGCCAAGCGGGTCAAAAGTGCGAGCGACGTAGGATAAGATGGTGCGTTTGGTAGGCACCAGCGTGAAAGTTTGAGTTTGATATGAGAACGAGTCTGACGAGGGGTTCCATTGCAAACCCAATATTTTAATTGCAGCGGATTCGTCCTGAAACAACAGTGGATTTTCCAAGTGAGAGGCAGGTAGCGTTGCGAGTAGCGAGGGTTCATTCGACGACCATTTTCTGAGTTCCAGGCCGGCGCGAGCGAAAATGCCAATAAGTTCTTGTATTAGCGTCTTAGCGGCCTCAGGCGTGTCGGCTCCGGCGACGACGTCATCTACGTAGGTCTGATGAAGGATTGCTTCGGAGGCTGTAGGATAGCGAGTTCCCTCATCCTTTACTAGTTGTTCAAGCGTTCGCAAAGCTAAGTAGGCGGAAGGGGTGAGGCCATAGGTGACCGTAGCTAGCTCATACTCGATTAACGGTGATTGAGGTGAAGACCGATAAAGTATGTGCTGGTATGAACGATCCTCAGGTCGGACCAAAATTTGACGGTACATCATCTTGATGTCGGTGCAAACAGCGTAAGTATATAAACGGAAAGAGATGATTAAATTAGCCAAGTCCTTTTGCAGTTTAGGACCGGATAACATTTGCTGATTCAGAGTGTTTGCGTGGCAATCGGGTGATGACGCGTTGAATACCACTCTAAGCTTAGTAGTAGAGCTGGTGGTCTTAAATACGCAATGGTGCGGAATAAGATAGTCAGAAGCCTGGAGGGCAGGGTACATGTGCCCTAGAGCGATATACTCGGCCATAACCTGGTGATATTGTATGGCTACCTCAGGCTGGCGGTTTAAACGCTTTTCTAACGCATGATAACTCGCAAGAACAGTGTTACGGTTAGACTTAAGCGAGATAGCTTCCGGCTTAACTGGGAGAGCTACGATGTATCTTCCCGTTGCGTCACGATCAGTAGTGGTTGCGAACAGTTCTTCACACAGTTGATCTTCAGGGCTGAGGTGATTTGCTGGTGCGACTTCCTCAACTTCCCAAAAGCGTCTAATGTTATCATCGATTGACTTCAGAGTAGTGATGAATACACGTGGCTGCTGAGGCATGCTATAAGGTATGGAACCCATGATGACCCAACCTAACCTGGTGTTGAGTGCCGAGGGTTGTCCGTGGATAATATTACAAGGTCCGTTCACAAGTATCTGTGTGAAAATGTCAGCACCCAGAATGATGTCAACACCGGACGGGGTGTCAAACTGAGGGTCAGCCAGCGGTAAGTGCTGATATTGAGCACGTATGCAAGGCGCCAAAGCGGTAGATGGAAGCGGGTCAGTAATGCGGGGAAGCACAGCGGCTTCTGCTGTCAGCATGACACCTGGGTCATGTCTCGAGAAAATAAGCAAAGTGACGTACTCATGAATGCGGGTTGTCTTGGCTGCGACACCAATCAAAGAAAGATTTGATTTCCGAGCGGGTAAATTCAACAGAGTGCTCGCATGTTTAGTTATGACAGAGATTTGACTGCCTGGATCTATAAGTGCTCTAAATGGAAGCGGTCGGCCAAATTGGTCCTGAATGATGACCTGCGCGGTGCCTAACAGGGCGAGAGAAGTTTCAATATTACAAGAAAGAGCATGCGGTAGCGACTGAGTAACGAGGTCGGGTCTGGCTGTTGAACGAGGGTGTCGCGATGAAACTAGTCATTGTTGTGCAGGAGAGTTGTCGTGTAACAATGTGTGGTGTGACTCTCCACAATGTTTACACTGTTTCATAGATTTACATTTGGACTGAAAGTGTGATCCCAGACAGTTAAAACAACGTCGTAATTTTACAATGGCACTTTTACGTTCGGACACAGTTAATTCCAGAAACGACTGGCAATTAAAAACATTATGGTTTGAGCCGCAATAATAACACATCCCAGTATGAGTGGTTGATATGTTGGCTTGAGCCATGTGAAGCGGTGGCAACCGATGTCGGAAAACTGAAAGCCTAGGCGCGTTCATAATTGGCGGCACATTTCCTTGTCTCCCTCCTGCAGACGGCCGTATGAGGCTCTGCATCATAGGTCTGGGCGTATAAGTGCGTGGTAGCATTTGAGACGTAGCCGTACTAACATAAGACGTCGACGGCTGGACCGTTGGACTATGTTCAGCTTCGAGGTTAGCTTCGACATGGTCAATATTTAAATCAGGGGCACCGCTGTTATTTGAGTCATTCAACGCAGAGACCATCACTCGAGGTTGCTGACCTAATCTTGAGTTAACTGCAGTCGCGGCAGAGGGTTGATTGAGCAACTCCATTGCTCTAGCCTGCTCAGTGACGAAATCATTTAGAAATCTGTACGTGGGCATTTGATTTGTTCCCAATCTGGTTTCAAAGTTAAGTCGAGTCTGTGCATCTAAGTTACCAACAGACATTTGAAAAAGTAAGAAGTCCGCTAAGTCGTCTAACTGGACAGCCTTTAGTGCGCACACAGCATTTGAATGTGCGGTTAAAAATCGATTAAGTTCACTCTGAGACGCGTTCTTAATAGGCTTAAAGTCTTTAATGATTTGAAAATAATGATCGGCTAAACGGCGAGGGTTAGCATAACGATTGCGTAAGGCTTGATATGCGATATCATAATTATGTTCAGATATTGTTAGTCCCGTAACAATGGCTAAAGCGTCTCCTTTAAGCGCTGATTTTAAGTACTGAAATTTCTGTATGGCATTAATATTGCTATTGCAATGCACCATTGAGTCAAACATTGAAATAAAGTCAATCCATTCATTACTATTGCCTGAAAAGCTAGGCATTGTAAGGTTAGGTAAGTGAGGCGAACTTGTGCCGGGGTTGACCTGCGAGGTTAACTTCACCTCGGTCTTAATAATGTTCGGGTATTTAGCCAACATTGGCAAATACGTGTCCTGAAATTGTTTTTTAATCTTAAATGCACTTTCAGCAAGATCGGCAACTTGACTGGCGAACGTTTTCTCTAATATCTCATACGTTTCGATAAAATTTGATTGAATGCGGCGGATTTCCCGTGCGAGGCCTTCTGGTATTTCTTTATCGTTAAGTACATTCTTCACTTGTTCCAGCTCGCCTACAATATCTCTCAATTTAGACAAATAATACTCCGTATTAATTTCCATTTTAATAAATTTCAAACCACAAACAATTGAAATTAAAAACCTCACTATAAGTTCAAACGCGATAATAAAGTGGACTGTATAAAATTTGTAAGTCGTAGCAAGCATAAACACTTCCTTGCTCGTAATCGTGCAACTATGAGCCACGTGGCTTATTGCGCAATGTGGCACCGGTAATTATCGTTAAAGTTTTCCTGGTTACTAATACATTATCGTGAAATTTAAAGAAAAACCCTAGGTCACTGAAATAATTCAAATAATCCGGCCCAGTGGGGACCAATGTTTATAGCTGGAATAAATTCAAACTATCCGGCCCGGTCGTGGACCAATGTTTAATCCGCAGATTAAAAAGTTAGAATTAAAACCACGAGGTGCGGTAAGCCCTATTGTTAACAAGGTTACTCTGGATTGCGTAATTTACGTTAATATTTAACATAGCAAGTTTAAGCACTGTTCTAAGCAAAATAGAGTCATTTAACACTAAAAACGCAATGACACTGAATTTAATACAAATAAATTATAAATTGTTCATATTCCTTAACTACGCACTTACCATAGGTAAGAAGTGATGCAATGTTGGAATCGCGGTGAAGTCTCCACAGTACTGTGGTCGTCTCAGGCAGCGTAGAATTCTTGAAGGCGATCACGCAACTAAAAAACTCAATTGAAATATGAGTAAACGTAAAAGTTAAGCTTACAAAGCACTTAGTTTATTGCCGCGAGTACACGCACTAAGATTGCGCAACCGGCGAAATCGGGCGACACTTTCACTAACACGGCGAAAATATACAGTTAAAATGTTCATTAAAATGCTCATTAAAAGTTCATTAAAATGCTCATTAAAAGTTCATTAACGCGGTCCGCACTTTAAGCACAATTAACGAACGAAAGCGGTACTTTAAATTGTCTGAAACAAAAGCCATGCGGAATAGGCTACGAGGTTCAACGTAGGACTGCACTGTTCGAGGGTCGGAATGATTCTACTTTGTGTTGAAGCGGAAGAAAGCTTAGAAAATGAGAAGGGAGTGGGGGTGCAAGCGTTCATCCAGAGAAAATCAATAATTTTCGGATATCGATTAGCAGGTCAGAGATCACGTGGCCAATACGTCACGGCACAGCTGTTAGGTAGGTCAAAGTAACTTGAAACTTCGAGCGCTGACTCGAACAGCGTGAAAGCAGCTGGAATTCATCGTGAGATCTGTGAAGTGTATGGAGAAAATTTCATGAGTGATGAAATATTAAGGAAATAGGCGAGACCCTTTAAAGATAGCCATTTGAATGTACATGTCTAGGGACAAAGTGGACAACCTTCACTCATCACTGATGACTTGGTGCAAAACGTTTATGGAAAAGTGAAAGAAAACAGAAGTTGTACAATTTTGTGAGTTTCCTCAAGTGTCAAGAAGAGTTATTTCCAAGATTGTGACAGAACGTTTTAAATACCGAAAGTTATGCTCATGCTGTGATCCAAAAATGCTGACAGAAATTCACAAAAACAAACTTTTAGCAAGTTCTCTTGCATTCCTAGAGCGGTATCCTTTCCTTACCATCCCATCACTCATGACGTTTCCTATGTACACTTCTCAGATCTAACAATGAATGTCAGCTGCTTTCAATCCTTTAACATTAGGAAAACGTATCACACTGTGTATTTCACAGGCAGCGACATTTTCGATTGAAGGAGGTATTATAAACACACGTAAAAACCTTCAACAGTGACAAATAAATTGTAATGGCGACTGTGGTTTGCCAGCAGATACTGGTACATAGCTTGCATGCACAGATTGCCGACCTCAGGGCTTAAACTGTGGAATTCCAAAACTGTACTTACTTTAAAAACAGTATTAAGCTTAACCTAAACTGAACTTAACCTAACCTAACTATATATTTATTCATACTGTACAATGTATCAATTTATTCTAAATGATGGGCCTTAGTGCACAAACCTAAACTGCTTAGTTTTGCTAACTACAATGTTTGATAAATCTTTCAAAATAATAACTTGAACAGATTCAAAGCTCAGTTTTTATAAATGAATAGATTTTTCTTTAACTTACTGAGATGTAATGTTTTTCATTGTACTAGATTATTATTTGAGATATTGGCTGGCGAGATATGTAGCACAGTGCTGAATGGCCGAAAGGCCACTGACGGGCATTAGTTGAGGAAGAAGATTGAGATATTGATGATGACTGAGTAGTACAATTAAAAATGTTAGGCCAAACTAACTGTTTTTTAGAAATTTACATGAACTTTAAAGTTGTAAAAGTGAATAATTTATAAAAGTTTTCATCTTTAAATTGTTTTGGCTTACTGTAGTCAGAGACTTTAAAATACTGATAATTAGGAACCACTTCATTAAAATTTTTAAACTACTTAAATTACTTCATGGGAAAATCATACATACATTCACTAAAATTTGCAAGTACTCACAGATGCCATAAAAAAACTGCACACTTTGTTAACTAGATATTAGTTTGTTTCATTAGTCATGATTTTATTTTCAACATGAGTTATTTTTTGTTTCACAGCATTTGGGACAAAGAGCACAAGATGAGTTGAAGGTATGGCCATGTATTGCATGTGGTAGCACAATGCATGTAGATTATACTGGATGTATAAAGCTTGCATGTCATAGCTTTTTGCATGTTCATATTCTTTCTGCATATATTTGTCTCTGAGATTATACATATATATTTTAAGATTTTTACTGACAGATAAAAATTATAGTTACTTTCAATGAAAACGACTACCTTTTTAATGATTAAATAATAACATAGACCCACTCATAATTAATAATTTATTCCTCAAACAATTTCAATGACCAAGTCAATAATCATTGATTATAAATAATACAACTCATGAAATTCATATATAATTATAATTATTGAAATGTTTTTTTGGAATAAATAGAGAATTAAGGGTGGGTATTTAGTTATTATTCATTATTATTTGTGTTCACAAGTTTTGGTATTTTCATTTTTTAACGCTTCAAATTTGTTGATTAATAAGAAAAAGGCTCAGGTTTCAATATTTACTTGATAATACAGCTATCCATACATTACCATAACATATATAAAACTCTCACATCTGTAGTAAAACTATTAGACCAAACATGATCTCTTTCTTATTTAGTAAAATAAATCCTCACAAAATAAACTTCAACTATTTTTCAAAAGCAATTGTATCACTTTGTTCACAATTTGATTAACAACAGATATTTTTATTAAAATAATCACTAAAACGAATAAAAACAATCAACAGTCAAATATAATTTGCATGCCGATCATACAGATCAGAATGAAGATAAAGATAAAAAATATGTTGGAAAGGAATTTTGGAAAAAAAACAGGGGCTGGTGGTATCAGTGCAAATATTTCAAGAAACTATTTATTTATCTATAGCAAAAAATTTAAATATCATTTTTCTATTACCACCAAATCAGGCCAAGCACATTCAATTACAACTATAACATAATTTTAAAAATTCCACAGCTCTTTATAGAGTAGAGTCTCGATAATTCGAGATAGATAGGACCGAGACCCCTCGAAATAACGAAAACTCGAATTACACTGAAATATGTTCCTGTACATTAGAAAAAATTGGGACTCAAATAAATCTATGATTAAGAATGCACAAAATATGTTTATAGAACTGTATCACAGTACTTAGATAAACTAAAGTTGCTTTGGCATACATTGTTCATCACGGTTGCTACATTTTTTGGAAAATATTATAAAGTGTCTTCTCCGGCTGCTTATCAGATCGTTTTCGAGCTGTGGTGTCTCTTGTTCAATATAGCATAGTGGAGTTTCAAGGTCAGCCGTTCCTTCAACGTGACTAGTTTTCCCTTCTTGTACTGTCTTGGTCGAACCATCATCTTAAATCTCGTCCTCACTGCCTTTCAGTAGTTTTTTGTACCATTTCAATAGTCGTAACATGTGTTATTCTTACTTTCGTTCGTCCTTTTTTATCCATTGACGTATGTCCGTATCATCAACATTTTCACAACCTGGAAATTTCTTGATAAGATATGTTAAATCTGTTTCTACTTGTGGATCAATGACACAGTCAGTAGTTTTACAATGACTCAAGACGTTTTTCCACGACTTACTTGATGTTTCTTCTTTTATTTCGTTCCATGATCCGGTTATACAGTACACAACTTCCTTAAGTATATATTTTTTTAAAGTCTACAACGCTTTCTTCCCTTTCAGTCACTCCCAAGAGAGATTGTAAAAGTTAACATCTGTATTTAATCATTCATTCCAGAACCCCGTGCTCCATCGGCTGGATTAGGTTTGTAACATTTGCGGGTAGAAATAAAGCACGAATATCATCGAGCCATATTTGATCTTCTTTGGGATGTCATAGTGCATTGTCTAACAGTAATAAATTTTGTTTTTTTCAAATAGATAAAATAGTCCGAAACAGAAATAGGATTTTCAAGACTCTACTGTACTAATTTATGAGTTTATTTTTTAAGACATTATCCAACATATTGTGTGTTTACTCATTTATAATTTAGTGCATTTGAAAAATATTCAAATTGTAAAAAGTGCTTAGTTAAAAGATCTATCAAAAGCATGTGGCATGTAAATCAGCTTCTCTATGATTAAAGATGTCCTTCCAATAATGAAGAAAATGTTCATTGTAAACTATCTCTCAATTTTCTTTGTAAGATTTATACAAAATATGTTAAAATTTTCATTGCTCTTTAGATGATTTTATTACATTTCTCATTTGCAATTTATCCAATTATCTACTGAATAATGGTAGATATGTTTAACGCTTGCTTTATTGTCCCTGTTTGGAACCTTGATAATGTGTAAAATGCAGATTTTGAATTATGTTTGTCAATCCTATGTTTATCAACATCTTGAATGCAAATATTATGTACACTATGTAAATGTCGGACATATTTCTTTTAAGCTCTCTATATATGCAACATTGCAAATGAATGGGTAGTGCATTGGGGTATTTTCTAATTAGGTTATAGTAACAAATGATTTCTTTCAATTTTTTGCTAACCTAACTCTATTGATTTATTTTATCATTTTCCTTTTATTTAGAGGTATATTTTATGATATTACAGGAAATATTTTTTTGATTAACTTTTAAAATACAATAATCCCTTGTTATTTGCAGGAGTTATGTTGGCCGAACATAACACGAATAGTAAAATGATGTTGACTGAAACCATCTGTATTTAGAAGGGGAGGGGTTGCGTTTCACTTCAAAAATGTACATTAATTACTGCTATACTGTAGACTTAATATTTAATACGGTATATTTATGTGCTAAATAATTACATAAATATTTTATTGTTTACTTAGGTTTTCCTTCAATCTGAAAACAAGAATTCTATTAAATATGCGCACTCTCCCACACAGACACATGTGTTCTTCATTGTTAAACAGTATTCACAAAATTTTAAAGAGTTATTTTAGACAAATAATATTTTTAACACTGTTAATTTGATTTTAAAAACTTGTTTTACTTTGTGCACAATTTTTTTCTAGTTCTTCACACACCTCTTTATATGATGATAGTGTTCCTTCCAGATCTCGATTAAATTTTAATTGATTTTAGAGATGAATCAATTTCAATATCCGCAGCAGCTGTTTCCCTCAACATACAATTTACCGACAGATTTTAATGTCAACCTCGGCAATACATTTGTTTATGATTTCACTGTTTTCATTATCTGAGAAAGGCACAGGTTCGGTCATTAGTTCTTCCTGCTCTTCTTCTATCAAATACTCCTTCGCACTTTTCAAAAGACTGTCGACATCTTTACTGTTAATATCTTTAAATCCTTCACCATTCTGCTATTGAGGCAATATCAATAACAATGTTGAGAACATCTGTTGTGACTTTGTCCGGTTTAACAATGTCTTGCCATAGTTTCTTCCAACATGCACATAGCGATGATGGTTTTAGTTCTTGGCCATTGATCCTTTTATTTAAAAATTCAATTCGGTATATGTTCTTTCCAGCATTAGTTCTTTCCAAAACATATTAATGTTTTGTTATTTTCCATGGCCTTTAATAATTTGCCGAACGCATGCAAATTATTATTTAAAACCTACTTGTTCGGTTTTTAAAAAAATGGTGATGGCCTGGTCTAGAGGTTGAATCAAGACTGTTGTGTTTGGTAGCAGGAACATCACTTTCAAATTAGGATGTTTAGATGTGCGGGCTGCCCAGGCATATTGTCTATTTAAAGGAGAGCTTTAAAAGTAACGGACAAACAACATTCTGCTTAACAAAACAGTGACACCATTCTGTAAAACGTTCTTTGGTTACCAATTCCTTTTTGTTCACTTTCCATAACACTTGCAAGTGGTCTTTGTCCTTGGATTTCAGTGCTCTAGAGTTTAAGGATCTGTAAACTGCCATTGGTTTCATCAAACCACTAGCACTTTAGCACTGTAGAACAGTCAAACCCTTGGAACCTTAAACCCTGGAGCAGATTTCTCCTCATTAGATAAGAAAGTTAGTGAAAGCATTGTCTTTCAATACAGTCCAGCCTCATCCGTGTTAGTGGCTTCATGATCCACCTGCAATTTTATTGAATGCTGAAAATTATTGATTGATGGTATTCATTACTGTTCATACAAACATGTAGCTTTTTCACAAATAAAAATCAAACTCAATTGTAGTTTTTTTTAGGATTGTTTTTTTATCCATACTTGACAAGTCCCCTCTCTGACACTTCTTCTTATATTTTCTTCATTTTTTTAATGTAATGCACTGTTAACTCGTTAACGCCAAAACGCTTTGTGACAGATCTTATGCTTTCACCACATTTTAATTTTTTTAAAAGGTAAATTATGATGAAATAACTTTATTGTTTTTTCTTGTCCCTATCAAAGTTTGATGACATTATGGCTCGAATAACCATTTTAAGGGAAAAGATAAAACTAAACAAAACATTCATTAAACAATGCAAGAAATAGACGCAACATTTTGAAAATTAGCAGACACGACAGGCACCTACAGCACCTGTTTGATAACTGACGAGAAAAACAAAATCCGAATTAGTTACAGTCGACAGATAAGGCTATTAATGTTTGGATTTCGATAAGTACTAAACAAGCAGTAAGTAAACTTATGCTGTGATGCTAAACTTATGTATGAAGTTGGATGCAGCCGCCCGATTGACTTATTGTTGTTTGTCAGTGATGATAACCCCTCTTGAAAGATTGTTGTTGTAAATATGGAATGCCTGTCTGTCAAGTATTAGGCCTAGTAATGCACAGTATAATGGAGGTTTGGAGGATGATCAGATTTCTTTTAACTACAGTAATGTACAAAATAAATAAGACGAGAACACATTATCTTACAACCTGCACCGTAACTATACTGTTTCCTTGTCTTTGTTTTAAAATACGAAACATTATTAGACGGAAATGCTGTAATTTTGCCTAATAAGCGAAATTGTGAACACCAAACCTGTGAATAGCGAGGGTCTACTGTGTATATATGATTATATGAGATATGTAAATAAGGTGATGAGACAATCAAGATAGTATTAAATATGGCAATGCTAGGGTATTGCTGTTTTAAAAGAAATTTTAACAGTCCGTCAGTTAGTCATATGGTTCATCAACATAATGCTAAGAGATAATTGAAAAATATTACTCACCTCCTATAGTCTGGGCTTGACATCCAGGCATTATTGCCATAATGCACTTACTTTTGTTGTCTAATGAGGAGGTTTCAGGAGATGTATCCCTCATATGTGATGTATCAAATGCTGTAACTGGGCTCTTGGTTTGTCAAATAATATTTGTTTTTTTGTACCTCTAAAAAAATTAAAGACTTTATTTTTGGGATAACATTAGCACTAACTAGGTTTAGCTTAAATATTAGTCCTCATTTAGGAACAAAATCAATACTTGACCATAGTCAGCGGAAAAAATTGAGTTAATGATTCCTCTACCTGATATAAGTAAATACGTGGCGTAAAAAATAGCCAGAGCCTTAGAGGATTAAAAAAAACAGGTATAAAATGGTATTTAACATAACTACAGTTTTAAATCATATAAAAAAAAATTATGTAAGTTTATACAATCTAAAAACCAGTGACAAAAATTTTAAAAGATTAAAAGATATTGTATAGCTACATTAATTGTTTATATTGCTTTAAGAGGTGAAGACTCATATCTTAAAATATAAAGAGATTGTAAATCACCTTTACTTCATAAAAAAAATTAGGTCAATTTTATTGAAAACATTTAAAACATGTTTGAAAGATCTATAAGTTTCTTTTCCAAAATCATCTATAAAGATCCATAACAATTACTGTGAACACGCCCAATGATCTTGTGAACATAACTAAGCATTTTGAAACTCAACAAGATATTTTTAATTTGGAGCCTTTCATCACAAAAGTGAAATTATGAAAGATGTTTGTTCTGTGTATCAACATTGGAAAGACTTATGTAATGTGAAGAGAATATAATTTAAATTTTCTCATTGCTTCATTGTCTACTATTATCAACCATTCTGTCAGGCATCATATTGTTCTTCATATGGAGGATTAGATGGTAACTTATGTTGTATAAATCTGACTCGGTCATCTTTGCTTCTTGTAGTTTTACTTTTGTCTTTCCAGTTTTCTTTAGTTACCAGTACTTGGGAAGATAACGCCCTAATGTGTGATAAAGTAATAAGAACCTCGAATCAAAACATTTATTATGCTTTATAAATAAAATTTTACTTTTTATAGTACAGTAGTCTTGATAATTTGAAGTGAATAGGACCGAGACCTCTCGGATTACCAAAAACTCGGATTACACGGAAAAAGTTCCTGATTATCAGAAAAATAGGACTTCTAATGAATCCTAACAGAGTAAAACACCTCATATCCAGATCAATGTGGCAACACCCCGAACCCGGGTATAAAGACCAGTCCAGCTAATCATAAGTGTCGTCATTGTTTGATTGATTTGTTTGCTTCAAGAGAGTTTACATTCTGATATATGTAGTCTCTGCACAAGACTAGATGTGCAGGGATATTTGTCGACTGTCAAACCTACAGTGTAAAAAAAAAGATATATATGGCCCATTAACATTCTATCATCTAAACATAACTGATACTGACATTCAAACACACCATAACAGCGAGCACGAGCGAGCGACAGCATAACAACAACAATAGAGTGGGGAGGAAGAAAAATACCATATTGATATAAACATTTTTTGGAAGCCTGACTCATTTTCTTTGCATGAGGTATTGATATAAATATTTCTTGAACATCCAATTCATTTTCTTTATGGCTATAAACATTTCTTGGACGCCCAACTCATTCCCTTTCAAATAGATAAAATAGGTTCAAATAGAAATAGGCTTGAATTATACATAAGCTCGAAATATCGGGACTCGGATTTTCGAGACTATACTGTATATGATTATGTTACTTTCAAAATTGATAATATAGTTAGCAACAAATAGAGAAAAGTAGCGTTACTTAATAATTTTTTTTTCAGGTACGGACAGCACTTAAAGATGCTCAAGAAGTCAATTCGCAGTTGCGTAAATATATAGACAGCATTCTACTTCTAATTGTAGACAACTGCCCTCGGCTCCTTGAAGTAAAGAGTCTACCAACTCCTTGATCTCAACTCCTCCTTAGCTTTCACTTTAACGGACACTTTTGTGATGTTTCTTATATTGTAAATAATGTGTGTATGTAAAGCAAGGGTTAACAAACACTCAAATTACAAAATAGAGTTAGAAATATTTTCATAAAGTTAAATAGTATATGTAAGTATGTTTCATCTACGTAATATATATTTTTAAATATTCCCTTTGCATTAAACAATTTATTGTCGTTGTTGAAAAGCAAATGTGATGTGTTGATTAAATAGCCAACATTTTATTGTTGTTATCTAACAATATTTTTTACTGATATTTTATTCTGTATATTTTTTATGTCTTATTAAGTTATATTCATGTAGCAATTACCTGTTGGGTTTTATTCATAGTTTAAGAATTCATTATTACATTTTTTAATGTATTGCTTTTGTGTACTTCCTGAACTATATTTATTATGTAGACGATTCAACAGCAGTTTTTGTTTGTAAGAAGACACAAATAGTTTAAGAGTTCAAGTCCAATAACGTTCAGCTCTTAATAACGTTTTTCATGGTAAACATTTGTTTAACCTTCAATATCATGCTCTTGTTTAGTTTAAAGTGATTTATGAAAAACATTTTGATAATGTTTATTATTTTCAAACCAAATATAATTTAAAATATTTTAGGTAAAATTTTAAAAGTAATTAAAAATTTGATCGAAAATAAAATTAATTTAGGTTCCAGTAGGAATATCTCCCAGTTTTGAAAAAAGAATATGTAAATGTTAAAAAAATTATAAACTCTAAAGATGGGTACTTTTATTTTTTAAAAAAATATTATCTTACAAAAAATTATAATTACACAATTACAGTTATAATTTTAGAAACCTTACATGTTTATACTTTTTTTTAGAATTTCCTATTTCTCACAAGACTTCCTATTACTATCAGAACTATAGAAATTTAACCACTGTTAAATTAAAAATATATAATTCTTTATGTTACAAAATCATTTTTCAAAGACTTTGACAAATTATAGTATATAAAGTAGAAAAATAATTCATAGCATGTTGTCTTGTGAGATGGTCATTCTAAAAATATTATTTTGGGGGGCAGCCTTTAATTGTCTTTGTTTTATTCTAAACATAGAACCTGATTAATAAAGAATCGCTTGTCCTACCAAGAGGTTGGAAATATGGGAGTAATTTTTGCAAGACTAGCTTCTCACATTAATTAATTTATTACTTTAAATAAATTCTAATTTTTTAAATTTCACAGTATTTTTATGTTATCCTCAATGGCTTTCATGGTTTTTATTTATTTTCAATAAAATTTTGAATAATAATAAAAAATGTCCTAATTACTTTCTAATGGTATCACATTATTTAAAAAAATATCTTTTAATGTATTTACTTGATTGTGTGCCAAATGTATTATTGTTCAAACATACGCTAAGCTATTTCTGTTACCGATGCACTTTATACTCAGACCTTGTAACCTGCTGCCTTCGACTGTGATCAGCTCATTCACTGTTACTAAAATCTAATGAATATTGTTTAAAAGATGTATATAAAAACGTAAATAGTTAATTATGTTAGCAGAGTAATAAATTTCTAACAGTTTCAAAATACTTTGGTTTTTATATTCCGTCCTTTAATTAAGGACAAGGCTGTGAGTTTACTGTTTGTAATTTTTATTTTCAATTTTAAAAGTGAAATTTTTAATCACAAATATATTGCATGAAGTAAATATTTATTAAACTTTGTAAATAGCAGCAAAATAAAGTTTGTAAATCGATTGTTTAAATCAAAACTAAAGGTTAGCTGTTGTTAATAAAATATTAATAGTAATTTAATTAATTTGTTCTCATTTTCCTTTGTTCTCTTTTAATCCTTTCCTTTGTATAACTTTGTGTTTTGTCAGTTTCTAAGAATACAACACTTCAGTGAATGTCAAGATTTTAAGAATATATACACTTATAATCTAACTCGACATGTCACATGATATGTCGTTTAACAGTTCTCGAAATTGTTCTGTATGTCAACAATATGAAACAGTAGTATAAATTATTTGGAATCTTCCTGTATTTTTGCTATAAATTATTGACCTATTTGTATTTTATAATATTGGACTGTATTTTGTAATATTGATCTATTAGTTATATTTTATTTTCAGAACCAAATAAAGTGAATGAATTTTATATTCATGATAAAATAAATTCTATTTAGAATTATATTTATAGGAAAAACATCCAATTTGCAACTCGTTTGTGTAACATAGTACCATTATTTATTTTTTCCCCCAATTAAAGGAAATATTATGTTTCTAACAGCTTCGCAGTTTGTATTTAAACTAGGGATGGTCAATCCAGAGACTTTAACGGATCGGTGATTTTAGTGACAGCAGCAGGTTTGGATCAGTGACTTTTACCGGTTCAGGATCGGTGACAAGGATCTGTATGTGGAAATAACAGGCAAGCATACCAAACTGACTACACCTTGCTTTTTTTTTGGAAGGCTCATTTTATTTAAAAATAAACTCCTACAAAACTAAGAACAAACTACTGAGTGCAAAATAGTGTCTACTGTACACAACACTGTCACTATCTTGAAACCCAACACAAATCAACCACTCACACACGACGTAAATGAGTAGAACCAGTGACAGCAACAAATCAACCAATGACAGCCATGATAAAATATCAGTAACTTTTCCAACAGCAACATTTTTCCCAATCACAATAGAAACAATCCCCTCTCCCCTTCAGTCAACGACATTGCACAATAATCAGCGCCATGAACCAAGCGATGAGAGCAGACAAATCAACCAATAAAAGCCGTTTCATCAAGTGACTCTGACTCTTTCCCCAATTACAACAGAGGCAACTTCCGATCAATCCATTGTCACTGGAACTGGCATTTTCCATATTTTGTCACTGGTACTACCAGCGACAAACAAATATCAGTGACAAGTCACTGTGACAGAAAATATCACAATCTCTAATTTAAACTAATGATTAACTTTTGTTCTCATGTAATAGTCTTTTTAAAAAATGTTATTGGTAATGGAGAAAATAATGAGCTTACTGTTTGTTTCCAAGATTTACCTTATTTATAATGGATATACCATTCAAAAATTTTTATTCAATTTACAATGAGTCAGTAAATATATTGTTAATGTTTTTTTTTGTTTCAGTTTCAATTTTTAAAACAAATATTTAAAGCAAATTCATTAAATTTTGCAACTTCTATAAAAATACATGATCAAACACGTCAAACTTTAAATAAATTTTCTGAAGTCTGTTAAAGCTGTTAATGAACTATCTTTAAACCTTTAGTCAAAATCTGGCAGGTACTGTTTCATGTTCTTGTCATATAAAATCAGTTTGTGAACTTGTCAGTTGTCAATCATACAGACACAAATTTCTGTTTTATATATTCTAAATAAAAACTTGTATTATGGAGCACATTTTTTATAATGTGATATTACCGATGTTTTATGTTTAAAAACATAATTTTAAATATTTATTGATATCACTTAGCAAACAAAAAGACTATTTACTGATATATCTCAGCAGATCACACTAGATCAATGCATAATTTAATGCTGTCACAGACAAAACTCTGGTGTGTGTGTGTGTGTATGTGTATGTGTGTATATATATGTAACATAGTGGCAATATATAAAGGATAAGTCAAATATATGAACCTGGGTTGAAGTCAAACCCAGAAATTCTAAACTTCAACAATAAAAGCAATAGATTGAACACAATCGAACACTATATTCAAATTCATATTAAAAACTACTCTCAGAGTAAGAACATATTTTCACAATAACACAATACACCTCTGTAACTAATCATGTACGTCACTTGGAACATTGAACAATGCACTGAAAAAATGCAAAATTTTTGCTGAAAAAATCTGTAAATAGTGGTTTTTTGTCAGTTTTAATTTATTTAAAAACCTCATAGCATACAGCCCAATAATAGCAAGTTTTATTACAGATCGATAATCTTAAACAACTAACGAGTATAGATAGAACAAGAACAAGATTGCTACAAACTCACTCACTCTGGATTTAATATGAAATAAATTACATATGTAGTTACACTGAAATACGCACAAATTAAAATACAGCTATTTACAGCATTAAACAATGCACTGCCCAAGTGCGAAAGACCCAGTGAGAAATATATTTAAAAAATGGTTTATCACCAAGATAAGTTGATAAATATTTCAACATTATTAATTGAAGGCTTGTCAAGACTTGTGTATAAGCTGTGTTGGAAAATATAGGCCATTTTATTTAGGATTGTTTTTTAATCCAAATCTATCATAACCAGATACTTTGCTACGTAATAATATATTGTAACACAGTGAGGCAATTTGTAAAGAATTGCTTGATAAAGGAGTGTCTTATAACAGTGAGGTTATGTTACCAAGGTGATGACTGATGTTAATTTCATCCACTATTTATAATGTCACTTATTTCTTATTTTGAATGTAATTTCGAGTTAGATATGTGAAAAGGAAAACAATTACATTTAGCTAAGTCTTATTCAAATATTACCAAAATCACAATGGATGTTAAATTAACATGATGACAATTAAAAGTCATGTTTATTTTTTAAATTTTAAATCATGCCAATTAGGGGTGGCTTCAGGATTTATTTTTTGGATATGCATAGTTTAGGGGAGTCATGACTACAGGAGGGGGAGTCTACACCCTGCCCCAGAAATTGTTTAAAATTTAAATAGTGTGTTTGAGGTATTTCTACTCTTAGGCCAAATATATAAAATAAGCTAAACAAAATGGTGATAATTTGCTATTATATTGTTGCTCACTGCATTCTAAATTTTGCTATATTATGAGTATTTAAAAAAATCTTAGATGTATGTCATTTATATTTTGTAACTACCGATAATTATAAAAGATTTTAAAGGCTTGTACACACTATTAGACAAAGTTGAGCGAATTTTGTCTTTAGACAATGTCTTGATACAATCGAGCAATTGTCTATAGACGTATGTGGACAAAACCCATGTTTATGTCCTTTGCAACAAAATTGCAGAACCTCAGATGGAAGACTTTAGATAATTCTTAGACTTTGTTGCGCAACATTTCATGGTGTGGACATGTTGCAAGATATTTTTGCCAGTTATCATTGAATTATGAGGAATAATTATCATTTAATTGCTTTTGTTTATTTTGCTCAAGTTTTTTTGTTTCCAATTGTTTTTATTATTTATTTATGTACTCTACGAAAAAAGTTTTGTTTTTCATAAAAGATTTTCACTGTACAAATTGTTAATGGGAAGTTACAAATCCCGATTATAAAAATCACAATAAAAAAAGAAAGCCGATCGAAGAACTGGCCAAAAAATATGAAAAATCCATGTATGGTAATGATTTCTCTAAATGTGCTTTCTCTTTTCTCAATATTTCTGTTTAAAAGCTGTAGTAATTCTTCAAAATCACTTGGAGTCACGGGTAAAGTTTCAGAACCTAATAAGAACTTCAAATTTCAGTGTTGAAAGTAAATTTCACGCCTCCACCAATGTTCTCTTCTGATTTTTTCATTTTTCAAAATAATAACAGGCAGCGATTCCAACAAGGTAAGACATATCTAGCAACTAACCAACAAATGTCTACACGCAACAAAGCTTCTAAAATCTCTAGATACATTGTCTATAGGCATGTTTAGAGATATCCCTTAGACAGGTCTATAGACAATTGCTCGACTTTGTCTAGTAGTGTGGACAAGGATTAACAAATAAATATAAAAAAACTGGTAGGCCAGTGCCTCTACGGCCTAACCGCTACTGATGCTAACAAGTCTAAAAGAGCAACACTTTTCTACTGTTTTACTGTTCAACTCTTTTTTTTTCGATTCTCTTAAAGGAAAGTTTTACAGAAATTATTAATGCATACGTATTTATTACTCATTAATATATGAATTATAATTGAATATATCATTATAAAACCATTTAAAATGTCAATATATATAGATATTTAAAATATCTTCTACTTTTTTTGTCACTTTATTTTCAAAATGTAATACTTTTCAAAAACACATTTGAACACTGTAAATGATATAAACTACTTATGGTTGTAGTAGAATTAGTGTAAAATTGTTTTAAAGTTCTATTTAAATTTAAATTAACAAAAATATAGGAATGAAATCAAATAAAACCAATTTTTACAATGGTTTAAATATTCTTTAAAGCAAATTCAAAATGTAAGTGAATTTTACTAATGTAATTTAGTAAAAATTTTGGGAGGTACCAGAAATACTATAATAATAATATTAGTAATTATTATTATTATTATTATTAACAAGAAAGGTAATGGAATTGAGATTGGTGATAATTAATACCTAAGGTGTTATTAAGACACAAAAATTGTACATGTTTTAATAAATACAGTAAAACCTCTCTAATTCGTCACTTTCGGGACCGAGGGGGTGACGAATTCGAGAAAAAGGCGAACTATGGAAGTCGTGAAATTAACATGTAATTGTCTCATATAATTGTAAACATAGCACAATAATACGTAAGGAAGTATGTAATCTAATTAATTTTGTACTTACATGATTTACGTCGGCCAAAAAACCCAACAACACTGTAAGACAACACTACAAAAACTAGCAAAATACAAGAACAAAATAATCAGATAATCTTTTAACTTGAACACAGTCACACACATAAAAAACAGAACAAACCTCATAAATAAAATAAGAGACAAAAACATACCACGTAGTTCAACACTACTATCACTCGACATAACAAATATGTACAACAACATAACCATATCCGAAACCCTCAACATCCTAAAGACCCAATTAATACAGAACAACATACCAAAAACCCCCGTCACCGAAATCGTAAACATTTTCCAAACCATCACCAAACAAAACTATTTCACCTACAACTCAAATTTCTATTCACAACCAGCCTACCCATGGGAAGTCCTATCAGCAGTGTCCTAAGTGAAATTTTCCTACAACATATAAAAAACACCAAGATACTCACAAACAATACACTTACACACAAAATCATTTACTGACACAGATATGTTGATGATATCACAACACTATGCAGAGGCAACACCTGACAATGCAAAAAACTCCTCACCTAAACTAATAAAATACACCCACAACTGCAGTTCAACTCAGAGATTGAAACAAACCAATCCCCAAACTTCCTCAACCTCACCATACCAAAAACTCGCACACAAAAATACAGCTTCAACATTTACAGGAAACCCACAATGACAGAGACACTTATCCACAACACCTCAAACCACCATATCCAACACAAACACGCTGCCTTCAGATACATGCTCCATAGACTTAAAAAAGTTCCAATGACCACAGAAAACATAAACAAAGAACTAGACACCATTAAATATTTAGCATACACAAATGAATACAACACCACAATAATAGACAAACTATGGCACAATATACAAATAAACACTAAAATTAATACTACAGGGAGGGAAAATAAATACATCACAATAACATACATAAACAGAACACCAAATAAAAAAGCCCACAAATTTCAAAAAACAGGATATAGAATAGCATAAAAAACTAACAATTTACAATACAAAATACAACACTACACCAACAACAAAGATAAACTACAAGGACTAGGCATATACAAATTAAACTGCAACAAGTGCAACAAATTCTACATTGGGCAAACAGGTTACAGCTTTAAACAAAGAGTTGAGGAACAAAAACAGAAGATTAACTCAACATTCTACAATTACATTAAAGAAACAGGACACAAATACTCAGACATTTACAATAACCTAGAAATCCTACATATCAACAAAAAAGGACCACATCTCAACACACTAGAACAATATGAAATTTTAAAAAAACCACAAAGTACAAACATATTAAACAAACAAATCCAATACAAATCACACATACTCTTTGATACTATTGAAAACTTGCCTTTAAAACCATCACCGCTTAACCTAACAACTCCAAGCAGAAGACATTGATGAAGATCGCCACTTAGCGATTGAAAACGTTCTGTCTCAGTAAGTTTTTACAAATTTACAAAATTTAAAGTTTGGATAGTCATAAACTAATGTTAAAGTGATTAATAAGTTTCAGCGAATATAATGGACTACAAAATTCAAGACCATAAAAACACCAGTAGCCTGCAGTATAGTTTTATAATTACAAATACAGTATGTTACTCTATTTTCATAAAAGGCATAAAAATAACATATAACAGTACCACGTAAGAACAAAAACCCTAGCAAGAAAAAAATAATATATATTAAATCTATCTACATTTAAGTTTTTTAAAAAGCCTGTTATCCTTTCCTTTTTGTATTGCAAAGATGGCGAATTTGTCAGTTCTTTTTCTTTTCCTCTCTCATACCACCCATGAATTTCGCTAGCACTTCATCTTCTTCCTTATTAGTCACTTCATTTTCTGGCAATTTTTCAGATTTTCTCTGTAATTTTCATATAACGACTGTTGTCTGGAAAACAACAGTATCGACCTTAACTGATGGCACTTATGTACTACGTGACAGTGCAGATGATGTTTATTACTGTGATGAATTTACAGGTGACAATTAGAGAGGTACTTACTACTGTACATTAGACTGTTCTTCTGTTCTTCTGATTACAGCCATAATGTTTCCATACTGAAGTAATGTCATGGAATTTAGATCCCTAACATAATCCTGTATATATTAATACATCTTTTTATATTCCTCATAGGTGATAATAGTTGTTATGAGCAATTGCCTTGAAAAATGATGTAGATGGAGGCCTAGGGTAGGTTATGAAAACTTCCTGGCTTGGAAAAATGTGAGATACCTGGTTAGAGTCGTCTCCCGCCCAAAATACCTGAAGTCTTTAAAATGTACAGAAAACAATTGGCAGATCATCTGTATATTTTGTTTATTTCAACAGATGTTTTTTGCCTAAACTAGTTTCATGTTATACATTAAAGTTTACTTACTTGTAGAGACATTTTTCTATTGCAGAGATTAGCTCAGAATACACTAATGCGCGGAGTAACTGAATTACTTGCTGCATAATTAAATTTCAAAATCCACAGATTAGCCTGGGGTGACAGTCTGTCATTATCTTCAACTGGTTAGCTACTCTGAAATTAAAAGATCCAATTATTTCAGATAAACCCTGATAAAAGGAGTGAATTACTTGCAAGAAGTTCTAATATTGTCATTTAATTACACTTTATGGTATTAACTTGGCAAAAAAATAACTACTTACTGATTTATTCAGCAGACACATTTCGCACTACAGCGCATTATTCAATGTTGTGAGTCACTAACAAGATTGTTCCTCAGGTGTGTTGTGCTGGTGACAACAGTCTTGTCTGTGACTCACAGCATTGAATAATGCGCTGACCTAGAGTGAAACACGTTTGCTGAATAAATCAGTAAGTAGTGTTTTTTTTTGCCAGGTTAATACCAAAAAGTGTAATTATAGAAAAACCTCAAGATGTACAACTCAAAAACTGCAAGTTTGTCGTTTAACCCTTTGGACGCCAGCCGCTCTGTCAGCGGTACAAGCGAGAACCACCAAGGCCTCTTTAAAAGTTTTTGCACCGGTTTACATTTCGCTCTGTGCTTTCTTTAGTTTTTATGCAAATGTAATGATTTTTTTTTGTTTTATAGATAATTACTTGGGCTATCAACATTTAGTAATTCAAAAAGTGTTACTTGTACAACAACATTATTGATAAATCAATAATGCCTAACAGAAAAAAAATTTATACAAAAAATTTACTTTAGATGAAAAATTAGGTAGTAAAAAAAATATTTTTATACATCGCATAAGTTTTTATTCAATTTAGTAACTAAATATCATACTGTGTGCAAATTTTCACAACTCTACTACAAAAAATAGTTTGTCAAAAACGCATTTGTTGATAAGAGAAGTACTTGATTTTTTTGGGATTTTTTCATTCGGCTGGCAACCAAAAGCAAATATGTTTTGCGATAGTATTTTGTTTGTCCAACAGGCATTTTTTGCTTCAGGATAGGAGGTATTCCTTTTCTGTTTATTTGTAACGTGCCTGTCAAATGAGTCATCTTCGAATACAAATCCTTGGCCAGTGGAAATGAGATAAAAAAATTTTCTATGAATACGTGAAATCCTTTATTCAAGTAATTTTCCATGTCTAATAATTTCATAACGACAGTATACCCAGGTTCCTTGTTGACACTACCATTATTTTTATCTGTATCTCTTTTGCCTTTGTAAAAAAAAGGACAAACAGTAATGAGAAAACACTCATGAGTAACGACATCGCGCTTATCAGCTCTGCCCCCCCATGACGACAAAAACAAAGAGGTGAGCCAAGGTCACTGGTACTTCCATTGTGAAAATTAATTTCCTGTAGTGTTAGTGACTTCAACGAAAGTCCAAAACAATAGAAACAAACTTTAAAAGTGTCTAAATACATCTTAAAAATAATGTTTTCCTGGCGGTCCGATTGATCGGACCTTGGCGGTTTTCGCCTACATATCGTCGGTCCGATAGATCGGACCGTGGCGTCCAAAGGGTTAATATTTAAGCTAAAAGAAATTGTGAGATAAAATTTATAATCAACTTTATAGTAAATATAAGAACCACAAGCTCTCTACATACAGTATTTTTTTAAATATTAAAGTTAACCCTGTGGCTAACAATTTTATTATAAATAAGACGGAATTATGATAATGATAAACAATACCCAGTTGATAATTAGGGAGCAATTCATAGATAAAGATGAGATAAAAAGATTACACTAGATATATTAAAAATTATTTCCTTATTACACTTTTGCTATTACTTGCGACCAGTCTTTTTGTTAACTAAAGGTTGTTAAATTGTTAACTTACACTTGGAGGAAACATTTTCGTCTTTCGACTTCTTCAGCCTCCAATTATTCTACTTTATTTATCCTACAATTGTTCCCTACTTTTCATAGATGATTATCCATATTTCATATTCTTCAACATTTAAACTGTTAAAAAAGTTTGAAGTGTTAGAAACTTTAATATTCAGGTTATTACATAAAGACTGAAAAACGATTTTACAAAATGGTTTTAAAGAGGCTTAAACCAAAATAGAAACTAATTTTAAAACTTTTAATAATGCACCAGAATGTATGTGATGTGAATAAATAAAGAAAATAGTTTACTCCAAATTACTTTTTAAAGTCTTTAAGGTTGATGATGAATCACAGATAAATTCATACTAATACAAAAATCCTTTTCAAAAGCTAAAAGTTTAATTTATTGTTAAGCCATAATTTACAGTTTTTACATTCATAAACATACTTTTAACATCATTAAAATCAAATATTTCATTATTTTAATAAATATTAGCATTTAGAAGTCAAATTGCACTACTAGCCAAGTCAAATTTTGATCATAATTTAAATTGTGAATTGTAATAAAAATTTGACTTGCCTAGTAGTGCAAATTGCCTTGTAACTTTTAGGTTACAAGTTTTAGTAGGTTAACTTTTATCAAGAATAATGAAATATTTGATTTTAATGATGTTAAAAGTAATGTTTATAAATGTAAAAACTGTAAATTATGGTTTAATATTAAATTAAACTTTTAGCTCTTGAAAAGGATTTTTGAAGAAAATTGAAACATAGAGTGTATTTATGTTAGCATGATTTGGTTTGTGATTTGTCAAACTCTTAAACACATTAAATAGTTATTAACAAACATTTATTAAGCTTTTTAATAATTGTTGAAATAGCATTTGAATAACATTATTTTAATGATATTAAACCACCAGAAATTGATCAAAATTTTAATCACACACCTTTAAACCTTACATTATATTTTAAAAATCAATTCTTCAACTTTTACATCAGTCAATGTCAAGGGTTTTATTTATCATTGGCTTCATAAAGCTTATAGATTAAAATAATAATCTATTAAAACTAACAGACTCATGTAGAAAGATAATATACTACTTGTTTCTATTCCTATATCTGCAGAATTATATTGCTTGCGGAAAAATTCTAATTAATCTAATTAGCTACAGTTTATGCATTTACTTCTGAACTGTAAAATACTTTTGGCTAAAAGCTACTTATGTTTTAGTAATTAATATGATTGCAAAAACTACTAAACGTAAACACATAACATCACCAAGTAATGGAGTAATGGTTGCCCATACCTGGGAGCAGGGGGGTCACTGCCTCCTTAGCTCATCCCCAGACTTAAAAAACATAATAATATCCAAAAGACATACTAGTAAATTTTTTTGAGAAAGTTGTTTTAAAAATTGGTGAGTTATAGGACATGACTTAGGACTAAAATATTTATATACAAAAACGTGTTTTCTTAGAGTATTTACATATTATTGTTTTTTAAATAAAAAGTACGAGTAATTTAGATTAATGTGTTTATTTTCTTTATACATTAGTACTGTGATCTAGTAGCTTATTTAGTCCTTCCTGTCCACCCCCCACAAACTTTAGATGGAGTCAAGAAAAAGTATTTTCATTGAAATAACTTTGCAAAAAATTTTTCACTCTAAATGTGATACGCAAATATTTACACTCTAAATGCGATACGCAAATATTTATGAAAAAAGTATGTATAATAGTATTTGAAATGCAAAATGTTTACAGATAGCAATTTTGTCCTCAGTTATTTACAAATTATTTATATGCAATTACAAAAATATAATTTAGCTCACAATATTTATAAATAAAATGAGCACAAAACTCCACCTTCTTGTGTATGTTTCATGTTAGAGTAACAGTATTTGAATGAGCAGTTATGAAATTATATTTAAAAATTACTTAACTAAGTGAATACATAGGACTTACTTGCTGAATCCTATCTGATTCAAAACAATCGTGTCACCAAGTAAGCCCTATGTATTCACTTAGTTAAATAATTTTTAATTATAGTTTAATCAGTGAATTCAAGATGATTACATCAAGCAACATATAGAATGTTCTTTTTAAACAAGGTTGTAAATAAAATAGCATTTACTTTTTACAGTAATATGAAAATTTTGGATCATCATATCTGCAAGTACAATATTCAGAAAAATTTTATATGTAATTACAGAAATATAATTTAGCACAATATATTTATATATGTTGATAACCTACAAAAACCTTGAGATCAGTTACGGTCTGAGTCGACAATGGGACATATAAATCAGTTGTTTTACAAAATCAAATGTTATCACCTACATTAAGCGAAATGGGACGAAATAACTGTACTGCACTCTTTGCCGCTTTTATGAAAAGTTTTTCTCCCATATAAAACTCAAATTAATTCATGAAATTTCACTAATGAATTGATATTTGAAAAAACTGCATTAATATTAATTATCATCCACTACAAGTTGAAATATAAGGAGTTGCTTGTTATAATCAAGCAATCCCTGCAGGACACCGCCATTAGAGGCTTTGTTTCGTAAAAGGAACGATTGTTTCAAAACGCATCCGCAAGTAAGCCCTTTGTATTTACTTAGTTAAATATTATTTAATTATAGTAATATAAAAGGGAGAGTATGGAATAATAGAAGGAACTGAATTCATTAAAATTAATTAAGGAACTAATATTTAAAAAAACTACATTAGCATGAATTGTCATCCACTACAAGTTGAAACAAATTTATTTGAACTTCAGCAGATAAATAAAAAGTATTGATTACAATTGAAAATTTAAACACCAAACCTTGTTGCTCTTCATGACGAGCTGGTTGTTAATTATTACAAACCAAACCAATCAAATCAAAACAAACATGAATTGAACATATACCGTAAGCCAACCATGACAGACACACTGATACACAACACATCGAACCACCCAATACAACATAAACACGCAGCATTCAAACATTTACTACACAGAAAAAATAAAATACCTATGTCCACAACTAACTACACAGAGGAACTAGCTCACAAAAATGGATATGGCAATTATTTAACAGACAAACTACATAGAAAAATACTAACAAGAAGAGTAACAACACAAACAACAAAAACAAGAACACAAAATTCATCACCCTCACATACATAAACAAACTATCAAATAAAATAGCACACTAATTCAAAAAAGCAGGATACAATGTAGCTTACAGAACAACAAATAAAAGTCAAACGGCTATCAGACACAGCATTAATAACAATACCAACACATACAATAAACCAGGAGTATACAAACTACAATGCAAAGACTGCTATAAGTTCTATAATGGACAAACAGGCAGATCTTTCGCCGAAAGATATAAAGAACACAAAAGCGCACTGTACACTACTATTGAATCCACCTTCGCAAATCACCTCATGGACACTAAACACTCATGCAAAAGTATGGAAAATAACATGAGTATCCTCCACACATGCAACAAAGGCCATAAATTAAACACACTAGAACAGTATGAAATATATAGACATAGCAATACACATAAAAATGACATCCTAAATGAACAAACATGGCACAGACCACACATACTCTTCGATCACATCGCTTCTAACTTTCAAAATATGGTACCGAGGAAGCACAACTGCAGCATTCCAAGAGGTAAAAATACAAGGCTAAAGAAGTCGTAAGACGAAAATGTTTCCTCCAAGTGTAAGTTAACAATTTAACAACCTCTAGTTAACAAAAGGTCTGGTCGCAAGTAATAGCAAAAGTGATATATATATATATATATATATATATATATATATATAAAACACGAACTTAAATTGGAAAATAAATACACCATAAAAAACTCAATAGAATTAACAAAATACTAAAAACAATAAACATAACAAAAAAACACCAAATTTATATCACAATTTGATATCACAAACATGTACTCTAATATACCAATTAACCGAAACCATCCAAATAATAAAAAACAGATTAACTGACCTTAAAACCTACCCCAAATACACAAACCAAATCACAAAATCCCTAAAGACGATACTAAACCAAAACTATTTCATATTCAATAACAAGATATATAAACAAATAGATGGCTTAGCAATGGGATCACCACTTTCAAGTATAATATCAGAAATTTACCTCCAAAAACGTGACGAATTAATCACACAAACCATAAAAACACAGGACCCCAACGGACATTGGATACGATATGTTGGTGATGGATTATACATCTCACAAAATAAAGCAATAAATAATAACATCATCCTAACAGAAATCACTAACTTACACCCTAACATACAATTCACCATGGAGGAAGAAATAAACAATAAAATAAACTATCTAGACCTAACAATAACCAGAAATACAAATAACATTGAATACTCTATTTATAGGAAACCCACACAAACCATTAATACAATACCAAACCACTCCAACCATCCCCTACAACATAAAATGGCCGCTTACAACTCATTTTTATACAGGATGCTAAAATTGCCTCTAAATAATGAAGAAAAAACCAAAGAAAAACAAATAATGTATCAAATAGCCCAAAAAAATGGATACAATAAAAAAAACTATAGATAAATTAGAATTAAAAATATTAAATAAATTAAAACAACCTAAAATCGAACCACAAACAACAAAATGGGCTATATTCACATACACAGGATACAACATAAAAGGAATAACTAAAAAATAATAATATTAACATAGCCTACAAAAACACAGGAAACATAATCAACAAAATAAACCAACCAGAAAAAATATGTCCCACACTTAATAACGGAATATACAAAATCGAATGCCCAGACTGTAATAAAATATACATAGGCCAAACAAAAAAGAAATTAAAAGACAGATATCAAGAACACCTCAATGCATACATCAAACCTGAAATTTATAACTCAAACTTAGCCACACACGCCATCAAAAACAAACATACATTCCCCACATTAAAAAACGTACACCTAATAAAAAAAGTTCAAAAAGGCCTCAAAATGACATTTTGGGAACAACTAGAAATTTATAAAAATAAAAATAATATCATTAACGAACAAATACAAATAAAATAAAAAAACGATAAATTATTCAATCTAATAGACAATATTAACCCCAAAACAAACTTTAAAAACTCGCACAGTGCAGTGAATCTAAAAATAGAACATAAAGATACACCAAGGTCAATGGGAAATCCACTCAGCTCCTAGTCTACAACAACCCTGTTCAGTATGCCTAATGATAATGACAAGGCCAGTCATTGAAAGTTAACTCGCATAAATACCAAGTAAGATTCTTGTTTAAGTACATAAGTGAAAGTGATAAGTGTATACAAGAAAACAGTGTTGCATAACTACAAATATATATATATGATGAATAGTTACTGTCTGGAGTACATCCATTCATTCTGCAGTCCATAAATTCGCAATTCCGACGTTTCGCTAGAATCTCATCCAGCATTGACGAGGTGAACCCAACAACAGTAGTCTCGCTCTTCTACTGTTGTTGGGTTCACCTCGTCAATGCTGGATGAGATTCTAGCGAAACGTCGGAACTGCGAATTTATGGACTGCAGAATGAACGGATGTACTCCGGATAGTAACTAATCATCATATTTTTCCATCCGTGAAGGAATACGTATAAGCATAAATATATATATATATATATATATATATATATATATATATATATATATAAAGAACTAAGTCAAAATACAAATACAAGAATTATAATTGAATTTACAATTCAAAGCTTTTCGTTGGCTAACAGTACCAACATCATCAGGAATATTAAACAATTAAAATTAACATATGTGCAAATTAGATTAAATAAATAGCTATGCTAAATCAATTACAATGTTGTTAAACTTTTATTTTGCTGCCCTAACATTACAAACACTGAATATAGTATCAAATTTAGGTTTTACTTGTATTTGTTCATTTATCAACTCATTATTAGTACTATATTTATGTATTTCTAAAGCTTCATAAATATTCATTCTCAGGCCTTTGTTAATTTCTTTTACAAGTATCATATTATCTATATTAGGAAATATATAGGACAAACTAAGAAAAAACTTAAAGATAGATATAAAGAGCATTTTAATGCATATAAAAAGCCAGAAATTTATAAATCAAATTTTGCTAGTCATTGTATCAATAATAATCACATATTTCTAATATAGATAATATGATAGTTGTAAAAGAAATTAACAAAGGCCTGAGAATGAATATTTATGAAGCTTTAGAAATACATAAATATAATAATAATAATGAGTTGATAAATGAACAAATACAAGTAAAAACTAAATTTGATAATATATTCAGTGTTTGTAATGTTAGGGCAGCAAAATAAAAGTTTACCAACTTTGTAATTGATTTGGCATAACTATTTATTTGATCAAATTTGCACATATGTTAATTTTAATTGTTTAATATTCCTGATGATGTTGGTACTGTTAGCCAACGAAAAGCTTTGAATTGTAAATTCAATTATAATTATTGTATTTGTATTTTGACTTAGTTCTTTATTAATACACAAGAATACATATTGCAATATATATATATATACATTCATAAGGAAAGTGTCTATTAATAGAAGTACTTTTACATTAGTTTACGACTATCCGCACTTTAAATTTTGTGAATTTATAAAAACTCACTGAGACAGAACGTTTTCAATCACTCCGTAGCGATCTTCATCAGTGTCTTTTATTGAACTGCAGCCTGTCTTGCTGTGTTGAATGAATTTTGTAGTCCATTACCTTCGGTGAAACTTATTAATCACTTTTACATTAGTTTATGACTAGCCGAACTTTAAATTTTGTAAATTTATAAAAACTTATCAGAAGACAGGCTGCAATTCAATAAAAGACACTGATGAAGATTGCCACAGAACGATTGAAAAAGATCTGTCTCTTTAAGTTTTTATAAATTTACAAAATTTAAAGTTCGGATAGTCATAACATAATGTGAAAGTGATTAATAAGTTTCACCAAACATAATGGACTAAAACATACAAGAGTTTAATAAAAGGAATTGAACAAACTAAAAACACAGTGAATATTTAATGACCCTGAGCAAAGTAATATTATGACCTAGACACAAGTTCACATTAATTTTGTAAGTTGGGTTTTCTATGTTCATTGAGTACTACTTTTAGGGCTCATTTGGGCATATCTTTCATTTGATATCAAATTAATTGCATGGTGTTTTGAAAAAACATTGAAAATATTTTGAGAGAAAATTTCCAACTGTTATACTTATTGATCATAGCTTTTTAGATTCTTTTAAAAAAGCATTCAAAGAACAATAGTAATCTTCTAAAAATAGAACAGATTAGACTGATAAAGAAGTACTTTTGTTTCACTGATTATAGTTGGCCTATAGCCATACATCACTTCCTCTTCATACTTCAAATATAACACATAACACATTTAAGTCAATGTTAGTAATTTTACTGTATTAATAAATAGTACCAATTAACAAACATATATATGTATATTGGGTATTATTCAATTCCTTCGTTTAGCTCACACTCTCCTGATATATATCTTGTACAAATTTTCAATCGTTAATAAAATACGTTTTTATTCATCCAACCAAGTTCAAATACATTTCATTTAACCTATAGTGGATGACAATTGATGTTACTTCAGTTTTTAAAAATATTAAATCATTAACTAAATTATAAAAATTTGGGGAGTTAGGTTGGATTCGAACTGGGTATCTTCATGTTTGAAGTCTAGCGTTTTGGCACTGAACCAATGTTTTTTATAGCTAGAAATCCATTTCTCAAAGATGTATATGAATTTTTTCCCTTATGGTTGTCATAGAAACCTCCATTGCACAACCTGAAATTGTTGCCATGGTTACCACACAATATCATAATCTTCCAGGATTAAAAATGAATGAAAAGAATAAAATAAACAAACAATCTCGATTAATGGTATCAAACCTTGCTTCACAAACAGTCAACAGAAACTAAAATAACTTTTTTATAAATTGTATATTAATTGTTTTTAAATTTAAAGATATGATTTCTATATATAAGCTCACACACACACACACACACACACACACACACACACACACACACACATACACACACACACACACACACACACACACACACACACACAATTTATTATATTTATGGTGTAAACATTATGTATATGTATATAAATTAAGATATTTATTAAAATGCATGTTGGTAAATTGCTGCTTGTGGTAAGCATTTAAAAACTGGATGAAGTTTTAATTAATTTGTTTTTCTAAATTACTATCAACAATACAAAAAACACAACCTATGTACGAGTATTATGTTTTAATTCTATTTATCTCTTAAGCTTGTTTCTCAACTGTCCAGTAGGTGTGTGCTGTCATGACGTTTCTGCATGACAAGATTGTGTCTTACTTAACCTACTTCAACTGCTGTTAACATTTAGTCTCCTGTCACAAGATATATGTCATTTATACTTCATATTATGTTAAATAATAAGTATAATACTTTTTTATAGGTGAGGTTTGAGATTGTCTCAAAAGTCTAGGCATGGGTGGAGTTAAGTTGGGCATTGCCCCCCAACTTTCTGGATAGTGTATTACTTTTTTTATAATAAAAATCCTACATCAAACTCATTAAAATACTACAAAAATTATAACAACGCTGACAAGAAATATACTCAACAGTATCAGTTGCTATTTTGAACGTATGCGAGTTATTTTCTAAATATGATTGTAAGTTTAAAGAAAAATATGAACTTTATTTTAATCATACATCTCATGATGTTCAAAATGAAATTTTAGGAATTGTTTCAGATGAAGTATGGTATTAAACGTTATGTTTCTCGTAAAAATAAAATCAGGCTAATTTTTGGACTTATGACTGCAAAATCAAAAATAATTTAAAAAATTTTAATTTTGTAAAGCTGTAGATCTAGAAGCCTCTGATTTGCGTTCTATGAGAAACATATCGTTGAATAATATACCACAACTTACCAATAAAACAAGTAGTTTAAAACATGTACCTTGTAATGTAAGTTTTTGGATGCTGGCTCAATGTCAACAAGTTTTAAATGTTCCCCAGACCCCATGTGATACCTCCCCGGCAATCTTTTGCCCCCTCCCAGAACAAAACTTCTATCTCCGCCCATGATGTCTAGATATTATTTAACAATAAAACTAATATCTATTTACAATAAATAGCTTATAAACCATCAAGTAAGTTTTAATGACAGTCAGCTAGACATGGATCTAGAATTTTCTATGGAAAGATAAATGATAAACATTTTCTAAATAAGAATAACGATATCAATTCCATTAAAAATAAATTCAAAGAAAAAATATGCATATTTTATTTTTATTACTCAAAAACATTTACATTGCAATAATTATTTAAAACTTTGAAAAAAATATATACTTAAAATTGTTTGAAACTAAACTATTCTTTCCAAACAAAATTAATCCTGTTTTGTTTTCCTTTAAAAAATTTTCAAAAGACGCCTTCGAAGTACTTTTAATATTACGATAGCAAGACTCATCAATTGAACTCCTGCAATCCTTATTAAATTCCTTCTATTAGCTCACACTTTCCTGATATATAACTTGCGCAAATTTTCAATTGTTAATAAAATACGTTTTTATTCATCCAATCAAATTAAAATAAATTTTATTTAACCTCTAGTGGATGACAATTGATGTTAACAGAGTTTTTTCAAATATTTATGCAATAATTAAATTATAAAAATTTGAGAGGATTCGAACTGAGAATCTTCATTTAAATCAATAAAACCTATATATCACAAAAACTTTTTCTTTTATTTAAAACCTTATGTACATTTCAATTGCACAGCAATCATTCTCAGATGTATTTTACAAAATAACTAATTTACAAAAGTAGTTAATTTATTAATTACATCTGAGGATGATTAATTTGTAATTGAAATGTGCATAAGGTTTTAAATAAAGGAAAAAGTTTTTTGTGGTATAGAGGTTTTATTGATTTAATTTAAACATTACGCCACAGTTGATTTATACAGTTAAGAGTATCTCTATGTTCAAAGTCCAGTGCTTTTGGCACTGAGCCTACTTCCCACTGCTAGAAGTGTATTACTCAAAAAAGTATATGAATATTTGTTTTGCTCCCATCTGGTTATCGTCAAAATCTCTATTGCACAACCTTAAATTGTTGTAATGGTTACCACACAATATCATAAATACTGTTCAAGGATTAAAAATGAATGAAAAGAATAAAATAAAATAACTAGATTAGCAGAATAAAACCTTGCTTCAAAAACAGACAATGAGAAAGGAAATCAAAAAGAAACTACAACACAATGATAGTGATGAAAAAAAAGAAAGCGTATAAATAGTAACAAACCAAAATATTAGTCAAACACTATGCACAGAAAGGAAAATGGAAAATTGCAAGGAAATTTGCTTTCTATTTTGTCTCTTAATATTGTCATTGTGACATATGTATATACATATTTATATTAGTTGTAATTATAAAATTAAAAGAAACTAATATGAAACTTTTTATTCTTGACATAGTAGGAATTGACTTTAAAAAAAAAATATGTTACTTGTTTTCTGCATCAATATAGAAAAACTGCAAGCTATAGACACTCAGTTCAATATTTTTGTTTCAGTGTAGGCCTACTTGTAAGTACATGATACCAGCAAGACCTGAGCAGATTCTTTTCAAAAGGGTAAGAAATCTTATATTTTAAAATGTGAATATAACAAGGTTTCTAGTGCTTGTACTTTTGTTACTTCCTTTAACTGTTTGAACAGTGAAGGCAGCCATCTTTAACACAATGACCACTAGCATTCATTACAGTGTGATTCAGCACTAGCAAATTACTAGAGTCAAAACCTAAAAAATAACAGTAAAACCTGCTTTGTAGGTTCTTTCAATAAATTTATATGCCTTTTCAAAGTTGTAAAGTTCATTTTGAATCACCCTGTATGTCTTTTAATATGATTACTTCCACTGGCCCTTTATCTGAATCCTCCAGTTTTCCTTATTGAGCCTCTGGAGGATGGGTTACTCATGAAGTCAGCATACTTCAATTCCAGTAAAATATAACATCTCTGTAATAAATATATTTATTGTGAATGTATATTATTCAATTCCTTTTATTTAGTTTACACTCTCCTTGTATATATCTTGTTCAAACTTACAATCTTTATTAAAATACTTTTTATTCATCCACTCAACTTGAATTACAATTTCTTTAATGTTTAAATAAATGTGGTTGATTTAACCTTCAATGGGGCGAATAGATTTTGAAAGGGGGGAGGGCGCTTGCGGAAGTTTATTCTGCACAAAAAATTGTTTAAATTTAACAGTTTATATTTGGGTGACTTTATAATTAAATACTATATAAATACATTGCAATCTATTTCAGAAATTATTATTGTACAATTTTGAATTTCTAAACGTCATATTTCTAAAATTATCTTGAATTGTTAAAACTTGTAAGCAATGTATACTATACCATTTTTTTCATTACAGGAGAGGCGTTTGTAGGTTTTTTTCTGTAATAATGTAATTAAACGTCTAAACACAAAAATATTTAATCGTGATAATTCATATATAATTATGAGATCTATTATAATATTTTGTGAAAATAAGGAATGTTTTACTTTAAATATATAACTCTAAAAATTAGTGGATGAAAACTAGAATTACTTACTACACTTTTGCTATTACTTGAGTAATAGCAAAAGTGTAATAAGTAATTAACAACCAGCTCGTCATGAACAGCAACAAGATTTTGATATAAAACTATAATTGTTCATTTTCAAGCTCACTAGTCACCACTAGTGTAGCGTGAACATGACCCATTCTCATGTGAATTATGTTTCTTCTTGCTGTAATCCATTACCTTACTGGTTTAGTATACAACAGCATTTTCAGTTTTTACTAAAAAATGCTTTTTCCCCATAGTCAAACTGCACTGTAATAGTTTTCTGTCAGATTTTTAGCGGAATTTCTTTATAATGTCAAAATTGATAGATTTTCAACAAATTGGCCACTCTCGTCATATTCAGATTTACCTATTATGTCTTCATTTGTTTCATTTTCAATTTCATTGGCTTCTTCATCAAGCTCATCATCCGGCAGAGACTCAATTTCATCAGAATTATGAAAAAACTGTCTTAAACAATTTCTGGTAGGCCGTATTTCTTCAACTTCCTCTTTTTCCACACTACCCAGCTTTTTACGAATTCTCTCCTCTTCAAACAATAGTAAAATGTGAAACTTAGATACTAAAAGACATACAACAATAAACTAATAATAACAACAAAAACAGTAATGATTTAACTCCAAAAGTTTTTTGTAATGTAAATGATGCTCACGAGGAACTCCCCACAAATAAGTTACACGAAAGAGAGCTTGTGGACGAAACCTCCGCAATGACTGCAAGTGCCAAAGATTAAATTCACACTAACGTTACGAAGAAAAAATGAACAAAAATAGGTTGGGCCGATTCCTAAAATTCAGGATGTGGAGTAACGAGCTCAAAATAAATTTCTGACAACTGGGAAGACGTTTTCCTAACAAATAATGATATGTGAGAAAAACTCCGCATGCACCCTCTCGAAAGTTAAACAATAATCTCTGTGAGTATAAACATGATTAATACATTTTTTAAAGTGGTGTGATGGATGACACTTGATGTTAAAATAGTTTTTTTTCAAATATTAATTCATTAATTAAATTTAATGAATTAATTTTAGTTTCATATGGGAGAAAATTTTTTCACAAAATGGGTCAAGTTATGTAATATAGTTATTTTGCCCCATTCGACTTAAAATAAGTGATAACATATGATTTCATAAGAAGGTGATTTTATGTTATAGGTAATGTGGTAGCACAGCTGTTTTAGGGCATAGGTTATGTTACGTTATATATATTAATTGTATTTATTTAATAGAAAGTAACTAAAATAAAAACTTTTTTATCTAAGTAGTAATTGACTTGAAGATTTTTTGTTCGCATTACTTGTTTTTATTATTAAATAACTTTTTGCCACAGTATGTTTTACATCTTCATACCCATTTGAAATTTTCTTTTCAATTTAAAGGAAAAGTGTCACAATTTTTCTATAAGAACACAAAAAAATAGTATTGTCTAATTAAAGATAAAATAGAGTCTAGTGTTACAAATGCATTTTGTATAAATATATTAGTAGTAAAAGAATTTTGAAAAAAGTTAAAAATTTAAAATTGCACAAATAATACATAAATTAAACTAATTTAGATTTATAAATTTGAAATCTATAAGGAGTGTACATATTAAATTATATACTGCAATATAAAACGAAATATTTTAAAATAATTTTGATGGATTGACTTTTGTTTTTCTCTTTATTGAAAGTTTACAGACACACTGTATGATAAGTGATGTAACCCAACCTACTTATTCTGGGAGTGTTACCTATGCCATGTCTGTAATTAAATACTTTGGAATATATATATATATTTACTAATACAAACATGAATATATAAAGAACAAATACCCACTTAAAAATCAACCACAATATGCATATTGAAAATATTATAGAATTAAATACTGAAACAATCCTAAATTACATTACATAAGAAATAAACATCACATAGAGCAAAATAGAAAAAACATAAAACACAAAAAAATCAAAATACAAGAAGAAATGTAACAACACTGCAATAACATCTGCAACTGTCAACCGCCTTTAGCTATGATGACTCTATAATGAAATACATTGTAAAGCCAAATTGAATTACTTTAGATGAGTATACGAGATAAAAAATAAAGAACAAACAGTCTAGCACAAACAAAGAAAAATAGTTAGGGATTCAAATTAAGTATTAAATAAATAAGAAAATTGTTGTTGTCAAGTCAAAGATAATTTTGTTGTCATCGACAAAATATTATTTATGTCAAGTCAAAATAAATATCTTTGACTCGATGACAACCATTTTCTCATTTATTTAAAATGAAAATAGTGTTTTTTTAAATACTGTTAATAGTATAAGCAAGAAAAATGAGTTCCAATTGTATATATTACACCATTTAGTTTAACACTGGTGGTGTTGGAATAGGAAGTTAGTCCAATTTGATATGAACTGGCAAAATTAGATGGAAGGAATAACCTACTGTTGCGCCCATTACCAGATGTCTTAATACCTGAATTTAGACGTGTGCAAAAAAAACAATTATTCTCTTAATGAAGTTGTTTATATTGAATTTGATCATACGTGTTAAGTGCTTGCCATTTCTTATCAATTTCTGATGACAGAGTTGACTATTGTTCAATATAATCTTTGAATACTTAACCCAAGTGGCAAGTAAGTGTTTATTATAAAAGTTGAATTGAAAATGTATTTTGAGGCATTTGAACACAGTCAGGCCACCTGCAGAGATGGTGTCGAGGATTGGGGCAGGTTTGTTGCACAAGATTCTCTTTAGTTCGGAAGTGACAAACTTATGAAAAACATCGCTCGTCATATATCAGAAAAAAGGATCATTTGAGGGCATCCTCATCTTGATCATTTTGGGGACTTTAAATTACGTTGACTCAGATTTCTAAGTTCCTTTAAAATTTTTATATTTCTGTTAAAACAATAATTGTCATCTAATATAGCCTAAATCTTCCCATAAACTATTGTAAACATGTAAAGTATTTTTATTGAAAATAATCAATGAAAATATCTAGATTATTATTCAAATAATCATTTATGAGACAAAAAATAGTTGAAAAAATTTTTTAATTAGTAAAACAAATAAAATTTGAACAAATAAATTATCAGTTTTTATTTTCAATAGATCTAATAATATATTCATATTCACTTTAAAATATACACACATGTGCTTAAGGAGCGATAAATTTGATTTTGAGGATGGTTGTTTCAGGACCATTGTCAACACAACCCACAAATTGTTTGAATGGAACGGGAAACTATATCTGATATTTCTATAAGATTTAGGGATTATGAGAGAATTATAATCACTACCAAATTATGTTACAATTTTAACAATCTGTTTGACGTAAACATAATTATAGAACTATCATATCTAGTTTCACCAACACACCTTACCCAACATCAATTCAATATAAATTAACATGCTAGTTGATAACCAAGTTGACAATGGGAAATGTCTCCTGAATCATCATTTCCTAATGAAAACCTTAATAAGTGATACTTTATGCCAGAGTGTATGTTTTTAAAAGTGCACTTTGTTTTAAAATATTTTCTTACCTCATCATATAAAGTTAGACTAACTCTGTAAACCTGAAAACCTTTTTAACTTTTACTTTTCAAACTTTTTTCAGAAGAAAACATTTTAAATTTTCTATTTTTAATAACAAATTGTAATCGGCATAACCCAAAATGGTAACAAAATTAAATTAACAATAGCATAAAACTATCATTAGAAACACTAAACATGCGTAGAGCTGATATAAAAGAATTGATTTTATTTATACATTTCCCTGTAAATAGTTGAATGTAAAAAGCTATGATATGAACAAAATTAAGATATAATTAGTTCTGATAAATAATAATTTTATAATAATAGTTTTAATACCTGGCCATATTAGTAATATATGCCTGGACTATCAAAGTAAAAATTTCATAAACTTTTTCAACTCAATTACACCCTTTTTGCAACATATTTTTCAAAACATTCTAAAACAATTATTTAAATGTCACTGATTAACAGCAATTTGTTTGAACCATTTTAAAAAAATGTCTCCTACTTCTAACTTTTAATACAATAACTAACTAAACAAATTAGGTTAACAATACTGTAAAGATACCATTTAGAGCTCACAACAGATCTCCACTCTTCTGCATTTCTACCATATAATGAATTAGGTTTAAATTTAATTCAGCTAGATTCTTCTAATGTTCTCTTTCAAGTAATATTTTCCTTATTGGCTTCCCTATACAAGTTATAAACACCACCCCTAGTGTCTCTCATTCATCTTTATCCTTGCCTACTTTAATCTCTTAAATTTAACAGACTTAAGGACGGGTTAAGGAGCAAATAATTTATAGCTCTTCATTGTGAGACTTTCTTTGTTCTCGTTTCCAGAATTTTATTTTTGTATGCTTGTAGAGTATGTTCTGCTTATATAAAAAGTGACTATTTGCCATTTCTATACAAAGCAAGAGGAAAAATTATTGTTTAATACAACTTAATTTTAAAGTTTGTAAGTAAAAGTCAGCAAAACAACAATTTTTATTCATCCACTTCAACATAGCTTGTAAACACTTGTCTATAACATATTATGCTACAGTAGCACTTACTGTTTGTCTAATTTATTTTTATTTGAACCATATACAATATTTTCTAACAAACCTAGGCATATTCTTAAATTATTTTGACTTTTACCAAGTACAAATAAAATTCCATACAAATAACATTATTTATTATATTTTGTTGGCTAACTATTTTACATCTTTTTGGTTACATTTGCTTATCTATATTGAATATAGAGAGTGTTTACTTCAAACATATATAATAGGAGACTTTAAAACCATTTCTTTCTCTGCTTTAATTTAATATCTGCTTAACCCTAATCAGTTGGAAAAAATATAGGATATTATTTTGTACAACCTAACCTTGGTACTGCAGAAAATCTAATCGTTTTTTCTTCTCAACCACAGAGAAATATCAATGGAAAAATAACTTGACTTAACACAGAAACTAATTATTTGAATTAAAACTCCAATAAAATACACACACACACACACACACACACACACTAAAAAAACATACACACACACTAAAAACACACACACACACACAAACACACACAACAAACACTATTTTCGGTTATAATTATGTTGTTCAACCAAAGCAGTTAATTAGGTACAATCCTTACAGCAAGCTCTTTAAGACAAGCAAACACTAATATACACTTGAATCCAATGTTCATACATACCCATAAACCTGTTTATTGTTTCACTAGTTTTTATTTTATATAACTTGGTTTAATTATTATTTACTACACTACTTATATTAATTTAGTGATAACTTATGTTACACCTGCTTTAAAGCACTTTGTAGGTCTAAATATGTTTATTAGAACTGAATTTATCATCACTCACTTGGATATTATCTTTACTATTGCAATTAAAAGTCAATTTCACCTCTCTCTCTCTCTCTTTCCCCCTCCCTCCCTCTCTCTCTCTCTCTCTCTCTCTCTCTCTCTCTCTCTCTCTCTATATATATATATATATATATATATATATATATATATATATATATACATATATACATACATTCATATTTTTTAGTAAATTTGCTCGAGTTATAGTAAAAATGTGTAGATAATGATTTTATAAATTGAAAAAGTAAAATATATTTTAAAAAATGTGTTATATATTGTATGTAATTTAGAAAACAACTGAACGATAATGATTACGGTATAGGTCTATGGTGCTATGTGCAAGTTCTATAAAAAACATTTTTGACAAATTATGTAAAACATCCATTTAGGTTGTTTTTTGGTGTGATTTAAGACTTATGGTTTGAGAAACATTTAGCCGGGGAAAATGTTAATAGATTTTAATGTTCACCTACTGTGTAGGTGAACCTTTCCACTACAATGTAAGTTCTTCATAAATTTACTTAAACTATATGTTTAGAAGCTCGTTATACAACTAAATTTTAAAGAGAAAAGTATTATGAAATAAACTGCATTATAAATGTCTTTTCACATATTATATTAAGCAGAGTTGGTACACACTAACTCAAAGAACGAACAAATAATTTTGTACTGAAGACATCATGAGAAGACACTCATGAAGATCGCCACGAAGCGATCGAAAATGTTCTGTTTCAGTAACTTTGTACAAAATTTAAAGTTCGGATAGCCATATTAATGTAAAAGCGATTAATTAGGTTTCACCAAACGTAATGGACTACAAAATTCAAGAGTTTATATATATTTATAATATTAGTTGGATTCATTATAAATTATTGGATTATTTGTTAGTTATTTTGCATAAGTTAAATTTTCTATGTAATATACTTGTCATGAAGTTTTACCTAGCACATAAATAAAACCGAGTATTATCATTCTGTGTTTTTTTATCCAACTTATCATAACAACAATAAGTCATTAGCCATTGTGGGCCAAATTTGTCCCATGGGCCTTAGTTCTTAATCCCCTGAACTAGATTAATAAAAAGTAGATATAACAAGTGAGAGGTTGTAACCTATCCAGTAAGGTCGTAGCTAGATAACAGATATAAAGGCAACTTCTATGTAGGGACAAACAGTTCACAGAGAGTTCACATTGATCGAAAATCTCTAATTAGCAACAATAGAAAGATATATCACAATGTTTATAGAGGTATCTTAATGGAGTTTTATTAAGTTGATTTATCTAGAGCCTAAAGTATAATATTGTAACAAAGTATCAAATTCAAAGACATGCAAGATATTTATCGTCTGCAAATTTTATTGTAGTAAACGAACTATAAATAAAATTTGGTGTCGTATCTTCTATAGAATCAGATTGTGTGGTGTGCTTGAATTGTCCTTGCAATGTCTATGGCATTATCAGAGTATAAACCTTCCTCTGTAGGATAGTTCAACTGGTGAAGGCCTGCAGTAACTGCTGGCCAGTTTCGTTGCCACAGTTTTGATATTTTTTTGTCCCATCTGCTGAAATTTTCATGTTTTTATGATGTTTTGTTCTTAGTCTGACAAGAGTAGCGGCTGTTTCCCTGTCAATGTTGAGATAAGCTACTTGATTATGAACTTCGATTCTTGAGGGGGCAATTAGATTTGATTTCGCAACAGCATTTGCATCTGCCAGTGAAATTAGGATTCTGTTTTGATTTAGGTTTCTAGCGTTTTTAGCCAAGGCAGCAATTTCATTGAATTCTAAGTTCACATGGGCAGTGGACAGGAATCCATTGTAAGACACATTTTTTCTGGGTATGTTGATTTTGTCCTATTTAACCAAGATTAGACTTAAGTACCTCTGCTGAGGGCTTGTAAGGCAGACATGCAGCTGTAAATGGTGATACCACTAAGCTGCTGTGAAGGTGCTAGATTGTAGTAAGTTTCGATTGCTGTGGAAATGGCGGTCAATAAATAAGACTTTCTTGAGTTATAATGTTTAATAACTGATTGTGAATAGCCAGATAGTATTAGATTAGGGTCGTAAAACCTCTTATTGTGGAGTTTAGGAAATGGAAATGCCATCATTTGTAGAGGATTAGTTACCTGAAGTGAACTACTTTCTGACGGGTTCATATGGAGAAGTCTACCTGTTTCGTTCATATGAAAAAGTCTACCTACTTCACCCTTGTTTGAAAAGATGGGAAATGAAAAGTAGATAAAAGAAAATGACATAATGTTCCTATGGTACTGGAATAAAAAGAAAATTATGGCTCTCAGGTGCAAGAACCTACTTGAAGTTGACCTGCTATTGGATTCTATAATATATTATTCACCACCTATTTTCACCCAACCATTTTCATCTCTATCTACTGTCCCAGACTCCTTCTCTTACTTTCTATAAATATAATTATTTCCTTTCCAACTGGACTAAAGAAAGATATATACCTGATCTCCTAATAAATAAAGTTGCTTGTTGTAATCAATTCACTAATTAATTTCAAAAAATTATTGTGTGACTGAGAGTATACTTTTGAACTTACTTTCTGATCTGTTTCGAAGCAACATTGGCTTCGTTAATGAAAGGATTGTTTCAAAACACATCACCTAGTAAGTTCAAAGTATTCACTCAGTTACGCAATAATTACTCATAATCCTAATAAATATTTTGCATTACTGTTCTTATTTATAGGAAAAATTTTATATTTGTAATACTTTGAAATCCATCCGCTAAAGATCAATATAAAAACAAATATATCTAAGTTTTAATGTTTTAAAAAACACAACTACAGTGTTTTTAAAATAGACCTTTTTGAATTTTCCAGGTTCAGAAGACATACAGATACGTTACTTGATAACAACCCTTGGTTTCTTGTTGACCTTGGTGGCATCAATCACAAAGTATGCTATTGGTATAGCAATTACAGAAATGGTTAAAACCAAAGTTAATGTTCATAACCTGACTTTCAACGATCCTGATGCCTGCCCCTATACATACATAGATACTGTAGCTGAAATGCAGGTATTTTTAATTTTATATCAAAATTACTACAAAATGTAGCATTGTCAAACCTTCATTTACAATTCTTTACTAATATATAAAACTATAAATAATATATAATCTTGAGAAACAACATAAAGAAGAATATTGCTCTCTAATGGATACCTGGTCACTCCGGTTTAGTCAGGAATGAGAAGGTAGATGAAATAGCTAAATATTCGTCCATCATGCCAAATGCATCACTTACCAAATGCCGATGAAAAGCTAGAGAAGTGTTCGAGGAGAGGTAGGTTGAACGATGGAGATTGGAACCTACAGGTAGATCATTTTTTAACATTTAGAGGGATCATTTCATCATGATGTCCCAAGATCCATGGCTGTGTTCGAATCAGCTACATTGTTACTCACGCCTACCTCCAACGCTCAGCCTCAGCGATAGCGGAATGTGCCAGAGATGTCACGCTGAAGTAGAGACCTTGCGTCATATATTGCTACTCTGAATAGCGCCAAACCAACACAGAGAAAAGCTGAAATTAAAACTCACAGAGGCATTGCGCATGGGTAAGAACCTGACAGACAGGGATTACTGGGCACTGGCGGCAGCTGTTTATTTTGGAGATAGGGTCGTCAGCATCTCCTGATGCTAGATGCCCGCTACAAGAAGCAACTACATAATATTAATAAAATTTTAAAAATAGACAAAGCCTGTAAGAAAATATTGGAAACAATTTTTCTTGATGTGACTGAATGTCATAAATGAACTTTGCACTGAGCAAGGTCTAACCTTCAAGGGGTTGCTCAGGATAGATTGTGTTTTTAAAGGCCCCCTGTTAAGTAAATGTGCAAGTGCAAAATGCAGCCAATGACTGTACAGTGGTATCCCTTTAAATGTATTATGTAAGGGAAATCAGGTACAGAAATGTACGGCTTGATTCATCAAGTGTTCAAAGATGGAAACTAAGCTGCTAGTAAAACTGTGTTGACACAGAAGGCTGTACTGTCGCAACCATTTAACTGTGCACTTGGCCTTGAGAGATCGTAATAGGCGAGACGGGAGGTAGAGGGCTGTGTTGAGTCACTAAATACCTTCCTACAAACATTATAAGGACTGTCAAAACCCTCATGGTTAGTAATTATAAAACTACAGTCACCTCAGTTTTAGTTCAAATGCGCTGTGTTCACAGCCTCCTGTAATGTATAGGCTTACAGGAAAGTAACGATTTGGTTAGCTGTATTAAATAACTTGCATGAGATGGTCGATATTAGATAAATCCAATGATAAATTAGATTTAGTGTGAAATAACAAACAATCTTGAAATATGTGTAGACAAATCGGATGCGGAAGCTGTTAATGTGTAGAACATTCTGAAAATGTAACATGTACAGGAAAAAGTGGGAGTGAGGAAGTTCAGGGTTAGCTGGATGCAACTATACTTTGAAAAATTTTGAGGTATTGAAGGAATATCTAAAATAAATCTATTTTTACAAAACTTTACCCAAACAGTTTTTATAAGTATCCAGTATATTACAGAAAACCAATGTTGTACCACAAACATAATATAAAAGTTTTATTCAAAATTTCAGTTTTTATGTAAATGTTGCAATAACGTTTTATAATCTATACACTGCACAATCATTGGTAAAATTTGTTTATTTAATTACAGGATGGAGAATTTGATTGGGATGAACGGACTCAAGGGTTGATATTTGGTGCTTTCTATTGGAGCTATGTAACTATGCAAATTCCTTTTGGACTGTTGGTCGAAAGGATTGGCCCCAGATACATCCTGATGTTTTGCGTACTTTTGTCGTCTGTTAGTTATCTTCTGTCACCATTATTAACAATAGCTCTAGGCTCTGTAGGCCTCATTATGGCACGGTTTATCATGGGAATCGGACTGGTAAGTGAACAACAATTGTTTATGTTGCTTTCAACAATTATTTTGTGCTGGTCGTGAATTTAAAAAATTATTTTCATTTTCAGAATAGAAAAAAACGTATTATCGTTTGATTATAAAACTGATATACAGTATAGTAAAATTTTCCTCTAAAGTGCTTTACAATCTGAAATATCAAGTTTTTAAAATCAATATTGATTTGAATTGCAAGGACCAAATCATAGGTTAATAAATTGTATTAAGATAGGTTAAAGAAAGTGTAGTATCTATTTTATTGCGAATTTTAAAGGTTTAAAAGGGGGAATAAGTGATGGGAAAAAAGTTTTAAAAAAATTAGGTGTAAACCTGGTATTAAACTTAAAACCTAAGACTATTACAAATGTAACCAAACTGATTTTCTTGAAACATCGAAATATGATACCTGTACTAGTTATGCCTAGACCTAGTAAAGTGTAATATTATATCTAAAAATTAATACTTTAAAATAACCATGGACCCAGACAAACCTTTTTTCACCAAGGACTTTTGATTTTTGGTGGGGTTTTTGGCCAGATGAAATCGATTGGCACCGGTCTCAATCTTAGGAAAATTCGTGATTTACCTCAGTGGCTCCTAGAGTTCATCCCAGACAAACTTTTTTTTGTCCAAGGATTTATAATTTTTTTATTTTTTGGGGGTTTTTGGCCATGAGAAATTGATTGGCACCGGTCTCAACTTTGGGAAAATTCAGGAATTCACCCTAGTGGCTTCTAAAGTTCCCATGTTATCTTATGGAACTAAGCTCAGGCCTGGACAAACTTTTATTTGCCCAAGAATTTTTATTTATTATTTTTTTTTTGGGTCCTTGGCCACAAAAAACTGATTGGCACTGGTCTCAACCATGGCAAAATTTGGGTACCACTATCTAATCCCACACACACCTGTAACGAAGTATGGAAAGAAGTTCTGAACAAATGTTTTAATGCTTCTACAATTCAAACAGACAACCCGAACGATATGGAAGTTGATAGATACGATATATTGTGTATTAAAATGAGTTTATTTTTTATATATAAAATGTGTTTATATTGTGTATATAATAAGTAAATGTTTGTATTAACTTACCATGAATGTTCTGTCTTATCCGAGCGAAGACATGTAGTTGAATATGAACAAATTATGTCAATTGAAATGAATTAATATTTGGTGAGACAAAATTTTGAATTGTATCCCTAATTAGAATGAAACATTCAACTAATATCTGTTACTTAAATTCTACAGCAGACGCATGGTTTTAATATATTAAAAACCCTAATTAAACCGAAGATAGAACAATAAAGAAAATATTGTATTGTCAAAGTGTTTAAAATTGTCACCGCTACATGATAAACATGTGATTATTGAAGTTAATCATAAGTAATTATTGAGTAACTGATTGAAACAATAATTTACTTCCTGACCCGTTTTGAAACAGCCCTTTCATTGACGAAGCCAACCCGTTACTTAATGATGTGATTAGCAAGTTGACTTCATCAATGAAACTATTGTTTCAAAACGCGTCAGGAAGTAAGTTATTAGTTTTACCTCAATAATTACTTATGATATATTCAGTGAATTCATGACGATCACAACAACCAACTTTCAAGATAATCGTTTCATTAGTTAAATAACTAACTCTGTTTGTCTATGTTTGTAACTCAACTGAAATACTCATGGTCTATGAGTTTGCAATTAAAAAAATAGCTTCTTATTCAGAATATCCCCCATATTAGATACAACTTTCATTGTAAGTTGGGTTAGGTTTGTTTGTTCTTTCTCCCATGTTTTACCCCTTCCTTATTATCCCATTAGCTGACCCAAATACTTAAGACTCAGCTTAAGTTTTATTTTATGGTACTCTAGAGAGAATTTCACAAACAATAGTCTTGTCTATTAATAATCTCTTCTTTACAGCATCAATTTTGACTGAGTTTCATAGACAATAGTCTTTTCAATTAATAATCTTTTCTTTACAGGCATCAATTTATCCCTGTATCAATATTCTGTTATCCAACTGGGCTCCGCCTTTGGAAAAGAGTAAATTGGGTGGACTAATATTTGTGGGTAAGCTTTATTTGCCAATAAAATATTATATATATTTATAATTATTTGCAGATGAAACTTTATATATTAAAATTTTTCACTGTATTATTAACACTTACAATTTTACAATCAGTAGTACTAAGCTTGAAAATGTTATTCAATTCCTTTTATTAGTTCACACTCGCTTTATATACCTTGTTCAAATTTTCAGTCTTTAGTAAAATTCTTTATATTCATCCACTCAAGTTCAAATACATTTTTTAAAGCTTTTAGTGGATGACACTTGATGTTAATAAAGATTTGTCTAATATTAATACATTAATTAAATTTAGTTAATTAATTTCGATTTCTATTTTATCATTTACTATTGTGATTCTGTCATATATATACAGTAGAGTCTTGCAATTCCAAGTCCTGATATTTTGAAGATTCGTTATATTCGAGCCTATTTTTATTACAGACTATTTTATTTATTTAAAAGGAAATTCAAATTATTTACTGTTAGACAATGGACCATCGCATCCCAATGAAGATCAACTGTGCTCTGATGATATCTGTGTTTTTTTTCTACTCCCAAATGTTATGAGCCAAATCCAGCAGATAAATCAAGGTGTTCTGAAGTGTATGAAAAAAAAATACACATGTTACCTTTTAAAATCTCTTATGGAAGCAACTGAAGGGGAAGAAAGCATTGTAAGCTTTCTAAAAAAATCAAAGTTAAAGAAGTCGATACTGGATAACCAAATTATGGAACGAAATAAAATAACAAACATTAGGCAACTCAAGGAATAAAGTCCTGAGTCATAACAGAACTGCTGACTGTGTTATTGATCAACAAGAAGAAACAGATTTGACATTTCTTCTGAAGAAACTTAGTTGTGGAAAATCGAATGATACAGACATACCGTATGTTATCTGTTAAGACAAATATAAGTAAGTAACAATAACACATGTTACGACTATTGAAATAGTACAATAAACTACTGAAGGTAGCGATGACTAGACTAGAGTTGAAGGTTCGACTGAGACAGTACAAGAAGGAAAAATTAGTCAAGATGAAAGAACAGCCGCTTTGGAAACTGCACTGTTTTATATTGAACAACAGAGACCACGCTAACAGATCTCTTTCAGCTATGATGTGACACCGCAGAAAAAAAACTATTTGATAAGCAGTCGCAGAAGACATTTCATAACTTTTCTAATAAATGTAGCAACCGTGATGAACAATGTATTCTAAAGCAACAATTATTTATGAAAATACTGTAATCAATAACGTTCTATAAACGTATTTTGTGCATTCTCAATTATAGTATTAGGGTTCATTAGAATTTCTGCGTTTTTCTTATGTACAGGAACGTATTTCCGTGTAACACGAGTTTTTGGTAATTCAAGGGGTCTCATCTAACTGAATTATTGAGACTCTACTGTATATACGTATTTATGTTAATTGTAATTATTTAACAAAAAGTAACTAAAATAAAATCTTTCTCTGTTTTCCTAAGTAAGAATTGACTTATACAAGTTGTTTTTTCATATACTTGTATTAATTAATAAAACATTATTGATTGTAAGTAACAAAAACTATTACTATATGGTATTAACATACCTTATATTCCTTAGCCTTATTCCTTATGGAAGGCTTTTTTTTATTTTTCCTTGATTTAAAAACACTAGAATTAAAGAGTAGCTATGTAGTCAATTACCAAAAACGTTTGGCTGCCATTTCATATTTTTTTTAGTTTCAGTATTTCCTCCATATCCAATAATGGATTAGCCTGTAGAATAAAGAAATAACAAAATAAAAATATCTGTATATACAAAATTTTGTTTTTTGTAAACTACACTTTTTATAACTGTTTAAATCTAATGTGGCGTAATGTTTAATTTAAATAGATAAAACCTTTAAACCATAAACCACTCTTTTAATACCTTATGTACATTTCAATTGCATAGTAATCATACTCAGAGGTAATTTACAAAATAAACTACTACTGATTTGATGAAATAAATGAAAAAGTTATTTGTGGTATAGAGCAGCGGTTCTCAACCTGGGGGGCGCGCCCCCTGGGGGGGCGTAGAAGAATTCCAGGGGAGGCGTCAACAAATTTTTAAAAAAATTGAATTTGATGTTGGACACAAACACACAATCATTGAAATTTCTTTATAGCTTAATAGAGCTATAAAGCTCTATTTCTTTACTCAACAAACTTTTCTTCCTTTCCAAAATCTCGTCGATGATACCCAAAGTCTTCCAAAAGACCTACTAAATGAAATGAAGGACCTAATATCTGAGCATTTGTTGTCTCTGAAGAACAAAATCGGAGCCTATTTCCCAGATATAAGCTCAGAAAACTGGGAATTCAAGTTAACAAGATACCCCTTTCAAATCAACATTGATATACCTCCTGATCACATTCAAGAACAAACAATTGACTTGCAATGTGATTCCAAAGCTAAATTGGATTTTCCAAACATGGATCTCAAAGATTTCTAGCTACTATATCTTCCTGTTTACCCAGAAGTAGCAATGGAGGCAGTCAAGTTGCTTGTACAATTTTCATCAACTTATCTATGCGAGACAGGATTTTCAGCCCTGGCTAATATAAAATCTAAATATCGAGCCAGACTAGATGTGAAAAGTGACCTGCGGTGTTCTTTGTCAAAATTTCATCCAAACATACAAAAAATAGTTAACGAGAAACAGTGCCAGCCCTCACACTAGCACTACAAAAGTAGCGAACATTTTTCTGGTTATTACTTAAACATAATGTAAGTAAATTTATCGTATATAAGTCTAAATTAACTTAATCCTTGAAGGGAGGCGTGACCTCACACCAAAGTGTGAGGGGGCCTCAGAGCCTAAAAGGTTGAGAACCCCCGGTATAGAGGTTTCATTTATTTAAATTACACTTTTAATGTTAAAAGATGTAAATGAAATAGATCTTTAGCATATATTATGACATGGTACTTCTTAAGACATAGATTTTTTATTTATAATTAATATATTATTGCTGATGGGAAATACAAAAAAAAATCCAGTTGAAGGTTAGTTGAGATTAAGGATGTTTTTTCTTAATTTTTTTATGTTGGGATGCCCATTTTTAAAATTTACCGTATAGCTGAAATGATTTTGGAATAGCATCAACAATATAGGTTGTAAGGTTATTCATTTCATGTTCTAGAAGTATCCTACATCTTGATACTTATCTTAGTACTTGTCTCGCACAGATATAGGTTTAAACAATTAATAATTATCATGTATGACCAACATTTATACTGATAAGATTACTGCAATCCACTTGAAGTATAAGTATGTATCATAATAAAAGTGTTGCTCTCTCAAATATTAAACAGAAAAGTAAACATTAGAGATGATAAAATTTTAACAAACTTATTTAAACAAGTAATGTAAAAACAAAAATTTAAGTAAATTCGTACTTAGGGCAACAAAGAGTAGGGTAACTAATAGTACGGATTTAAATATCAAAATCTTATTGCTGTTTATGACGAGCTGGTTGTTAATCACTTATTACTTTTTTGCTATTACTTGATATATAGACATAGCAACACACATAAAAATGACATCCTAAATGAGCAAACACGGCACAGAACACACATACTCTTTGATCACATCACTTCTAACTTTCAAAAAAATGGTACCGAAGAAGCACAACTGCAGCATTCCTAGCGGCAAAAATACGAGGCTGAAGAAGTCGTAAGACGAAAACGTTTCCTCCAAGTGTAAGTTAACAGTTTAACAACCTTTAGTTAACAAAAAGTCTGGTCACAAGTAATAGCAAAAGTGTAATAAGTTGGAATTTAATAAATAATTACAGTTAATATAAATATGATTATACATATGTCAGAATCACAATATTAAGTGGCAATGTCCAAAGTAAAATTAATTAATTAAATTTAATTATTGGATTAATATTTGAAAAAACTGTATTAACATCGAGTGTCATCCACTAAAAGTTTAAAAAAATGTATTTGAACTTGAGCGAATGAATATAAAGTATTTTAATAACAATTGGAAATTTGAACAAGGTTTATAAATATATATATATATATATATATATATATATATATATATATATATATATGGAAGTGTGAATTAATAGAATGAATTGAAAAAGTAGGTTACAAAATTCCCTTTAACCTAAACTATGGAAATATATTTATTCTAATTTCTTAAGTGAAGTTTTATTGCCTAAAACTAACCCAAAGCTACAAGTTTTTTAATGGAAAATTTAATGTAATGAAATGAAAATTTTTAAATAACTCATAACTCTCTCAAAAACTCTTCAAATTGAAATATAAATACTAGTTATTCCATCTTCACATAAGCTACTAGTTTTCACTAAAACATTTGTATTTTACAACTTGCCTATAGTAGCACTTAGTTATATTTGTTGAGGACAGCCATTTCAGGTGATGTGTCCCATTGTCAACTGTCTACTCTGAGTTACGGTCAGAGTTGAGAATGGGACACATCTGCCAAAACGGCCATCCTCAACAAATATAAGTAAGTGCTACTATAGGCAAATTGTAAAATATTTACAAGTGTTTTAGTGAAATGTAAAATAATGATTTTCTTTAAAAGAATATAACTTGCTTTTTAGCCAAAAAAGTTTTCATTGTATGTACATTATCACACATTTATTTTTAACCACAAAACTTATTATTTTTTATTTTAGTAATTTAAGAAGTAAATAAATCTGTTAAAGTTTTATTTTGGCCTTAATACCTGATGATTTTATTTTTAAAATATATACGGATACTTACTTAAAGAATTAACTATCCTTTAATTCAAATTCTTATACAATCATCATACATGACCTGTCCAATAATATCCAAATTGAGGCCAAGGAATATAATTTTTATAAAATATTGGCTACATGAATGCTGTCTCTTCTCTGTTCTTTGCTATCCACTTCTACCATCGTCTTTTCCACTGCTGAAAGCACCCCTGGATTTTCTTGACACTTATGCTTTTGATTTCTTTGTCATTTCTTGTTTTAATGTTTCCACATGCTGTCCCATCATAACCATTTTGAATTTTGAGAAAAGAAGAAAGTAGATGGGACGAGATCTGGGCAATAAGAACATTGATCTAGGATGGCGATGGAATTGTTTTGGCAGAATATCACTAACTATTAACGCTGAATGTGCAGGTGTGTTAGCATGTAAAAATATCTATCAATTCCCTTGTGTCAAATTTGTTTGCACACTACACTTGTGATCTCTCAAGTTCTTGAAAACTGTGAAATAGAAGGAAACATTTACTGTTTTTCCTTAAAGAAGAAATTTCATGGCAAACAACACTTGAAACATAAAAATGTGTAAAAACAATTTGAATTTTTTCCAGTTAGAAACACATTCAACTATTACTAATTTTTGATGCAGTGTCAGCAACTAAAGAATTTTACACACATTTCTTTTAACCCAGATATTTAGTTAAGATTCTGTGTGTCCTGTGATTTATTAAATTATGTTCATCGATGACTTGCCCCGTTTTTCAGCAATCAGTAAGAGGACAAGAGACCATACATGATCTATGTTTTCATCAACACAGAAGGTCGAAGGTCATTACAGCCTTGTACCATCTTTGGTATTTTTTCAGCCACCTTTAAAATGCTTGATCCAATTAAACAATTTTTTCTTTAAAGCATTATTTACTGTTAACAGCCTTCAAACATATCAGTAGTTTTCAAAGCCTCACCAAAAACAGTAATTTTGTAAATCTCCATTCTAACAAACAGTAAAAGCAATTACAACATATATAAATAACACTGGCACAGTATGATATTGAGATGAATACTGACAGCTCTTTAGCTCAGGCTACACACGGGCTAGTGGCCAAGGTTAAACATCGTATCATAGCTGTCATATTATATCAGTTTGTATACTTATTGGACACCCCTGTATAATAAAAACTAAACGCATACAACTATACAATGAACAAAATGCATTAAAATTTCTTGATGTAATCATCTTGAATTCACTGATTAAACTAATTTTAAAAATACTTAACTAAGTGATTACGTAATTGCTTACTTGCTGACGCGTTTTATAACATTCGTTCATTTTACGAATCTAGAGGGTTAGCTTTGTAAAAGGAACGAATGTTTTGAAACGCGTCAGCAAGTAAGTAATTAGGTATTCACTTAGTTAAGTATTTTTAAAATTAAAATGAATTAACAAAAACTCATTCATCGATTATTCTACATATTTATTAAATATATTTTTTATTGTGGTTTTTCACAAGCTTTGTTAATTTTGAATTATAAAATTTATTGTTTCAGGAGAAAATATTGGGATCATAATCTCTATGGCTTTAAGTGGTGTAATATTAGAAAATTCCAATGGAAACTGGGCATTACTTTTTTATGTCTACGGATGTTTTGGTATATTCTGGGTTGCGGCTTGGTACTATTATGGCTATGACAGTCCATCAGTTCACCCTTTCATATCAGAAAAAGAAAAAATATATATTGAAAGCGTTCTCAAGCATACCACAAAAAAAAAGGTATGTTAATGTATTTTGTTGTTTATTTTGAAAATGCCTTTTAGAAAATATCTGTAAATATATCAGATAATGTTGGTGAATTTATAATCTGTTTCAAAATAAATAATAAACAGATTTGCCAAAATATATAAACAGAATTTTCAGACATTGTGAGGCACTGATAAAAAATGTTTCACAGTTTTGATGTATTGTTATTAAAACATCTTATTTTCTCATGTTTTCCAGAAAATGTTGTTATATCTTAATGTCTCTCATGCAAATGCATCACTGCACAGAATAATGAAATGGCAGTAATGTTAAGTTTGAAGTCAGTTAATAGAAAAAAAATGTTTAACTGAAATACTATACAGAGAAGATAATGTTTTCTTGTAGACATACTAGAATTACACAAACACACACACACACACACACACACAAAACAAACAAACACATACACATTAACTACAGTAACACTAACAATTTAAAGCAACTGTGGCACAATTGTATTTTAAATAAATAAAACCATTTAACCACAAATAAAACTTCTTATTTAAACCCTTATGTACGTTCAGATTGCTAAGCTATCATCTTCAGAGGAAATTATACAAAAATAACTGTAATGGAGTTATTGCTCTCCATTTGAAGTGTACATAAGGATTTACATAAAAAGTTTTATTTGTGATTAAGAGATTTTATTCATTTAAAATTTTAAAAATATAGTAACTCTTTTTTTTTAATCAATTTTACTTGTACCTAAACAAGGATCATAAGAAAACAGCTCTTGAAAGTCGAGTCGTACATACTTCATGTAAAATTTTTGTTTTGTGCACACACACACACACACACACATATATATACATATACACACACAAACATATATATATATTCTTGATATTTTACGTTATCCATTGTTTTTCCGTTGCACTGACTTTATGAAGTTAATATATTACTATTGTAAGTAATTTTATCCATTGCACTTAATGGTGGATAAAATTACTTACAATAGTAATATATTAACTTCATATATATATATATATATATATATATATATATATATATATATATATACACATATGTATAGGGACTACTTCATATAAATGGCGTTCTGTGGCCGGTACTATGTTTCATGTAGTATAGATCATATAGTATTGATCAATACTCGTTTTTGCATTTGTATGTCATTAAGTGTACCAGAAATATTAGGTGTTTAGAAATATTGACAAAATATTTTGTTTTTAAAGTGCCAAAATCTCATTTGTTTTGAGAAGCGTCGGTTGTTAGACTTAAGACGATTGTTCGACAAAATGAAACCTTTGAGGAATGTGAATATCACCTCTCGCAAGTAAAATCAAATACGGAAAATAGTAGAGTACTTGAAATATGTCGAGTAAGAAATATGCTTTTGTTAGAACAACAAATACAGACTTCTAAAAAACAACACGAATCGTTTGTTGAACGTTTGCAAAGGCTTGAGAACTAGCATATTCATTCTTTGTTTAACAGGCATGCTACTACTTTAGGAGCTAAGTTTGAATATCAAGCTCATTTAGAGTATCTCAATTCAATACATGTAAAAATCTGATCAATGACTAACTTCTGCAATCATTGAAACACCAAAAAAACCACCTGGCATGTGTTGGACATGAGTTAAACATTCTTTGCCACAGCTTGATCAACCTTTAAACAATTCATGTGGTAGACATGATATTGTATCTTATCAAATAAATTTAGTACAAAAAAGAATTCTACTCTTTGTTTTAATGTATTATTTGAATGTAAAATATATTGTCTAAATTGTTTTGTTTTGGGAAAAATATTTTATTAGCTTATGTTTAACTCTAGGAATACTTATTGAAATTTAGTAATCTATATGCTGAATGATTTCATATACAATGGGCAGTGGCCAAAGTCGTTTTTCAGTAGCACTAAGTGCAATACAGAAATCATTAATACAGATCTTTGTTAAATTTAAAAGTGAATAAGAATCGTATTAGGAGATGTAGACTAATTATCCAAAAGCACTCAAATAAAACAACATTTAGACATATTTGCCCAATGTAAATAATCTATTCATAAAAATGACAACATAAATTTAATTTTTTTCATAAGTTTTGTTGTTATAATAAGTTAGTTGTACTTCCTTTTTTCTGATATCGTAGCAACAAACGACTGGTAATTGAACATTATATTTAACACATTATAATATTTAACATGAACATTATGTTTAACAAACCTTTTTTTGCACTGAAAACAAAATTGCATATAATCTAATTATTTCTAATAATTTTGTTATGTTTTCAGCTTCCCCCAACACCATGGAAGTCTATTTTTACATCTTTGCCACTTTGGGCAACAATTATCGCAGAGACTGGACATGACTGGGGAATGATTACTATAGTCACAGAATTACCCAAGTATATGAAGAACGTTTTACATTTTGCAATAGAAGAGGTAATTTATTTTAAATTACATAGTGTTAAATTAATTAATACTTTAAAAATGACAAATTGTAATTTTTGTTTATTTTAGTAACGGAAACTATTTTTAGTACAAAAGTTCATGGAAACTAAATACAAATTTATACTCTAAGTAATTAATCCCTTTTACATTAGTTTATAACTATTCGAACTTTAACAAATTTACAAAATAAATTAAGGTATAGTCATAAACTAATGTAAAAGTGATTATTTAAGTTTCACAGAACGTAATGGATTACAAAATTCAAGAGTATAAGTAATTATTGCGTTACTAAGTGAATACTTTTGAACTTGCTTGCTGACACATTTCAAAACAATTGTTTCATTTACAAATCTGACACTCTGCTGCCTAAAGACCTTTATAGTTTAATCAGTGAATTCAAGATGACTACAACATGCAACTTTAAAAATATATGGCTTTGTTTACAGAATGGATATCTATCAGCATTTCCATATGCCGCCATGACCATAGTCGCTATTTTGTCAGGATGGCTTTCTGACTCTATTTTGGAGAAGAATTATTTTTCTATAACGGTTGTCAGAAAAATATTCACTACAATAGGTGAGCACAAGATAATCATTAAAATATTTTTAAAAGAACCCTGCTTATTAAACTGGTTGATTATCTTACATTTTGTTTTTATCTCATTTGTCTTTTAATGAAAATTTGGTACACACAAGATAGCGTGATTAACTACAGACACCATATGCTAAAAGCAATAACCAGTACTATAGACAAGCTATATGATCAGTATGACTAGCGACATAACCTGATATATTTATATTGAATTGCTGAAGCTCTTAGTAATAAGTACAATGCCTGTCAACGACGACCAAGTACAGAGTAAATATGTTGAATTTATAATACTTTGTTCTTTATTTTCCCTTATTATGACCAAAATAATTATCACCTATATTTACTAGTATATCATATAAGTTACATTTTTTTACTAAATAGTATTTTTATATACAGTGGAACCTCGATAAGTCAGAATCCGTTAACTTGGATAACCCAGAATAATTTTGAAGTAGAATAAAAAGACAACAAAATAAGAAATAACAAAAATTAAATAATTACAGGGCATACATAAAAGTTCATCACAACAATTAAATTGTCTAGCACCTGCAGATACACATAATAATGGATGTAATATTTTGTACATCTTATGCTGAAAAGACTACGGGATCGTACAGCACAAAAACGATTCACAAAATTGACAGATTTGTTTGCTGATAAATAAATTTCAGAGGAGTTTAACTTTATATACAATATGTACATTCATTTACTGTGCTTAATACTCTTTTTTTGATAAATATAAAGAAGTTTTTCTGTAAGTACGTCTTCTTTTAATTTTTCGTTAGTGTCCAGCTAACCCGGATCTTTGATAACCCAGATGGGCCACGGTCCCAATTAACAAGAAGGTACAGCTTAAAACAGCAGCGTCTTTAATTTATTTATCAGAACTTGCAGTTTTTGTGTTGTAAATCTTGAGGTTTTTGTATAAATTAAATTTTTTTGTATTAACTTGAGAAAAAACCATGTATTACTGATTAATTCAGTAGATGCGTTTCACACTAGGTCAGTGCATTATTCAATGCTGTGAATCACTCATTAATGAATGAAAGAGTGACTCAAAGCATTGAATAATGTGTTGACCTTCTGTGAAGCGTGTTTGCTGAATAAATCAGTAAGTAGGGGTTTTTTTGCCAAGTTAATACAAAAAAGTATAATTTATTTATCAGGTTTACTACATGCCTGATGTAATACATGGCAAATATACCAACTAGAGTCCAAATGACAAAATTATCTTGAAACCTTTTTGTTTCAGCTGCTGTAGGACCAGCTCTAGGTATCTTAGGAGCGACTTATGCGGGCTGTAACAAACTGATAGTTACAGTCATGTTTACATTGGGTATGGGTTGCATGGGATTTTATTATCCCAGCTTAGGCATCAACACTTTAGACTTAAGCCCAAACTATTCAGGCACTTTGATGGGCTTTATCGCTGTTGGAGGTTTAGGAGGTATACTATCACCATATCTTGTTGGAGTGTTAGCACCGGATGTAAGTTCATTATGTATAATTAAATGTACAATCAAAGTAAAATGTTACATATCTTCTCAAATATTACTTAATTTCATATTAACCCACTTAAGTAAAAATATGGATACAGATAATATGCTATATATCTCTTAATAATTAAATAATAATAAACATCAATTCACTACAAATTCATTTCTCAAATATGTTTCCACAACAAAGTCCTCGCAATGGATTTTAATGTCATTAAAATCTGTGAATCTTTAACTTAAAACTTATTAATGACTTGCTGAGTTTATATAATTCAAGTAAATTGTTTAAATATTTACTGAGACAAATTGTTTTAAACTGGAATTGGCGATCTTCATTGATGTCTGATAATTGAGGAAGATGCCCTAGTTTGGTTATTGTCGGTATTCTCTCGGAAAGTTTTAAAAATATTTACTTAAATTCCAAGCTGTTAATTAGCATCAGAAAATTGGCCCAAACATCATTAATTATATATAATTTCTTTATAATTAAGAAATATAATTAATACAATATTTAAAGTACAACTAATAGTTTATTAATATATATATATAATGAATGTAAGTATATAATATTTTATGCTACACATCCATTTTAATTTTTATGTTTGAACTTTATAAAGTACAACTTCCCAAACTTATATAAATTCGGAAAAAATAAAAAATCAAAAGTAAAAAAATTTTCTGTCACGAATAATAATATTCTATGATCCTTAATTTCTGTTATAATTTAAAAGCTACTTTTCTATTCTAGAGTACTATGATGCAGTGGAGAATGATTTTCTGGATAGCAGTAGCAATCCTATTGATCACCAATATGATTTACCTGGCAATAGGTAGTGGTAAAGTACAGCCATGGAATGAGCCAAATGTCTCTAGGGACAAAGATGGAAAAGAAAATGAGGTAATAGAGGAAATGTAATATATTTGGTGATAAAAATGGATAATACGACATTCTTTTGTTTTAGCTTTTGTTACTTTATATATAGAATTCAACTAAGTATATTGATTGAATTAAATTATTATTAAGCCAATAAATAGGTTTGAATGAGGTTGTCCATCTTCTTTACAATAATAAACCACTTATATATTTATTATAAATTGTTCATCTTAATTGAAACTGACATTCCATTTGTATAGTTAAAACGGTTTCAAATAATTTTTATTTATTTTCATTATTAAATTCGTTTTAGCAATATAAATCTTTTTTTATTAATTCTGTTTTTACCTTATCTGGTTTCTGATGTTTAGTGTGACTTACATTTACTATGAATATTATTTTTGTTTTAATTGTCCTGTAGCAAATTAATTAAACTTAATATGATTTGATTCCTTTTTCAACTATTTTACTCTAAAACACATATTATATGTTACACTTGCCTATAATAGCACTTACTTTCTTTGTTTAATGAGGATAGGCATTTTGGGAGAAGTATCCCATTGTCAACTCAGACAGTGACTTTTACTCAGACTATAACAGACCCTTGGTTCCAACAGTACAACAGTAGCCAACCCTCTCCTGCTGAGTAGGCTTTCTTTTAAACTGCTTCCTCCCCTCTTATGCGCAGAGAGTTTCATCACTCGCATCACTACCTATAAAATAAGTAAATTACTACTGGTCCGAGTAAACATTGCGGCCAAAGAGGGAAATACTACTGGTCCGAGTAAACATTGCGGCCAAAGAGGGAAATACTAGTGGACCGAGTAAACATTGCGGCCAAAGAGGGAAATACTAGTGGACCGAGTAAACATTGCGGCCAAAGAGGGAAATACTAGTGGACCGAGTAAACACTGCGGCCAAAGAGGGAAATACTAGTGGACCGAGTAAACATTGGGGCCAAAGAGGGAAATACTAGTGGACCGAGTAAACATTGCAGCCAAAGAGGGAAATACTACTGGTCCGAGTAAACATTGCGGCCAAAGAGGGAAATACTAGTGGATCGAGTGAACATTATACTACTGGACTGAGTAGTTCATGCAGAAAATATGTGAACTACTGGTACTGTGCTGCTAGTATTTCCCTCTTCAAATCCAATGTTTACTCGATCTGGTAATACCTGAAAATGAAAGTAGAAACAAATAATATGTAAAACTTCATTTAATTCTGGGATATTTAAAATTTAATCAATAAGAAATTATTCAAGCAACAAGTCAATGACATGAATCTCTTTAGTGGGTTTGTAGTTCGGGCGATTTAACCGTGCAATTAACCTTGCAAGATCGCAATAGGTGAGACAGGAGGTGGAGGACTGCATTGAGTCAGTATAAATACTTTCCTACAAACATGAGACGGTCGATATTAGATAAATTCGATGATAAATTAGCTTCGGTATGTAATAACAATCTTGAAATACGTGTAGACATATCGGATGCAGAAGCTGATGATGTATAGAATATTCTGAAAATGTAACATGTTTTCAGAAGTGATACTACATGAGAAAGTGGGAGTAAACAAGTTACCTGGACGCAATGGTATACGTAATTACCTTCAAATTTACCTCCAGTAGTTTCATCTTCATTCTCTATAACCAAATTTTGTTTATATGTTAACCATATTTAATTCATTGATAATAGGAATAAAGCTAAGCAAATAATTTAATAGTTCTAAAACATATTGAAATTCTGTTTTGGGGAATATGACTGTTTTTAACTGAGATAGTTCTAACATGTTTATGGTTAACAACAATACCTGCTTTAGAAAAGAACTTCTATAACTTACTTTAAGGTTTATTATAATTCTGTTAATTTTCAGCAGCTATCAATAAGTAATTGAAATAAATTATGAAACTGATTATACCACAAAGTGCTTTTCAATTAAAGGGTTGAAAAATCTGAGGGATAATATTCAATCCAAATGCTTACTATAAAACTTAAATGAGCTAAATGTCTGATTAAATGCACAATTTTCCAATGATGAATGATTGTGATATAGATGATAAAAACATCATAACTCAAAAAATGAGTTTTGGCTGTCCTTAATTATTTATATTTACTGAGAAAATTCAATTAAGAGGTATCGTAGTTTAAATATTACAGTCTAGATGAATATATAGCTTCACTTTACCATCAAAACTAGATTGTTTACAAAACTTCTAGTTATTTACTTTGGTAAACATATTTTGTTTGTTTTTTTAAAATACCCACTGCTTTCTTGATTATAAGTAATAATTACGTAACTGATTGAATACTTTTGAACTTACTTCAGGACGCATTTCGAAACAATCGTTCCATTGACGAAGTCAACAGATTACTACCGGCCGGCGATCGTTCAAGGTTACAGACGTATCAGATATGTATCGATAACAAGCAAGTTCAAAAGTATTCACTCAGTTATGCAATAATTACTTATAATTTAATCAATGAATTTAAGATAACTACAACAAGTATCTGTTTCCTTGAGTTTAGACCTTATGGCTAATGATTGTATCTTCAGTGTAGGCTTAAACATAACTATTTATTCAACGCTTTTATTTATATTTTTCTTAGTAACAACAGTAATATCTATCCAACATTTACCATAACTCAATCCAATTTACAACAAAATGGCTGTACAAAAATTAATTTCAGTTTTGATGTAATAGAAATCAGGTGTTATTCTCTGATGGTAAGAATATAAGAGAGCTAATGAAAATTATAAACATGTTTATTCTAGAGTTGAAAAACGTGGGGAATCATGATTGTGGTTATATGCTGTTTATAAAACTGCTCTTTATCAACAAGCTTTAGAACAGTTTTAACAAAATTATATTTACTATTCTTAAAAAATTATGATAGAACTTTTTTCACATACCCTAAAAACACATAAATGACAAATTGAGGTTTTGTTCAACTAATTTGGTTTTTGGTTCTTACAGAATGTACAAACAACACATGATGAAGTATGAAGCTATGCAGAGAACAGTGGTAAAAATGAAGAACAGGACAAAGAAAATTGTTTATGAACTTCAAGCATTAACTAAGTAAAACCCAAAATAAAATTCCCTACTTTAAACAAATAACAAAAGTAATACTAAATACATTTATAGGTTTAATGTTTTAAACACTAAATGGTAAATGTATCTACAAAGTTGAATGTTTTTGTCTAATTGTTTATTCACCATTATGGCAGTAAGCAGTGTATTTTATTTTGGGCAAATCAGTTAATGTAATCTCAAATTTAAACTAATTGATTGTACCTAAAATAATGATCATGATAGTTTAATAATTTCTCATATATTTTTACTCGTGTTATTCTCAAATTGAACGTAGTATCTCAATTTAAAATGTTATATGTTTAGTAGATAAGCTTAGTATTTTGTGTTTGGAAAATAGAATGATTTTATAATTGCTGTGTAATATAAAAAATGTGTAAACCTAATTCAAGAAAGAGTTTAGTAAAAAGTAAATATCAATACCTAATCAAATTATATAAAGTTGATTATATAAAATCAATATCAAATTGATATAAAGTTTAACAATACAAATTTGTGGAAGTTACAGGATGAAATAATCTAAAATGAAAATATTATTCAGTTTTGGTAATGTAGATATAATTATTTTAAAAAGTTCTATTATTTTCAAATATTAAATTTAGAAAACTGATATTTATTAGTTAGCAATTTATACTATTCTTTATTATTATATTAATTCTTCTATTTTGTCTCATTTATCATATACAAATTATCTCAATTTATACTTTCATAAAAATAGTGTACTTAGTTTATATGAGTGAGTTGTTAAATACTGTGTTAAGTTGTAAATTGAAGAAATATTTTTGAAATAATTGTTGTCTGTCTCCTAGCCAATCCCATGTTTACCTGACAAAAAACATTTTTGTTTATGTTCTGATGTGCATTTCGATTGCAAAACAACCATCTTCAGAGGAAATTACAAGACTAACTCCTCTGCAAGAGTTAGTCTTGTAGTAATTTCCTCTGAAGATGATTGCTTTGCAATCGAAATGTACGTCAGGACATAAATAGAACATTTTTATGGTTTAAGAGGTTTTTATTAATTATAATTAAATAAAATTGTGGTTATAAAAGTGTATATAGATAAAAATATTTAGCATTCTCAGAAAATGTTGTTAGTGCTCCTAAACAGAAGTCTGATAGCCCGTACTCCCTATGTAATGGTACATATAAGGCTACCATTGGAATAGTATTAGAACAACCTTTAATAAATGTGTGAAATAGGAAGTCAATAATATTTTCCAGATTATGAAAAATAAATATAAAAGTTTGTGGTGTTAATTTTCAAATAACAGTGAAGCAAATATGTACAGTAACACAAAAACTTAATTAATAACTTTTACATAGTTTATGACTATCCGAACTTCAATTTATTGTATCTTACTGAGACAGAATGTTTTCAATCCCTCCATGGCGATTGTCATCAGTAACTCTGTTCGAATAGTCATAAACTAAGGTAAACTTATTAATTATGTTTCACCGGACTTAAGAACTACAAAATTCAAAAGACCAAAATTAACTGAGCCCAACGTTATGGAATTTAGCAACTCACTAATATTAGTTACATGTATTTATATAGATGTCAATTTACTACGTTTTTAGAATATATAGCTATTTTTCAATTTATTTAGTTATTTACCTGGTAAAAATTTCTAAAGTTTTGTTTAAATTGGAAAGGATTTCTTTTAACACTGCTGGTAAGTGTTTTAATAATGTAATACCTTTTTAATTTTAACAAATTAAGAATTAAATTTTGATAGCTGGTTATCATAATTATTTCCAGGACTATTTAAATGAAATTCTGATTTAATCTTTGTATTATATTGTAAAGTTATTATCAATATTGTTCTTATTACACCTACGCACATTGTGATTAACAATTATGGTTTTCAGACAGAGGCAGATTTTTTGTAATGAATATATTTAAACAGTAACATTTTCCAAAAACAGTTTTGTAAATTTTTATGCCAATGTACATCCTTTAAAAAAAAAATTTGCCGCAACTTACGAGACCACTTCTGTTCATTTAATGCAAAAAATTAATCAGCTCTGGGAAAGTTGTGTTTATAATTGATTTATAATATTTTAAATAACCTGACTTGAAGTTTCTGATGTATTTCTACAACTGACCAACAATAGATTTCACAATTATTATGATATATAAGAGACTAACAGTGGGAAAGGAAACAAGTTAATCTTTAGCATGACATATAGGTTGATATCTGGGAATGGTGTGTTTTGATATCAGCAAATGGTAGTTTAGTTGACTGTGAAAGTTTAATCAGTATAGCCTGATTCTCCTGAAGGATATTAAGGTTAAGGCAGCAAGGAATCTCCTACTTTTCGATATACTTTTCCACTGCAATTTTACCATATATAAAATCCATTTTAAAATTGTACCTGATATGCCCAGTAATAAGGACAGTAACAAAATGTACTGAATTTTTAAAATAAGTATCTCAATTTAAAAGTCTGTTTTAGTACTTAGTAGTGATTTATAGAATAATTTATCTGACATATGTAAATCAAAATAAACAAAATAAAAATTTTATTATTACCCTGAATATTTTTTAACCACATGTCAAAAACACTTCCTATCCTTTAAGTGTATATTTGTAACAAAAACCATGATTGTCATAACAACTAAATGAACATTTTGATTGGTCACAGAATTATTTTTTACAGTTGTCTGTCTCTTCTCTTACTTGCATTTAAGTTAAAAAACTTTTTTTCAAAGCAAAATTACCCCAACTTTATGGTTACAGCTATAATTTACACTAAAACACTTCAACATATACTATGTTACACATACCTATAGTAGCACTTATTTTTTTTTTTTTTTTAATGACCTCTGTTTCAGGAGATACATCCCATTGTCAACTCAGACCGTAATTTACAGTTATGGGTAGGGTTTTACTGTAAAACTCAAGTAGCTTAATTGAAGATGAAATCAAATAATATAATTACACTCTTGGTATTAACTTGGTAAAAAAACTACTACTTACTGATATTTTTCAGCAGACGCATTTCACACTATGTCAGTGCATTATTCAATACTGTGAGTCACGGACATAACTGTTGCTATCAACATATGATAGACAACATAATGCGCAAAGAACAACACACACATAACACAACAAAAACCAAAAACACAAAAATACATAACACTTACATACCATGAGAACACATCACAAAAAATAGCTTCCTTGATCTGCAAACTTAAATACAAAGTAGCATTTAAAACATCCAACACAATTAAAAAACCCCTACACAGTTAAAAAACACACCAGAATAAACACGACAGGGCAGAGGTATACAAGATTACATGCAACAACTGTCCCAGCATATAAAACACACTACACTCACAGACTAACATAGACAACAATCTAAAAATCCTACACTACATCAAAAAAGCAACAAACTTGACACAACAGAAAGCTACGAGATGTTCAAACACCATAAATACTATCCACAACAGATTCTAAACGACAAAACCCACTCACAATCATATACTATATTTGAACACATAATTAACAACTACTCTATGAACAATAACACACCACAGACTCACATCAACACAACACATCTAAGCAGTCTTATCCTTGACGTACAGCACTGAATAATGGGATTGACCTAGTGTGAAATGCATCTGCTGAAAATTATCAGTGAGTAGGTAGTTTTTTTACCAATTTAATACCAAAAGTGTAATTATAGAAAAACCTCAAGATATGCAATACAAAAACTGCAAGTTTCAAATAATATTGCTATATTTTAATATAGTACAGTAAACAAAGTACTCTGTTTTAGAAAGAAACCTTGGTTGTGGTTGTAAAGTGGGATTATTTTTGTTTTATAAAATAACCTTATTTTACAGACATACAAAACTTTATACCATTCAGGAATTATATATAAGTAATTATTGTGTAAGTCGTGAATTCAAGATGATTTCACGAGCAACTCAGGAATTCTTTATTAAACAGACCAGTATGTTATACTATATCAAAATCGAGTTTTACTGCAATAGGATATAGCTATAAAATATCTGGTTAGGGTGGGTTTGGTTAGCAAAAATCATTTCTTAACCCTTAGCACTCGACTGTCGGGGGAGCCCTGCCAAGCGTATATTGCAGTTTACTCGTATGTCGGGGGTCACCCGACACGATTTTCAAATGCCTATAACTCGTCTGCGGCGAAGCCCACGACATTCAATCTTTTACCGTTTGGTAAAATAATCTATTGAAAATAATGTGAACTAAGTTGAAAATGCCTAGGAATATGTGAGTCATCACAAAATCTAGTTTGCCTCTACGTTGTAAGCTGCAAGTAGGTTACATTTTTGCAGGTTATTTGTTTACTTGTAGTTTGCCATGGCTTCACATGCAATTAGTAATTCTGAAATTCCTGATCTTTTGCTTGATCCTAATTTATTAGAATGTAGTTCAGTTTCATAAACAAAATAGTTAAACCAACAGTTATTTCTAAATATAACCAGTTTATGGGTGGTGTAGTTTTAGCTGATCACTATAATGAACTGTGCAGTCTTACAAGACAAACAAATAAATGGTGAGGGAAAATGTTTTTCTGGCTATTAGATGTAGCTGTAGTAAACAGTTTTATTATCTATAACAACAAAAAAAGGAAATGAGAGAAAATCCTGTTAAAAAAATGTTTCGCCAAAACTTGGTGAGGGAACGCATTGGTGATATCAGGAATAACCCGTATAGTGAGAGGGGTCGGCCATCAACTACTGACAAAGAAGAAAGACTGAATGAGAAATTACATTTAATCTTTTCCATTGATAAAAATACTTCTAAGGATTGTGTAGTTTGCAGTAACAGGAAGATAAAAGGAGGTAGAAGGGAAACAGTTTTTCACTACAAAAAATACGGCAGAAAACCAGGACTTCATCCGGAAGACTGTTTTCAAAGATATCATACTCTGCAAAACTACAAATAAGATAATAAAATCATATACATACAGTATTAGTGAATAAAAATAGCTTAGTTAACTAAAATCATGTAAGAGAAAACAAAGTTTTCCATAAACAATAATGCAACCTGCAGGTGAGGAATTTGTCCCAATTTAATTACAAGTGGGGAAGCAAAGCATGTTACAAAAATCCGAGCGCTAAGGGTTAATCTGAATATAAGTGACAGTCAAGACAATAACACATCTAAAAGAAATTATTCTGTGACAAATTCAAAATTTTATTTTAGTTCCTGTGACAGAAGTAGTTTCGGATAAATATTATACAAATCCTACAACCTATTAATAGTGCAGGCGCCAAAGGAAGTTGGGTATGCAAAATGTGAGGATCAGCAAATATGATCAGATTCTTGAATTTTGTAGTCTATTACGTTTGGATTGATGTTTAGGATTTCGGTGATGTGGGTTTGTGGTATGTTGTTCTGCAATAATTGGGACTTTAAGAGATACTGATAAAGATCGCCACATAGTGATTGAAAACGTTCTGTCTCAGTAAGCAGACACTGATGAAGATTGCCACGGAGCGACTAAGAATGTTCTGTCTTAGTAAGTTTTTACAAATTTACAAAAAAAATTAAAGTTCGGATAGTTAATAAACTAATGTAAACATTATTAAATGATCAGATTCTTTTAAATAAGACACCAAACAAACAAAAAACCTACGTTGCCAGCAGCTGTGCTGCTCCCTTAGAGCTATAGATAACAATTATTTCTATGAAGAAACATTAGGCGGGAAAGACTTGACCTGTGTAACAGCTATGGTGATATATCAAGGCAATGAAAATTTAGTAAATTTTATCAAAGTGAAGTGTAAAGCAGAACTGAATGAATTTGATTTAAAATTTTTAAACTATCAAGAAATTCTTCTTTTCCAAGAAAGTATGGAATCATCAATACCAAATTATATGGAAAGTTCCTATTTATTGAAAAGTAGAAAAACTATTTACAATATCATAATATTCTCTAGGTGTTGCATAGATTGCAACATGGTCAAACAGAAAACAATATCTACTGACCAGCTACAAGCTCTGTATGAGGAAGAACTCCATTTCAACAAATACTATCATCTGATAACCTCACATGTTTCTACTGTAAGGTTATTCCGATCATACCTCAGCCAACGACTTCCAAAGACGTTGTACATACCATGATGAAAAATTATGTCAATAATTTTTCTTGCTCTCAGTAAAAAAATAGCAATACTTTAATATCACATCGCTATTTATCTACCGCAAAAAATATTCAACAAACAAACCAAGAATTTCATAATTTGATATTATCACGTAATTCACACACTAAAAATCCAATCTGCCCATATCACAATCCTTAGTGCTGATACAGACGTTTTCATCCTGGAAATGTATTTCTGAAATAAGCTAATACATCTAGGTTCTATATAGGTCTATGGTTTGACAGTTCCTATAAGAAGAAATACATTTCAGTATGTCATTTAGCTGCTCAATCTATTGGCAAACAATTTGTCATATTTTGCCAGTATTACACTCTCTAAGTGATTGCGATTCAACTAGCAATTTTGGGCTAAAAAAATAGTTTAAAAGCTGCATACTTGATTATTTTACTGAGACCTTTGAGGTATCTAGGAAACCCATATCTAATTGTCAAAAAGTTAACAGAATTAGCAACCATTTGCACCTATTCATTTCTAAAAGAATGAACTGCTGATGAACTTCAGTACAAACTAATTTCTCAAAGCATCGGCTTCATCTTAAATTTATAAAGAACAATTTGCACATCATATTCCCTCTACATTTACATTAGTTAAGAGCTTCAGCAGAAACATTTGTGTGGATAAATGCTGATCAAACACAACAATTGCTTATTGACTACACCTTATTAGGCTATGAAAAAATTATAGTAAATTCAGCTTCGTGCTAGCTGACAAAGCGCCCATTACCAGAATTTTTAAATTAGCGCTGTAAATGTGCTTCAAATTGTCAAACAAAGGCTTGCTCTTGCAAAAAGTTACAACTAAATTGTATTTCTTTGTGCAAATATAATAATAATTACTATCAAAATAAAAAAAAATTGATTTTTGTGTTTTTCTCTGATATATTATGTTAACACCTGCTTTTTCATATTAAATATTTTTTTCAACTGTTCTTGTTTTATTTTTATTTATTTTATATTTGTTTTAATTTCTAGCTATAAGCATCTTTAATCACAAGAAACAATAATTGTCATATTAGAATTTAATATTGTCATTAAAATAGTTCAAGCCATTTGTTCAGTCCATTTTCTTGATATCTAAGAGAGTGGGGTATAAAAAATAAATGGACGAAAATGTTGGCAATAAGTCCCAATATTTACCAAAACTATTTATAAAGTTTGGTCCTCATGTTTTGCAAATTCAACTCCATCCAGCTCCCAGTTTATATATATATATATATATATCTCAATATGTATTCATGTGTATTAATAAAGAACTAAGTCAAAATACAAATACAAGAATTATAATTGAATTTACAATTCAAAGCTTTTCGTTGGCTAACAGTACAAGCATCATCAGGAATATTATTGGTACTGTTAGCCAACGAAAAGCTTTGAATTGTAAATTCAATTATAATTCTTGTATTTGTATTTTGACTTAGTACTTTAATATATAATTTTATACTTTTGCTACTACTTGTAACCAGACATTTTGTTAACTAAAATGTTTATATGTGTTTTATGTAAACAAAATACACAAAACATCCAGTTTACTGCAGAGTCTGAAAACAAAAAAACATTGAATTTCTTAGACATCACCATAACAAAAAATCAAAACAAACATGAATTCAACATATAACGCAAGCCAACCATGACAGGCACACTGATACACAATTCATCAAACTACCCAATACAACATAAACGCGCAGCATTCAAACATTTACTACACAGACTAAATGAAATATCTATGTCCACAACTAACTACACAGAACAACTAAACACAATCAAATATTTAGCTCACAAAAATGGATATGACAATTTTATTTAATAGACAAACTACACAGAAAAATACTCAACAAGAACAGTAACAACAACAAAAACATGAACACAAACAAATTCATCACCCTCACATACATAAACAAACTCACAAATATAATAGCACACCAATTCAAAAAAGCAGGATACAATGTAGCTTACAGAACAACAAATAAAAGCCAAACAGCTATCAGACACAGCATTAATACCAACGCATACAATAACCCAGGAGTATACAAACTAAAATGCAACAACTGCAATAAGTTCTATACTGGACAAACAGGCAGACCTTTTGTCAAAAGATATAAAGAACACAAAAGCGCACTGCACACTACTATTGAATCCACCTTCGCAAATCACCTCATGGACACTAAATACTCATGCAAAAGTATGGAAAATAACATGAGCGTCCTCCACACATGCAACAAAGGCCATAAATTAAACACACTAGAACAGTATGAAATATATAGACATAGCAACACACATAAAAATGACATCTTAAATTAACAAACACGGCACAGATCACACATACTCTTCGATCACATCACTTCTAACTTCCAAAATAATGGTACCTAGGAAGCACAACTGCAGCATTCCTAGGGGCAAAAATACAAGGCTGAAGAAGTCGTAAGATGAAAACGTTTCCTCCAAGTGTAAGTTAACAATTCAACAACTTTTAGTTAATAAAAAGTCTGGTCGTAAGTAATAGCACAAGTGTAATAAAAATTAACAACCAGCCCGTCATGAACAGCAACAAGATTTCGATATATACATACATACATACATATATATATATATATATATATATATATATATATATATATATATATATATATATGGTAAAAAGCTGAAGCTCGACGCCATACGATATGTATAAGACTTCAGCATTAGGACTAATTTATCTGTCCAAAACTTGTATGGTTACTAAATGCAGCTATTATAGACATAACCTTTCATTGCTTTATTGTAATTTCTAATTTAATTTAGGCACATATATATATATATATATATATATATATATATATATATATATAAACAAATAAACCCTAACCTTAAAAATAAAAAGTTATTGGTAAAGACAAAATTCAATACTTTTGAATTGCTGCCTAAACTGACCCAATTATCTTTGAGGTTATTGTTAGATAAAAATCTGTACAACTGCACACTTTTGTTTTCTGCAATATTCTTAGGGAACTGATCTTTTTAATCAATACAACTTATGAAATAAAAATGAGTAAAAACTGAATTAATAGCATAAATTGAAAACAATAAAAACAGGGATAAAACTTTGATTTTTTAGCCATTATATTTTTTAAATATTTAAACTAAGTTTATAATAATAAATTTTAAGAAAATTTATGTTTGATCTAATTTTATACAGAATTGATAGCTACTTACAATTTTGCAGTAGTTTCAACTTTCGTTGTTAGTTTGTAAATGAAAATCATTGTTAAGAATTTGGCCAAGTAGATTACAAGAAATTCAGTTTAAAGTTTCATTCCAAACAAAGAAGATGAAATTCGCTTTAGTATGATAACATGTAATTATATAATATGCGGTAAGTATACATAATGTCTTTTAAAAATATTTTACTGTTTTTATAAATACGGTTAACAGTTTTTAAATATTTGATTCCAGTAATTACAAAAATCTGTACAGAGCACAGTAGCGTAACTATAAATAAACACAATAACCCATAATAAGAATATTTAAATACCTTGATTGTACATTTCGCTAACACTGTTAGCATTACCAGAAGGTTACAAATATATTCCCAATATTTGTAGCAAGGGTTATTGTTGTTTATTTGTCCCAGTAATAAATGTAATATTTGAAGTGGCTTTATATTAGTTGAAATCCTCAAACTGCTTTCGTTGTCCTCAAAACTAACATTCGAGGTAAAGAGGTTTGTATTATCATAGAAATAAACTGGATCAACAGAAGTTGATCATAGACATCGGAAGCAATATTGGTCAGAAGAAACAACCAATAAATAGAGCAATGTGATAATATAGTCACGCCTATATTTAACTGGAAATTATACACTGTTACTAGAATAAGAAATCTAAATCTAGCGCCCGTGGAAATTATGTACAATTTAATTTGTTGTACTTATTAATTTTTGACAGTTACTGTAACAACTTCAATTTTTTTCGTTTCTCCATTCGCGTATGTTACAAAAATGCTTTTTAAGCAAGAAAAAGTTACTTTTAAATGTCATATGCCGATGAGATTAAGATTTTTACATTAATTATTGCCATATAAATAAAACTTTTAATGTAACGGATTAGTGAAATCAACTATTAACCTCCAATTGCCCTATATTCAAATCAGGCCTATTGTGAAGGGACATCGAAATTTTTCATTTGTCTATTGTGCCTTGTTACCACAAAAATCATTTTTTAAAAACTATTTTTCAATTCCTTCTAATAGCTCACATTCTCCTTATATATATATATATATATATATATATCGTACAAATTTTCAATCTTTAATAAAATGCCTTTTAATTCGTCTACCAATTAAGTGATGACAATTGATGTTAATATAGTTTTTTCAAATATTTAATCAATAATTAAATTATAAAAATGCAGGTGGTTAGGTTGGATTCGAACTGAGTATTTTTATATTCAAAGTGTAGCGCTTTTAGTCCTGAGATAACTCTTCCATATCTAGAAATGTAATTCTCAAAGATATATAAGCTTATGCATTTTTCTTTTGCCCCTCACTAATTGTCGTCAAAACCTCTATAGCACAACCTTAAATTGTTGCCATGATTACCACACAATTATATAAATAATGCTGTAGGATTAAAAGAAATGAAAAATATAAAATAAACAAACGAACTGGATTAATGTTATCGAATTTTGATTCCCAAATAGACAATGCCAAAGGAAAGCAAAAAGAAACTACAACACAATCTGAGCGATAAAAAAAAAGAAAGTATGTAAATAGTAACAAACAAAAATAATAGTCAAACACCATACATAGAAAGGAAAATAAATAATTGCAAGGAACTTCACTTTCTATTTTCGCACTTAGTATTGTTATCTTGAAAGGTATATACATATACTTATATTAATTGTAATTATAAAATAAAAAAATAATAAAATAAACTTTTCTTGTTGATTTCAGTAGGAATTTATTTTAAAGAAATTGTTATATTACTTGTTTACAAATAGTAACTAGTATCTAGTTAGAATACGATTGGTTGTAAAAAGAATTCTAAAAATTTTCTAAGGAAAGATAAACAGTTGCTAAATTCAACCTAGTGCTAACAAAATTATTATTTTTCATCAGAACTTATACAGTATTAATTGGATTTTTGTTGCTAGATTATAAAACAGATATATAATAATATAATTTAGTATAAAATAGTGATTTGTTTAATGACGAAACATTCAGTTTATACTATTTGATGTGTTAATAATCATGACAATAATTTTTTAATTTAATTTAGTTGAACTGTAAATGTATTTCATATCTGACTTGTGATTATAACTGTAGTAGTGGTAGGGTTTTTAATGGTTTTGTTATAATCAAATATGTAATAGCTTTTAATATTAGGTTTATAATATTTTACAGTGGTTTTAATTTAATATTTTGAGTGGTTTATATAATATTTTATATAATTATATATTTTATAATTATAATTTTATATTAATTAGCTATGTTTATTTGTAAATTATTGTAATTGTAATTTGTAATTTTAATTGTATCCTTGTGTATTGTAGACCTTATTGTAGTCATTATCGAAATGTTATCTGATTGAATAAATATTTGTATCTAACTCGCAAATAAACCGCATTTATTTAACCTGTTTGTTGAGTTAATGTGCTCTTAAACTATGTTTCTTATTTTGTCAAATTTGAAGCACTATTATTGTTTTGTGATATTTACAAACATTTTATTCTGTTCTTGAATTTTGTAGTCCGTTACATTTGGTGAATCTTATTAATCACTTAAACAATAGTTTATGACTATCCGAACTTTATATTTAGTAAATTTGTTAAAATGTACTGAAACAGAACGTTTTCGATCGCTATGTGCCGATCTTCATCAGTGTCCTCTTTATTTTTGTGTATAACTCACAACTTAACACTTACATACGCAAAAATAAACAAGAGGACACTGATGAAGATCGGCACATAGCAATCGAAAACGTTCTGTCTCAGTAAGTTTTAACAAATTTACTAAATATAAAGTTCGGATAGTTGTAAACTATTGTTTAAGTGATTAATTTTATTCTGATTAGAACGTATTTATATGTTACATATTTAAAACAAAAAAATCGAAGGTAGTGAAGAAAACCTGAAGTACTACTGGATATTAAGTTATAAGTAGCTCTGAGTGAGGCAAGAGGTGAAAGCTATAAAGCTCATATTAGCCATAATGTTTCCCATTCTCAATATTAAGGGATTATTCAGTCCATTCCACATATGGGTCATATGTTCTCCTTTATATTTGCCGCTGCCAGAAAAGAGAGTTTTATGTTTTCAGGATTAATGTGTGTATGTATGTACTCGTAGATTACGCCATAACTTCATAATGGTTCAACAAATCTGGATGTTCTGACTTATCAACTTCTGTAGTTCATTAGGAGTGTCATAGAATACATCAAACCAGAAGTTCTGCTAGGTTTAAAAATACTTAACTAAGTGAATACATAATTGCTTACTTGCTGACGCGTTTCAAAACATTCGTTCCTTTTACGGGTGTAGAGGGTTAGCTTCGTAATAGGAACGAATGTTTTGAAACGCGTCAGCAAGTAAGCAATTACGTATTCACTTAGCTAAGTATTTTTAAATCTAGTTTAATCAGTGAATTCAAGATGATTACATCAAGCAAGTCCAGAAGCTCTGGATGTTACATCTGAAAGTTCATTTCGGATTGTAGCTTAGAGCTCATATATATATTAATTCACAATGACTCACGCTAACATTTATGGATGTTCAATAGGTTGTTAGATTCCTTATCTCATCAGGAGTGCCATAGATATTTAAAACATAGGCATTGAACAGAAATAACACTTTAGAGAACAGTCATATTTCTTGAAAGCAACGTTTCCCACCTGAGCTACCAAGTGAGGTTCATGTGGCTGGGGATCTAGGTCAGGGGTTCCCAAGGTTCTAGCAGATGCATACCTGAAATTGTGGTGAAGAATTGGTGTACCACTATACCTAATTGGTCAAGGAGGGGAAGTAGATTGAAAGAATGCCTCCCTGATCCTAATTGTTTTAGAAACACGTCTATTATTTATTTTGTTTTTATTAAACTTTCCATTAATTTTTAATAACATAAAACAATAAAAGAAAATGTAAACAATTACACACATTACAGTTCTATTTAATACTCATATCTATACAAAAACATGTTATACGATTGGTACAAAAAGCAGTAAAAAAAAACAGACAAATCAATAATGGTCAATGTACACATTGACCAAAATACATTTTGATTATTGCGCAAAACCTTGTTTCTGTTTGCCTGTCAGTAAAGAGTCAATATCAGGTGTAATTAACTTAATGTTATCCTTAAGCCTCTTCAACACTTGTTAGTTTGTTTTTATATTAATTTTTTATATACAACAGTTCAGAAACCACTCTCAAACAAATAACTAGTGACGAATGGCATCAAAAACAGCAAAGTTTTCCAGAAGAGCTTTGGATACTCGGATTTACACATGATCCAGAAATCTATTAATGATTTCTCTTTAAAACATCTATCATGGAACTGTCTTCTGTTAAATCGATAAAATTTTCCTGCAATTACTAATCATTTTGTGAGCTTCCTGATGAGGCCACATACGTACCACCTGAAATCTTCCTGCATACCACCAGTGGTACTCTTCCCACAAGTTGAGAACCCGTGTTCTAAGCCATTACATTACACTCCTCTCACATTCCTAACCATCAGATAATTTCATCCTAATACACACACACACACACACTGAAAGAGAAAATGAGTCACTGATTTTATTTAATGTTCTGTCTTTTAGTTATAGAAAGTAGATTTGATTGTGTCATTATCTCTTTGAATATTTGGAGAATGAAAGTTAAAAAACAAAACAACAAAATACAACTAAATCTATGTAATGAAAAACAACATTAGATAAATTTACATACAGTACCTTCATGTTGTACTTCATTTTCATTTAATGTACAAAATCATCTTAGCCTAATAACACATTTACAAAAATTAAGGTCAGTCTTACATATTTACAATGTTATTTCATTTATCAAAAACCTATTACAATATCATTGCACAACATTATACATACATACAATTAAATTATGCTTTTATTTTACAATTGTCGACATTGCTTGTTGATCCATTTGCACTTTTCAGGGGCTTCTGGTCTGATTCTGGGTTGTTCCAAGGTTGCACTTCAGCTGATCCCGTAAACAGATAAATGACGTTCGTGACAACAAGGACAATGACTGCAATCCAGAACACCAGCCTCCATTCTAGTAATGTGCTCTGAAATTGTAAAATAAGATTTTAATTAATTTTACTAAAGATTGATTTATAAATTAGTTTTTTGTTAAACTTAATGATCACTACCTTCAAACAAAATTAATATTATTTTTTTAAAATATAATATAAAAATATTTCTATATATTTGAGTACAGTTTTCTGCCTTTCCTAACGTTACAATAATCTCATCTGTTTCGGAGGACAGAGGAGAATATTGTAAAGTTACAAAACGCAGAAAATTGTACTCAAATATATAGAAATATTCCTAACAGAAATGAAGATGAGTATATTAAAAATTTTATTCATTTTTCTTCAGTTGTCAAGGCTACATAACGACTAAGATTAATAGACTTGATTAATAATAACAAAAACAGAGTTGGGGAGATCCCTACCAAGAAAAAAAATGAATTTAATTAGCTTAAGTTAAGCTTTCAGTTGCGTTTATTATTTTTTAAAATAAAAGATAATGAAAGAATCTTATGATCAAGTTTAGCCAAGTTATCTAAAACTTAATAAAACAAAACACTTTCTGTTAATAAATACATAAAAACCTCTTACCTACAAACTGTCTTTATTTTACCCTTATGTACATTTCAGTTACCAAGTAACCATCCTCAGAGGGATAACATGCAAAGACTCTGTGAGTCTTTGCATGTTATCCCTCTGAGGATGGTTACTTGGTAACTGAAATGTACATAAGGGTAAAATAAAGAAAATTTGTGGTTAAGAGGTTTTTGTATATTTATTAATAAATTCAACCACAGTATATTCCTAATAAATAGTAACATTTTCTATTGCACAATAGATTTTCATTAGTGTCTGTAACACAAGAAACTGATGCAGATCACTTGGTGCAATTAAAAAAGTTTTTCCCAATAGGATTTATATACATTTTTAAAACTTATAAGTTCACTGATCATCATGGAAAAAAAGTGCATTAACTTGAATTCTTTCAAGTTGACATTCCCTAAACTGATACTTACATTTGGTGTTAGATAGCCTACAAGGTAAGGTGTAATGATGCCGGAGATGGCTCCAATGCCGCCCACTAAAGCCATTAAAGTGCCTGCATAGTTTGGACTTAAGTCAAGGGCATTAACTTTTAGGCTAGGAACAAAAGCACCCATCAGGCCCATTCCTACAGTGAAGAACGTTGCTACAAGAACCCTATCGCATCCTGAATAAGTAGCTGCTAAAATTCCAATAGCTGGGCCTGTAGCAGCTGTAAAGTTAAAAGTACCATTTTGTTAGTAAAAATTCTTTACAATGTTTATTAAATAGAGACAGTATTGAGTTATTTCACATGTTTTGAATGCTAATTTTCATACATAATTAAGTACGAGCATTGCAATTATTTATCTTTATATTTTACAAAAGTGCAACAAAATGTAATACCAGTAAGTCGTCTTGAATAAGTGAGTAATTGTAGGATTGTTTCTCAACTTTACAAAAAGGGGTTATTCCTACTTTAATACTACCTATCTCAAAGGATTAACTATTACGGTGGGTCAAAAAGATGACTTTTTTAAAACTATATGAAGCAACTGTGGCGTAATGTTTATTTTTAAATAAATAAAACCTCTAAACCACAAAAAACAATTTATTTAAACCTTATGTACATTTCGATTGCCCAGCAATCATCTTCAGAGGTATTTAAAAAATACAACTAACTTTAAACAACATAATACAACAAATATATAGGCTTAAACCGGCAACTACTTCGCCACGCCCCTTATTTAAAAAACTAGTACGACCAATCACGTTGCAGTAAATTCCCCCTCTACAACTTGGTCCGGTCTTCCCCCTCTCGTGGTGAAGAGTTACCGCGAACTTTAATAAAAGTTTGTATATTCACAAATATGACGAAAATAATTTATTAAATTGTGATAAAGGGCCTATCCCTAAATCTCAGTTATACTCATTAATTAGGAGATAGTTATAACTTTGTTAGTAAGGAATTTTATTGTTTTTTAGTAAAATTGAAATAGTTGTAACGATAACTCTTCACCACTAGAGGGGGAAGACCGGACCAAGTTGTAGAGGGGGAATTTACTGCAACGTGATTGGTCGTACTAGTTTTTTAAATAAGGGGCATGGCGAAGTAGTTGCCGGTTTAAGCCTATATATTTGTTGTATTATGTTGTTTAAAGTTAGTTGTATTTTTTAAATACCTCTGAAGATGATTGCTGGGCAATCGAAATGTACATAAGGTTTAAATAAATTGTTTTTTGTGGTTTAGAGGTTTTATTTATTTAAAAATGACTTTTCTAAGTACAGAGTTCTAATAGATTAAAAATGTTTGTATTTGCAGGATAGTTATTGAAAATAATGGAAAAAATACTACACATTATTTTCAGTTAGCAAAAGGAAAAAAGTTAAGAAAACATACGAAACAAAATTTTATTTTTAAACTATGACTATAAATAAATTTCGAATAAATGATAAACTTGTTGAATATTGAGTCAAAGAAATTTATTTAATTAGTGTAACATTTTGGCAACATTTCGTTGTCCTTATCAAGCCTGAAAACAAAATTACGTTGCTTATAAATACCCACATAAAATGCAAGTACATTCACCACTATAATTTGAAACTTTAAAAAACTAAATGAAATTTCAGTCAAAATTTAATAAAATAAAGTAGTGCGAGCCATAAATTCATCTAAAAAATAATTAAAAACCGTAACAACACTGAGAGAACAGCAATATTTACATAAAAAAACACATCCTAAATAACAACAAAAAAAAAAAACAAACAACAAATGGATCAACCATACATATTAACACTAGCTAATTCTTTGATATTTTTAATTTATACAATGGCTTAGACGTACCACATACCATATAAAACAATTTTTAATATTGATACCATTCTTTTGTAAGTTAATATGGACTACTGTTTTCAGGCTTGATAAGGGCAACGGACCAGATGCTGAAACGTTGCAGTAATTAAATAAACGTCTTTGGCTTAATATTCAACAGGTTTATTGTTTATTTAATACTTATTTTGAGTGGCCAAATAAACATAAATAAATTTTCTTGTTGCTCTAATAGCATATAATTTTTTTAAAATTTTGAGTGCCTATTTATAGAAAGTTAAATTAGCTCTTCGTATCAGTATTGCAAAACTGTAGTAATGCCCATAGAGTACTGCTGAAATGTTTACTATACGGTGAATATCGTCCATTATATTATGCAAAATTTGATTTTTTTGTTTTGAAATAAACAATGTTTTTTTTTTATATAGAATGCCATCATAGAATATTATGGTTGCTTTGCAACCAGTAAGGCTCATTTAATGAAGGCAGCCACAAAAACAATCAACCACACTTATCACCTCATGAGGGGAAGTGAAATTAAGATGAAAGCCTCATGAGTTGCCAGTCAGCTCCTCTCCAGACGGTACTACAGACTAGTTGTGCTACAGTATAGTGAATTAATTTCTCCTAAAATTGTATTTTTATTATGCCTATTAATAATGATCTCAGATTGGTTTTATAGGAAACAGGTCTGACATGTTAAAAGGAAGATACGCAGAGAAAAAAGAAAATACTACAGAGACTAATGCAGTATAAAGAAAATTAAGTAGCAACAAAAGGAGTATATTTTAATAGCAGAGGAGGCTATTATCTATGAAGAAGAAACATGAAATGAAATATTCTTAAGAGGGAGAAGTAGAAAGAATATATGAGCGTAACTCATAAGCCTGTTGGAGAAAATATCAATTATATCACTTCGACAAGTGGAATGAGTTGGGAAATAGCGGAGTGTATCTTCATACATCTGGAAGATATTGATTTTAATAATAATCAACTTGATGAGGTTGTGATGGAGTAGCAACAAATACTTGACAGAATAATAGTGTGGTTCATAATATACAATACTATTTTACAACAAAACTTAAAGGTCTGGGTTCAATTCATGGTATTACCCCCCCCCCACCCCCGGTTGACTAGTCAGCAAAAATAAATACCTAGGGATATGTCGGCATTTGAATTCTACTGCTGGCCACATCGACCTCTTTGGATATTGCAAGGGCCAATTTCACTCAGTCATATTTCAAACCATGTGAATTGTATAAAAGGAGTGTTATTACAAAAACTAAGATTCCTTCTTTAGTTTTATGTGAAAATACATTACTGAAATTTGGTTTCATAAGCTTCACTTGCTCTAGAACGATGTGTAAAGTTTGTACCAGAGAATCTGAGAAAGTGTCGACAAAAAAATAAAGCTGGCTACCTTAAAGCTACTTTGGTTTCAAGATCTATAATGCCAAAATTTAATATAATATCAAATTCAAGTTGAGGTTTTATGAAAAAAAATGGAATCCAATTCACCCCAATTGGTAGAGTGCTTGAGAAGGTCTTAATTTGAAAATAAGTGTTGAATGATGAAAAATTTAATAAGGATGATTTGCAGCCTTATGGCCTGTTTCCCAAATTAAATTTTAATGAGGGATTAAACACACTACGAGGGATTAAATTAAACAATTGAATGGAAAGTTATGGTATATTTTTATTTAAACACTTTATAAATAAATGTAGCAACGTAGACCATTGCTAGACCTACAGCTATGTGGCCAGGAGCAAAAAGCTCCCTGAAGCCTCTTTATTTGGTACTGTCAACATAAATATATAAATTTAAACTACTTAACTAAGTGAATACATAATTGCTTACTTACTGACGCGTTTCAAAACGATCGGTCCTTTTACAAAGCTAACCCCTACTAGCGGCTTTTGGCTCTTTACAAACGGTATGACAGAGTTGGATTTATGACAGCATTTATTATAAACCCTGTCATACTGTTTGTAAAAAGCCAAAAGCCGCTAGTAGAGGGTTAGCTTCGTAAAAGGAACGATTGTTTTGAAACGCGTCAGCAAGTAAGCAATTACGTATTCACTTAGTTAAGTAGCTTAAATTTAGTTTAATCAGTGAATTCAAGATGATTACATCAAGCAACTTCAATAAATACATAATTAGCATTTATTTTATTAAAGTTATTTGAAAAATAATTAATTGAAAACAATTTCAGGACTAGGTTAAAACCACATTTACTAAGCAAAGAATGTTTTGGGTTTTTTTATTTATTATGTATTTTATCGGTATTTGTAAGTTTCATATTGCTCTGTTGTCTTGACATAGGGTTAATTTTGTTGATGAGGAGTATTTACTAAGTTGTGGCTGAAGTTTGTTTACCTGTAGTCTGTTTTTATTGTATGGTTAGCAAAATATGTGTCAGTGGTGTTTTTAATTGAGTTATGAGCTCTTGCAACTTTGTTTAAAACTGCTGCTGGTTTTCATTATGTAGAGTTTAACAGTCAGTACAGTTTAGTTGCTAATTAAATGTAGTACAAATAAGGCAACCTTTACACTCTATGGTCACCCATAGGGTATTGTTAATGATAAGTAAAATGCACACACACACACACATACACACACACACACAGAAATAATTGAATTGCTGCCCCGCTAGTATATTTAACTAGGAACAACTTTTATATAGCTATAAGAGGCTATTATTTTTACACACTATGCATGAATACAAGAGGTTACATGTATTACCTTACCAATAGAAATGAAGATTTTGCGAACAAATGTTATCGAATATCCTTTCTTTGTAATCAAAAAATCTACTATTCCTCCAGAGATGATTGCAAAGATCCACATAACAAAGTAAGGAGCAGCAGATAGTAACCCATTCTAAGGAAGACAAAGACATGTTAATTTATCATTTATAAGAATCTCTAATTTCATAAATTGTTAGCTATATTATTTTCAGAATCTACAAAATTGATGATATTTAATGTGTTCCAGTCAGGATCACCACTAAAATCCTACTTGGATGGGTTGTTGGTATTTCAGGCTATTAAATTAAAATATATTCTCAATTTGAATGTATTTCAAATTTAAAAATCATTTAAATATAAATTTAAGAAGATGTACAAAGTTGTACCTACTTATTAATAAAATCAGAATTAAAGCTTACGAAAAATATCACATTTTTAAAAATAAACTTTAATATTTCGAAGCTTGTAATCATCTTTAATTCACTGACTAAACTATAATTAAACAATTCGTAACTAAGTGAAGACTTAAGGGCTTACTTGCTGACGCATTTAGAAACAATCATTCCTTTTACGAAGCTTATGAGTAAAAGCTTAGCTTGGTAAAACAAACAATTGTTTCAAAACACATTGCAATAAGCTCTTAAGTATTCACCTAGTTAATTAATTATATTTTAGTTTATTTAATTATATTTTAAACTTTCGTTTTTACAAACTACAATTCTACAAAAATTGAGTTTTTACAAAAAGAAAATAATAATAGTAAACTTAATTTTTTTATATAAAAACAAAAATATCGTAACCATTTCCTATGTAGCTATTTTGAAATAAAGTTAAATTTTAATATAGCTATTATGTAATGCAGTATGTTATAGTGATCTGTTGTATAAAGAAACCTTCATTTTATAAAGTTCCCTTGTGATGCAAAGGGAGGTTAAATTTCTACTTTTTCAAAATATTAAATTTTCTTAGCATCACTGCTAAGCTTTATTGTTTTTTTTTCTAGGGAATTTCTAAATGAACAGGTAAATTTTGTTGTGATATTGATGTCTAGTAAACATTTCCATAAGAATTACTTTATAATTAGTTTTTTTTTTAATAAAGGATTATTAAATTTGTACTGCAAAAGCAGAAATTTAAATAAGATATTGGTTACCTGAGCTATAGAAAATCGCATTACACTCTTCATGTACTTTGGCAGATCTGTGATGATTGTAAACAGACCCCAATCATGGCCAATCTGAGCGATGACGAGGCCCCACAGAGGGACAGATGTTAAGATGTACTTCCATGGCGTTGGTGGGAGATCCTATAAATAATAGTTTGAAATTAATTTCGAAGGCAATAACGATTAATTTCAAACTTACTTAGTGAAGTTAAAGATAAAGATCTGCTTAAAATAAAAATTTAAATAATTATTATAGTAGGATTTTAAATAAAAATAAAAAGGTAAGAACAAAATACACAAATCAAAATGCTCCTGGAAAGACACTTATAAGTAATAATGAAAGAAGAAAATATTGCAAATTGTTTTAATGAAAAGTGAATAAGTTTAGGTTTAAGCTATTCAAAACTATAAAGTGACTCTCACATGCTTAAAAACTAAATAAGTTTAAGACATAATTTAAAAATATATCAATATTGTATTTAAAAATGACATTTTAGAAAGTAAAAGCCAATAAAGCCTAATATAGAAAAATGTATCTTAAGACTTTTAGTGATAGATTTTTACCATATCAGAACTTTATCACTAGTTTATCAAATTTGCAGAATCTGTGTCACACTTGGTCAGTGCATTATTCAATGTTATGAGTCAGGGCCCAAAACCTCAAGGAATGACCCAACAATTGCTAGTTTATTTCTAACATTTGTTGATTCCATCTTCGTGTGAGCTACTAGTAATCACTTACACTTTAAAAAAATGTTTTAACTTGCCTATAGTAGCACTTACTTTGCTTGTTGAGGACGGCCGTTTCGGGAGATGTGTCCCTTTGTCAACTCAGACCGTAACTGATCTCAAGGTTTACGTAGGTTAGGGTGGGGGTGGGATATTTTGGTGGTGTGGGTGTATTTTGTGTGTATTAGGAGTTATGATGTCAAAAAGTGCGTGTGAGTTGTAATGTAATTGTGTATTGAGTATGTGTGTAGGGTGTAGTTTGAAGTGCCTATATATTTCGTATTGTTCGGTTGTGTAGCGTTGGTTATTTCTGTGTTGTTTATGAAGAATTTGTAGGTTAGATGTTATGTCTGTGTAGTCGTGTTTTGTGGAGTTGAGATGATCTAAAAAACAATAACTACCAATCAAACTTCGCCGATCATCTCAACTCCACAAAACACGACTACACAGACATAACATCTAACCTACAAATTCTTCATAAGCAACACAGAAATAACCAACGCTACACAACCGAACAATAAGAAATATATAGGCACTTCAAACTACACCCTACACACATACTCAATACACAATTACATTACAACTCACACGCATTTTTTGACATCATAACTCCTAATACACACAAAATACACCCACACCACCAAAATATCCCACCCCCACCCTAACCTACGTAAACCTTAAGATCAGTTACGGTCTGAGTTGACAAAGGGACACATCTCCCGAAATGGCCGTCCTCAACAAGCAAAGTAAGTGCTACTATAGGCAAGTTAAAACATTTTTTAAAAGTGTAAGTTTATTTCTATTTTTTTGCAATTAGTAAAAAGCCTTCAAATATTACTTTAAACTATACAATATCAAGAGTACAATGGTACAATATATTACAGTAAAAATATTGGCAAAAACCCCAATTCCACAACAATAATAAAAAATTACTAATATTACATGTTATCGAAATCTTGTTGCTGTTCATGACGAGCTGGTTGTTAATTCTTATTACACTTTTGCTATTACTTGTGACCAGACTTTTTGTTAACTAAAATTTGTTAAATTGTTAACTTACACTTGGAGGAAATGTTTTCGTCTTACGACTTCTTCAACCTCGTATCTTCAGCCTACGGCACAGATCACACATACTATTCGATCAGATCACTTCTAACTTTCAAAATAATGGTACCGAGGAAGCACAACTGCAGCATTCCTAGTGGTAAAAATACGCAGAATTTTTAGAAGAAGTCCAAGACGAAAACATTTCCTCCAAGTGTAAGTTAACAATTTAACAACTTTTAGTTAACAAAAAGTCTGGTCGCAAATAAAAGCAAAAGTGTAATAAGAATTACAAGTTACCTAAGATTAAACCCTTATGTACATTTTGATGACCATGTCATCATCATCAGAGGGTTCTATTACAAAATTAAAATCTAGAATACAATAATTTACAAACTAGACTGACAGCAACCGCTCTCTCAGGTCGCTATATATATAGATGTGATGTAAGCTGTGCCTCTGACCAACAAACATCTGTTGGCCATGTTGAACCATATAGGCCATGTCAGAAAAGACTAAACTATAATATTAATATATGTAATATAAATTACACCTAATAAAAATAAAATAAAAACTACCTAATATAATACATCGTTCTCATCATCACATGAACTATGAATTATCTTATTAATTCCTGATTTCTCCAACATTGGAATTGTACTTTTAGGGTTACCTAATAAATTAATAAGTTTATTATGACTCTTATAAGTTATCTTTACATTGACCTTTTTAAAATAGAATCTAACCCTTTTGTTAAAATATTATCTTGTGTATATATCAACCACAGAGAGCGGTTGGTGTCAGTCTAGTTTGTAATTATTGTATTCTAGTTTGTAATTTTATAATAGGACCCTCTGATGATGATGGCATGGTCATCGAAATGTACATAAGGGTTTAATCTTAGATAACTTGTACTACCAGTTATTTTTGATTATTTTTGTGGTATAGTCCAATCCTGGTAATCCGAATTCTGGTAGTCTAAAGCTCTCACTAATCCAAAGCGATTTTCGAAAATATCAAAATGAGAAATAAATAAATGACTATAAGAGAGGTTCAAAGAAGAAAGGCAACATGGTTTTGTTTACTTTGCAATGACCTCAGTGCATCAATCCCTTTTGATTAGTCAACCTACAGCAGTTCAGTTTCTACGTTTACAACAAGCGTTTATGTTAGAATCGTTTTATCGCAGTGTTTTAAACATTAATTTTTATAATGGCGTTGTCTTCTCTTAAATGAAAACACAATTCACTTTCATTGTCAGATGAGTGTGACATTCTAAAACTACTTGATGTCAGGGTACCTAATAAAAAATTAGAAGAAGTAGAAGATTTCGAGATCGAAAATTCAACAATCAGTAACATAAAAAAACAGAAAAAAATGTATCGCTTACATGTGAAGCCACATGCATTGACTGGGCATTGGAAAACGACATACCATACCATCAAGTCTTGCTGCTGCTTCAGATCAGAAAGGAGGCTGTATAAAAGGCAATCAACCAACTGAAGCAAATAAAAATTTAGACTTTTTTAGTAAGAAGGGAAATTTCATAAAAAGTAAAGTGTTTATGTTGTACGTACAGTAGTAAGTTTATTTGTGTTTTATTAAGTGTTATTCAAGTGTTTGTTAGATGGTTTATTTTAGAACTTTACATGATAAAAAGCTGTTTCAATTAAAATATATGTGTTTCAATTTGTAAGTGTTTTCTTTCAGTTATTACTGTACTTAACTAACTCTACTTTTAACATTAGTCTATGCATACTATATAATACCATATAGGGATATATGTAGCCGTATTTACATCGTGGGTATACGTAGTACATATACATTCTGGTAATCCGAAATGGTTGTACATTTATTATTTTGGATTACTGGGATTGGACTGTACTTGGGTTTTTGGCAATATTTTTTATTATAATTACTCAAACTATTCACTTCTTTATGGTTGGACTTGTTACAGATAATTTAAGAACAGTTGTCTTAACATGATGGATATAAAATTATCAATATGTTTTCAGAATACTGACTATACTGTGCTATTACAATACCTGTCTCTTTTTCAGTTGGCCAACTGATTGAGCCAGAAGGAAGTCCCGCTCACTTTCTGTGATGAAAGGATGGGAAGAAGGATCATTGTAACATAGAAGCATGAAGAGGATCACCCAAGCTACACCAGCTGTGCCAAATATGTAGAATACGTTGACCCAACCTCCCGTCAGATATCTCATTATAATACCTCCTAACGCCATGGCAACCACATTTCCTATCTGTGCACCTAAAAAAAGTTAAAATATAAATAAAATATTTCTAAGTGTTGAAAAATATTTTTAGCAGTAAGCTTGAGTTACGGCTGGCAATAGAAATATTATTTTGGCAGTTTCTGCTACTTTTGACAGTTAATATGTTCCATAAATCTGATAGTTGTAACATGTTCCATGGATGTTTTAAATTTGACAGTAAATATTTATAACCAATATTTTAGTTTTGATAGTTAATATGTAACACTATTATTTTAGTTTTGACAGTTAATTTGTCATACCAATGATTTACTTTTGACAGTTAATATGTTTCACCAATGTTTAGTTTTGATAGTTCCTATGTTCCACCACATTTGAAAGTTGATATGTTTCACCATTGTCTTAGATTTGACAGATAATATGTTCCATAAATGTTTTAATTTGGGCAGTTTGATACATTCTACCAATTATTTACTTTAGAATTAATGTTAACATGTCCCACCATTATTTTACTTTTGATGTGGAATGTGATCCACCAATGTTTTAGTTTTGACAGTTAATATTTACCACTTTTATTTTAAGTCTGGTTCGTCATAAACTAATGTAAAGTTATTAATTAAGTTTCACCGAATGTAATGGATTACAAAATTCAAGAGTATTATTTTAATTTTGTCCATTAATATGTTCCACAATTGTTCAAGTTTTGACATTTAGTACATTATAAAATGATTGAGTTTTAAATTAATATTAATATGGCAATGTTAGTTATAGTTTTGAACATACAAAATTTAAAAATTTACAAATCGTAGGACTATGTTTTGATAAAAACTTGTTAAAAAAATATATATTTTACATCAATTTATACATGTTTGGTAGTTATATATTCTAGACAACAATTGTTGTATTATTATGTTTTCAAAGTAATGAATATCTTGAGATACTGAAATAATTCTTAAATTTTGTAGTCCATTATGTTACGTGAATCTTAATTAATCTCTTTAACAATAGTTTATGACTATCCGAACTTTAAATTTTGTAAATTTGTGAAAACTTACTGAGACAGAATGTTTTCGATCCCTATGTGGCGATCTTCATCAGTTTCTCCTGATTGAGACACTGATGAAGATCGCCACATAGCGATCAAAAACGTTCTTTCTCAGTAAGTTTTCACAAATTAACAAAATTTAAAGTTCAGATAGTGTAAACTATTTAAAGCTATTAATATTGAAATAAGTCGAGTAGGTAAGACGAATTGTTGGAGGTTCCATTGAACACCTTGCACTGTAAACATTCTTTGAGTACCCAATATGGGTTTAGATACAAACTGAACCACCTAATGTTATTGGTCAGGTTCTGAATCATTAATAATATGTTAACAGATAAGACAAATTAGAAGATTTACGTGTATATATAGGTAATATTGACATTATACATTTGTGCTCTATATATTAGAGATATTATTATGTCCTAAAAATGAGCACGAGCTGTAATATAAATAAGGAGAGTGGTTTTGTAAGAGGTAAAGAGACTCAATCTCTGAAATAATGAGATAAGTAGAATTAAAACTCTGTCTAAAGACAGAAAGGAATGTTTCTTTGGTGAAACATCTTCACCTGCCTTTCAAGGCTGGATTCATAGGTATCTGTCTGCAGATGTTTGAAACTCATATGACTAATAAGAGAATATTTATAACATAGAAAATATTACTGTATGTTTTATGTTATTTAAATATTATTAAATCTACTTATTGATATCACTTAGCAAAAACTGTGGAGACACAGACAAGACTGTTGCTCAGGTGTGTTGTGTTATTGTGACTCTCGATTCATAGCATTGAACAATGCACTGATCTAGTGTGAAACCCGACCGCTACATAACAGTAAGTAGTGGTTTTTTGCCAATTGACGTCCATAAAAAAATATTAAAAAGCCTATAGATGTACGACTGCAAATTAATTTCCAAAAATGAAGCTGCAAATTTTATTATTAAATTTCCAGATATAGCAATGGTCAAATTTAAAAGTTACATTCAATTTAAGTATGTAATTTAAATGACTTTTAGATGGACTGGCTCAAAAACATTCTTGATATTTTGATGAATACTTTCTTGTTATTAATGAATAAGTTTAAATCATAAATTAAGTTATTTTTACAATTACCTGCAAAGACAAGTGCTCCTAAACGACCTCTTTCTTGTGGTGGTGCCCATTGGGCCAACATTACATTCATAGAGGGGTATAGACCACCCTGTAAACATATTTATATTTATTGATAAAATGTAATTGAATATCATAAAAGTTTTACACAATCATTCTATTTTAATCATACTTCTTTAAATAATTAAAAATTATCAGCTGCCATTAGTTCTATGATTGGTAACAATATTATGGTGTCATTTATAATTTTGTTCAGATTTATAGTTGCGTCCAGCTAACTGTGCACTTGCTCACCTGTTTTCTTGTGTAGTCTACTACCACTTCTGAAAACATGTTACATTTTCAGAATGTTCTATACATCAACAGCTTCTGAAGGCTACAATCAGTAACACATCTGAATGGAATGTGAGGAGACTGTAGTACTATAGTTTTATAATTTGTAGCCATGAGTGTATTGATAGTCCTTATCATGTTTGTAGGAAAGTATTTATACTGACCCTCTACCTCCCGTCTCGCCTATTGTCATTTATCAAGACCATATGCACATTTAAATGGTCCCAACTATACATGTGTTACTTAAAAATACATTCTCAATAAAAAAAAGATTATAAATACAACAGACCAGGAATAGTGGTTCAAATTTGAAAAATACAAACACAACTTACACCATGGGTTATGGTGAAGTGTTACTCTATTTTTATTATATAGCTATGTTAAAAATAATTACAAACTACCCACTTTGAATAGTTTTAATTAAAAATAATAAGTTTTAAATTTCCTTGTTCAAAACTATATAAAGAAGTATTGAGACTTTGAAAGTTCGTTACAAATTTCATCCTGTGGTTTAGGATTTTCTCGTGGATATAAGCCATAGTCAGTCCATTTAGGCGTCTTTGGTAAGTTTGATTTCAGCAGTATCCGGCCATCGCCAAATAAGATCATTTGAGCACATTGAAAACTTATGGACACTGCACATCCACATTAAATAGCAGCTCTCAGTTTGCTATCAACTTGTTTTATACTTAAACTTCTTGAGTTTAACATGAACAACATGTTTTATCGAGAACAGCTTTTTTTTGTATTGCTTAGTACACATCAAGTATTGGAAAGATGGCGGTGGGGAGTGGGGATGGCCGAAGCTGATGTTTCATTCAACTAATGAGCACGCATTAGTTTAAAACAACTTATGATTAACAAGTGACCGTTGCTTAAACTAATGCGTGCACATCAGTTGAAATCGAATGTCTTTCATTAGTTTGCTAGGCTTTAGGTAAATGTGCGAACATCTGAAGTGAGTCGCAGTGGATGACATTAGTTAAGTCGCGTCGATGTCAACATGACATGATGGGCAGGTCACCTGCTAAGCTCAGACTGCTGTAGTGATGTGTTTTCTGGCTTAAGTGGATGTTTTGTTCGCGATGTCATGTGATGCTAATGAATCCGAGGATGACGCCTGAGACATTTAAGTAAATGTCTATTGAAAATGTTTATCTACTTGAAAATATTACGCCTCAGTTAGACATCTGCGTTTCTCACCACAACTTTCATCCTACTCCGATTTTATATGAGGAAAAGCTACAGCACTACTGATTTTGACACTCGAATTTCCCTTCCACAGTGTGATGTGCAGTGGAAGGGACTGGACGACTTTGAACAGACCAATCGGGCGAAGCAGCCTGCTAGACCACGAGGTAAGAATTCATGTAAAAACAAATCAGTATGTTTCCAAAAGCATCGATGTACGCATCCTGGAGTGCATCACAATGCACCTCCACCTAGACTAACCTGTTATGTTCAACTTGGTATGTTACAGTGTGTTTTATTTACATTGATGTCGATCACGACCTCCACCTCCAACACGACCTCCACCTCCACCGCGACCTACACCTCTACCGTGACATACACCTCCACCGCGACCCACACCTCCACCGCGACCTACACCTCTACCGCGACCCACACCTACACCGTGACCAACACCTTCACCACGACCTCCACCTCCACCGCGACCTCCACCTTCACCGTGACCCACACCTCCACCGCGACCCACAACTCCACCGCGACCTACACCTTCACCGCGACCCATTTGTGCTGTTCACACCCTTAGACAGTATTTTGTCTGCATAGGTTCTGTACAGGTAACTGATGCGAAACAGCTGATACCGTTGTTTTCGGTCATCCCTGGTTGGGAAGGTCTTGTTGTGTGGAAGGGAGTTGGATGTTTCAGTTAGACTCGAGATGTGGGACCTAGATAAGCGCGATAGACTGTTTTACTCAAACGTTGAGTCGGTGACCCCAACCCAATCGAGCCTTTCACCTCCACTTCCATGTTCCACCGAATCGTGTGGGCCGATTCCAGAGCGTAACATGATTTTGGGGTGTATGCGTAAGTGAATACTATTACGGTTATGAGTAAAAAAGTCTCATAACAAAATCCGTCTAGGTCCCACATATTTCGTGTAATTGAAACTTCCAACTCCCCTCTACACAATAAGATCGTCCCAACCGCCATCCCCCACTACTTGCCGCGTACTACCCAATACAAAAACATTTGGTTACAGTTAAACACCCTCTATTTGAATTTACTTATCAGTGTTTGAAATTAATATGAAATTTTTTACACAACTGTCCAATTTAAAATAATTTTTGTAGTATTTGAAAGGTTAAAAGTCATCGTATAATCTTTCTGAGGGGTTAAAACCTCTACTCCTCCTCGATATACTCCTGTATCACAGCCTCTCTTCTTCAGATTGTATTCTATAACAACCCTTACATACTTCTTAAGAATCATTACCTCCCTTTCTTAAAACGTTTTGTAATACAACCTTCAAATTCTAGGCTGAAAAGTTTCTCTAAAGGCCTGTAAGTACTATTTAGATCTACTCATGACCCACCATATACTTTCAAACAGAAAATTTAAAACAATTTGTAGTAATAACTACAGCTCTGAATTATTCTGAAACAGCTGACTACAAACGGGAAATTATATTGTATCATTTACACGAGCAAGAATCATATTGACATGAAGGGTCAGATATAAAGATGAATTAATTTAAATTGTAAAATAAACAATCATCGTAATTATCCTAGACAAGAAAATAGCATCTTGCATTGTGGGTAATTTTATTTTCCTTGTAAAATGCTCGAGTAATGAATCTAGCCTAGACTTCTAAGGTTACTCTTACAGAGGCCACATGACTCAAACCATATTGCGAAATGACCTTCAGGTATCATAACAAGGTCAAGTAATATTTTGGTTGTAGGCATTGACTGTATACATGTGCTAACCTGAACGCTCTATATCTAAATCTCAAATAGGAAATATTTTGTAAACTTTTTAAAACCATACTTAACAGGTTATGTTTTTAGATTGAATATAATAATTTCTGGAAGTTACCCAATGTTAATGATACTTAAAAAGTCTTTAGAAACTTTTTTTTAACATACTTGTTTTCAATAAATCAGTATTACACATCTGGTTTAAACATAGGGAGTAAATAATCATGTATTATTGGAGATAAAATCATATTACCTACGAGAGGTAAAATAACCGCATTATTTTTACGGTTTATGTAGATCACTCTACGTGTTATGACATTTTATTGATATTGGCGGGAAGAGAATTGAAATTAAACGCCAGATGGAGAGAAGCTTGTCTCACACGTGGTAGACTTACAATATACTGGAAGCATAAATAGTACAATGCAATTAGAATAAATGACAAAAGGAATAACATATTTTTCAATTCCTTCTATTAGTTCTCACTCTCCTTATATTTATCTTCTTCATAGATTAAATTTTCCATAGTTAATCAAATACTATTTTTTCATCCATTCAAATTCAAATACATTTTTTTAAAACTTGTAGTGGATGACGCTTGATGTTAATACAGTTTTTTCAAATATTAATTCATTAATTAAATTGTATTAATTAATTTTAGTTTTATGTGGGAGAAAAACGTTTCACAAAAGGGGCAAAGTATGCAGTATAGTTATTTAGTCCCATTTGCCTTGAAATAAGTGATAACATATGATTTCATAAAACAGCTGATTTTATGTTATAGGTTATGTGGTAGAACAGCTGTTTTAACGCATATGTTATTTTACTTTATTTATAGTAATTGTAATTATTTTAAAAAATCTCTAGAATAATTTTTTTAAATAAATGATAAGCCGTTTGAATATCGAGGCAAAAGTTTATTTATTTAGTTCACCGTTTCGGCAACTAATTTACCCTTATCAAGCGTGTAGTGCTATAAAATACAAAGTCCTTACAGCATGTTCTTGAGAAGCGTGTACACTCATGAAGAGTTAGTAGTGCGGAAAGACAAGTTAGCGGATCTATAGCTCAAAGGAAACTTTTGGTAAAGTGTAGGGGTTTGATGTTTTGCCTCCTCGCATTACTCATTTGAACTGTAAATGTGAGTAATAGCACTACAGGCTTGATAAGGGCAACAAATTGGTTGCTGAAACTTTGCAATAATTAAATAAACTTCTTTAACTCGATATTCAACCTGCTTATCATTTATTCAATACTTATTTCAAGTGCCCAAACAAACATACTTTTTTTACCTAAGTAGGAATTGACTTAAAATTATTTTTAGTTACATTACTGGTTTCAATGAATTAACCCTTTTTGAATATCAGTAGTCAAACATACTCCTACCTACATTTTCTGTTGCAGTAAATGTAGTTCTAAGACAATGTCCATTGCAATAATTCCATAGACCCCAGGTAACATAAGTAAAAATTCATAAATACAAAATCGCAAGTAAAAAAAGTAATTTAATATTCTACTTCCTTTTAAATTTAGGCTACAAGAAAAATTTACAGGTAATTTTATAATATTATTTTAACCTGTCGATCAGCCAATACATAGCCCTTCATGTTTTTGTCTACTCTAGAGGTACATGTACATTTTGTAAAGATACACTGGATTAGAGTGTAGCAAGGCGCATTATACATAGGCCTACAAATTTATGATTTAATTTTACCAATATTTAAAAGGTCTAAAATAATGAGATTATTCGGATCGTATTTTTTAAAGGATGGCTGAACCCTGGAACGAAAAGATAAATTCCA